>CM051267.1:28827472-29427472 GCA_027921565.1 Artemia sinica
CTACTAAGAAAAAAACTGTAAAAGACCATGGTCAGGGCCAATATTACAAAATGCATCTGCAGAAAGCTTTTTGTGTTGGTCACCGAGCTTTTAAGTTACATCCGTAACATAGAAATTTTTAACTAGATACAGATTTCTAGTCCATGGTGGCAGAGAAAGAAGAAATTTGAAATGTGTAACTTTAAAATCCTTTAGCTAACTTTAAAATCCTTTTAAATCATTAATCTTTTTCAAATCCTTTAGCTTAAGAACAGAATGAACACCCGAAAAATAAAGCACAGAATGATCAGAAAAAGTCGAGAATAAGCGCCCAAGAGCTCTTCTGCTATAATTTCCACGGTTTGCTACAATTTTTGAATAACTGAACTGAATTTTTCTTACTGCATCAGCAACAATCTGTTTACGGAAAAGAGCTAGAGAATTAGAAACAGTAATACCAAGCCACCGAAAGGAAGAGACAGAAAGAACAGAAAATTCATTACATACCAGAGGAGTAGACGAAGACAGATTGTAAGATAAGAGTTCACACTTGTCAAGATTCAGGGATAGACCAATATTTAGGAAAGACTGAGAAACTAAAAAGGGTTGGTGATAAAACACCTCCCTGCCTTACTCCTCGAAGCACTTTAATAGTTGTTTCTGGAGAAGATTTCAGGCGGAGGTAAGAATTAGAATACCAAAACCGTAGAAGGTAAATAACCGAAAAATTAACACCAGAAGAAGCCAAAGAAAAGAAAAGCTGGTTATGAACAACAGAATCAAAAGCCTTTGAAAGATCAAGTGTACAGAGATATACGCCTTTACCCTTAGAAGAATTAGAAAGTAGAATAGAAGAAAGGACACGATGAGTATATTGGCACCCCACACCAGATCTGAAACTAAGTTGATTTTCACCAAAGAAAGAAATATTTTGAGTTAGACTAGGTAACAGCATATACTCGAAGACCTTGCTAATATTGCAAGAAACAGAAACTGGACGGTAAGAAGAGCAATCTGTTGGCGGTTTACCTCTTTTTAAAATTGAAGTCACGCTGCCACACAAAGAGCTTTCCGGGACGACAGAAGATGCCAAGCACATTTGAAAGAAAAGCGCAAGATGTGATGCAAGTTCAGCACATTGGGGAGTTAGATGCTTTTTAGAGATACCATCAGCGTCAATAGATTTCGACTTAAGATGATTCAAAGCATTTGTAACTTCACAACGTGATATAGGCAGAACAAAGCGCTGACTTAGAAATCTAGGAACAATTTTAACAAGCCCTTCGCCAAACTTTCTCTGAACAGAATAATTCAAAACGGAGAATATCTTCGAACAATGTGCATGCCAAGAACTCGGTGGAATAGCATCACTACTCACATCGGAATCGTCTGTTTTACTTGAATTAATTACTTTCCTCCATTCTTTAGGCAAAGATGGAAAATCAAACCCACGGTATCGGACACTTTTTAGATACTTCTTGAATTCTAATTTAGTTTGTTGTTTAATAAGAAAAATATTACCAGGCCTAGCCCGACCACATTCTGTCCAAACTTTTAGCCAAAATTTCGCTTTATTTTTACAGGCCTTAAGGTTAGGGTCAAGTGACCAAAGAGGCTTTTGATTTTACTTTTGAATTCTCTTTACTGGGACAGAATTTTTTTCAGCTTCTTTTATAGCGGAGAGGATAGAGTGATAATATCGGTCTATTTCATATTTAGCATAAATAAAACTCTGGCTACACTGCAGAAGCTGATACGGAACATAAATCGTACTTAGAAGTGAAGCCAATGTTGTAAGATAAAACAGAAAAATTCGCATTATTCCAATCAGGCTTATAAAACCATTTAGAACGTACACCACGACTCTTAGATACATTCCCAGAACAAACTGCAGGCTTTGATAAACAAAAAGACAGCGTAAGGCGATCAAGACCTTTCTCGTCAAAATGAACCGTAACTGGCGAGCAGGCAAGAGCTGCAGAACAAATAACGTGATCAATGTCTGATTTACTACCTGAATGGTGAATATACGTATAATCATGGGACTTCCGAACAATTTTATAAGCCGGGAGAGAATCAAAGCTGATCATTCCTTACATTATCAGAAACCAGATCGGTATCAAAATCACCAGTAATAACAAAATGCAACCCATGATCCGATATCTTTTCAATTTAAGTTTTAAGTCCATTACAAGCACAGAGAACTTCTGAAGTGAATGAATGGAACGATCGTTATATGGCAGATACGCATTAATTAATACAATATTACCAAGACGCACAGCAAGAAAAGTGTCATCTGATTGGAAAAGCACAGGACTCGCACCAGAAATATTTTTCTTAAAAACACAAGCTAAACCACCAGAAGGGCGGTCACGCGTAATTTTAGCTGGACGCACCAAAACAACGTGATCACTGCTTTGTCTCAGAAAATTTTCGCTAAAGGCAGTCAGTAAATGTTCTTGGAGGCAAACAACATAATAATTAACATACATATCATCAATAAAAAAGTCCTTGCCTTTCGTTCCATTAATATTAAATGAGACTATACTTATGTCCGGATTCATTTCTGAGAATAGACCTTATCAGTGATCTTCTTAATCACAGGGCATCGTAGGCTGTAAGAAGGATGAGATCCTCCAAAATTGGCACATTTCAGAGATTCCGTACAAAGATCGCTGTTCTTAGATAAATGCGGTCCAGCACAACAAGCGCACTTAGGAGTGCTACTAGTACATGCACTTTCCAAATGCCCAGGAGAACGACACTTGAAGCAACACTTTGGCAATTGCTTGAACTCATAAACACGGAAGGTTTCAACTAGACCCGAGTATACCGAACTGGTTCCGTAGCATTTCAAGGTCAAAATCTGACGGGACTTCTCGAATAACACCAGAGTGTTTTTTAGATAAAACTTTCACACTAGAACCAGGTAGAGCTTCCTTTGCTGATTTGCAAAAATCTTCAGCTGCAGATTTCTCAATATTCACCGTCCAACGCTTTTTACTCGCTCGCACACTGGTCACCAGCTGATTACCAGAAATTGAGTCTATTACTGATTTTCGCTTTAGCGGGTCACCATGCTCTGGCGGGGGATCGGAGATCAAAATTGTGCGTATCACACGCAGCAGGTTGGCTAATCACAGGTAATTGAGGAAAGTTCTGATTGTATGAATCAATCTTGACAGAAACTAGCGAAATCGCTTGCTCAAGGCTCGTAAGCTTGGCTGTAACATGTGTAAACGCTGTTGCAGAGATAACAGGAACTTCTGTTGGCCTTTTGATGACAAAACAGGGGAGCTGTCCTCCATCGGCATCACATTTTTTCATAAAGTCTATAATATCTTGCAGGTGACTGTGAATTGCATTTGCGCCCCTTCTGACAGGGGGATCATCTTCATTCACACCACTCCATAGTTTTGCTTTCTCCGACTTAACAGTTTTCAAATCTTTAAAAAAGTCCACTCCTTTCCGTAAAATAACGGCTTCATCAACACCATTTAAGTTGTCCTGAACAAAGTTCAGCAGCGGTGAATACACAAGCTCGGAAACGCTCATCTCATTATAAATTCACTTCAAAGCAATAATTTAAACCAAAACACGCCGAGCACACGTAATGGTCAGGCGACGAGCGCTAAATGATATTAAATTAAGGTCATAAAAAATAAACTTGCCACACAGGTTTGTTTATAATCCAGGAGAAAGCTATTTTTTCGTCTGCATTGATATAATCCTTTGCAATAGGTTTGAATCCAAGACAGGTCTTTTCACCATGAACTCTGAATGAATACTTTGTTATTATATTTAAGAGAAACAACTTTTCTAATTTTAGAAAATTTTTGGTTTTAAGTATGGAAAAGATAGAGTTAGAGAAGTTTCATTTACCTACTACAAAAGCGTTTTGTGCTAGGAAAAAGCCACATATCTCGACTTTTACAATAAAAAATGTCAGCCATTTTTTATTATTGTTATTATTTTTAAACTGAATTTTGGAATGTGTAAATGCAAGTTGTTTTATTCTTGTTTTTTTCAGTAACAATGTTGGAATGAGACGAAATGCAAAACGAACTAACTGCTCCTTGAAAATTAATTCCGGAATTTTATGGACAAAGAGATTGTCTTTTCTAAATCAGTTTTTCTTCTTTTTCTAGGTCCGACAGAAATTAATGGCAGAAAAACGTCAGTATGAAGAATTTGATTCAATAAAAGAAGTAGATGAAACTACACCCAAAAATACTCCCCAGTCGACATTTGATGAGAGCTAGTTGAGTTCCTGTTGAGCTTAATTTTGATGAATATTAAGATACCGCTTCGTTGCTATAATTTGATTGTTTTACACTCCAGTGTCATTTATATTTCATGTAAATACGAGGATGCTAAATTTTATAATTTTTGCTTAATTAACGCCCCTGTATATTTATTATTAGGTGGTTTTATTTTTACCTAATTATTAAGTAGCAGTATGGCGAAATTTTTTAATTTGATGACTGTGTAGTGCTTTCAACTTCAACCAGTGTTTTGATCGTTTAAAAAAAAATTAGACACTGTTCTTGGTCTATCGTTTTTTCCGGCTTTGTTCACATGTGCTGTATTATTTTTGGTATATTTTAACATTCATTTCATTGCTGCCCATCTTATTCAGACTGCCCAGAAATATTATGAACAAAGGGCCTAGAATTTATAAGTATTGCTAGGTTGCTTGTTTTTTCTTTATAGTTTAATGTTCTAGATTTTAAATGTTGAAACTTAGTCAAAGATGTGATGAACACTCAAAATCAACCAGTGTTTTCATGTGAACACTCAAAATCATCCAGTGTTTTCATTGTTGTTGGAGTTTTAGGTAGTGTTTTTTTTTAAGTCTGTGGCTGTCCAAATTCTAAAGATGTGAATTCCGATTCCTATCGTATTTTTTTCAACGCTTGTTAGACTGAATTTTCTTATTTGAAGAATCAGGTGGAAAACCAATCTTTTAAATCAAAATTCTCGATGGTGTCAATTACTCGATAATATACAGCCAAACTTAGTAGTTGAATAATTACAAGCTCTATTTGTGGTTAATCCATGAACACAAAATATCTCCAGTTGTTTTTTCTCAGTACTCAATTAACCGTTATCATTCTGTATCAGAAATAAATTTTAGGGCAAAGCCTAATTTTTAGTAGCAAGAGGGGAGGGGGGGGTCTTTATATTCTCATTAATATGGCCCTAGTCTCGGTAGTTAGTCAATAATCTCCAAAACAGTATTACTTCATAATTACTAGCTAATTGGCGTATGCAGGTCCTAACCAAAGGTTGCGGTAGCCCTCCAAATGGTATAAATCCACTACATTGCCGTGCTCAAGCTCTGAAGACAGAGCTACTGAACCTCTATGTAGCCGAACAAGGCCAACCAAAGCAGAACCTTTTTAACAATGGTTCGACAATTCAGTAAGTTTTCAGCTAGCGACTCAAAAAAAAAACGTTCTTTAGTCGCTAATTTTTAATGCTATATTCTGAGAAAGAAATTGAGTCTTTATTGGCTTTGGATTTTCGACCGCGTTTTCGACCGCTCTACTCTTCTACAGACTTAGTATCTCAAGTGAGCTTTAATTTTGCACTGCCTCATCTTGTCACGCTATTTTTCGGTACACTGCCTCATCGTTAGATCTATTACTCCTTATTCGAGATGTTATTCAACCCTGCCCCGTGTTTTGAGTGATGTATTTTAATACAATGAAGTTGTAAATTTTTAGTTTTTGTAGGGATCCCTCAAATATTTGTTTGACTTAAGATTATACGTCTTTAGATGTCGAAGTTTTGTCTGTCGTTTGTTTTGTGTTTATTTCAAGTTTGTGCAAGGCCTTACCCAGGATTTTTTTAGGGGGGGGGGGGGGAGGTACTCAAGGATGTTTTTCCGGGGGGGGGGGGGGGGGTTACTCAAAGATTTTGTTCGGGGGGGGGGGGTACACACAAACACCTCAAAAAACGCATACAAAATTTGTTTACATCCTTTTTTGTTACGTTTTTACGAGTCAAACATTTCGGGGGGGGGGGGGGGGGTTCAAACCCCTCCCCTGGATACGGCTTGAGTTTGTGTTTACTTAATCTCCAATTCGTCGAGTTTTGTGAATTTCCTTTTTTTCAATCCTAGTTACATTAGCCAGCGTTAGACAGTTTTAAAACCAAAATAATTGAACTGTTCGGCTAACCTTTTAGGACTAAATGAAAAGCAGGTCGTCCTTGGTTAGGGCGAGAAGATGTCGTCAGGTAAGACTTCATGGAAATGAGAACTTCCTGGGAGGGTGTAAAGAGGGGGAAGTTTTGAATATATTGGGATGGAGGAGGGGCGTGCCTAGATGTGTTGACCTCAGGCAACGTGGTGCTGCGGTGAGTCTTTAGTAGTAGTAGTAGTAGTAGTAGATAATTTTTTTCGCCTTAATTGGCTTTTGAGATTGAAAAATCTCAGATTTTTCTTGTACCAAAAAGCACGTTTTCTGCGCTTTTCGTCAAGCAATAAGTTAGCGAAACAGGTCGACTTGGTATGACCCTGAATTGAATGTAACATAAGCTGCGAAATTGACTGTCCTGCTTAGTATCTAGCGTGGCAGTTGAATTTATACTATTCGTCCAGGTTTTAAGTTTTCAAGATATTTGTAATAAGTCAGAATTTCTTTCTTATTTGTTTAGAATTTGATGTCATTTATCATTAAAATCTTTAGAATTTTCCTTACTTCTTTCAAACGGTTAATATTACTGGCACACACATCATAATGGTCTTTATAAGATTTGAATTTATTAAGCACTTACTTATTTCATTGTTCTAGTTAAAAGCTTTGCTTTACCTTCCTTATAAAATATATTTTTTCTGTTGCCTCATTTGATTGTCCTCTTTCTGTAGTTAGGTATTATTAAGACCCAATAACAGTTAAGCACCCTGCCCCCCTATTAAATAGTAACAAAGTAAATCCGTCTGACTTGCTCATTGTACTTATGAACCAACAATTTTTTTTCTTAATTTTTTCTTGGGCTCATAATTCTTCCTTGAACTAATAATCACTTTATCCAAATTTTTTCCTGAAAAATCTTAAGATGTGGTGTAACCTTTGAATTTCTTTTCTGTCGTCGATAAATACATCCAAGGTCAAGTGATACATTATTCCTATCACCATGTTTTCACAGGCAAGCATAAAAACGTGCCATACTCTAGATATTCCCAATAAGGGGAATGCAATATTACCACCTTGCATCACTCCTATAATATTTTTCTTAGTAGGCAGTACACAGAACGATACATACGTGATTCCATTATTGACGTGGGAACAAGGTAAAGAAACCACTCGATGTCTGTTATTTTAACTCCTCCAAATGTAATAATTGTTTCACTCGCAAAAATGCACATGTATATATTTACCCTGTCCTGTCTATTGGCTACCATTGAGCAATATTATAGGAGTAACACAAGGTGATTATTTTCTGTCCCTCTTTTGGGAATAACTATAGCATAGTGCGTTTTAAGCTTGACCGTGAGAATATGGTAATACGAATAATGTAGCCTGTGTAACAACTTGCCTCTCCAAATTCTAAAGGCGTATTGGAAAAATTAGCCTGCTCGATGGATTGGTTCAATCCATTTCTAGTATCCTATTTAGTTCTCAAGATAATTAAAAGATCCTGGTTTCTACAAAAATGTGCCTTTTCTTGCTTATAGGAATAGTTAAAAATACGAGCATAATTACTGCGTAAATTCATGTTGTGTGGACATAACGTCTTTTGAATAACCGCCATCGCTAGTCTATTCCATGCAAAGGTGTTGATTGATTATAGAAGAATCTGGTTACTTGATTTTTAATGTTTTAATAATTTGAAAACGACTATGCAATGCTTTAAGAGCTCAACCCAAAAGGTAGCTTCAGTCGTCAATTATCGACGAATTTAGGCAGTAAACGTATCGACCTGCCTGTATTCCTCTTGTTAGTTTTCTTCATTCTTGTCCTATTTTTTTTTTTCTCTCCTAATTTTTTTCGTTTTTGTCCCTTGCCTTCACTTGTTAACTCTCTTATTTTCCCTCATCCTTCGTCGTTATTCTTCTTTGATTGTAAGCTCTTCCTTTACTTAACATCAGTAAAACAGTTAAAAACTATGTTAATATATATCTGATGCTTCTTATTGCTTTACTTTTTTCAATGCTATCTGAAATACTTGTTTAAACTATTGTGATATGGAAGTTTGTTCATTGTTTTATTGTTTTGAATAAATTTTAATGTCAAACTTTTAGTGTCCCCTCGTTTTTTACCAAGTTAGATTGAACCTGGACTGAAATCTAGAGATATATATGAAAATTCTTTGTTATGTAGCCTATGTGATATTGCTTGCAATCTTATACTACTCGGCCGTCGCAAATAAAATCAAGCTCTTAACTAAAAATTATGTGTATTTGAAATTCAAAGCTACAATGGTGCGTGTCAAATAGTAGCAAATATGGTCAAGGATAAATCTTAAACTCTTCTGGCAATTTTGGAGACTATTACAGCTACAAACAACTTATTGCGTCACCAAGCTGCCATAGTTTACTCTTTACTCTTCCCATGGTGCTCCAATTCCCTTTAAATTCTTTCTTATTTCCACCTGATTCGAGGGCGAACTATTTTTCGTTTGACACCAGATGGATGCGTAAAATGCACAGTTATTGGCAATTTATGCTGCTTATCCGTAAGCGTAACCTAGTCATATTAGTCTTCTTCCCATTATGGCCCTAGGAGTTGGGATCAAAACACATTTTCTGCAGAGCTTATATCAGGATCACATTATAGTCCCACTTGTCGATCAAATCAAAAATATCCACAACACAGTGTTGTTGGGGTTTCATCCCAGTTTCTTTTCTTTTTTCAAATAAATGACCTGTTTTCGTTTCCGTAATTACATTTGCCTATATTTGCCTATAGTATAATTTTCAATGATAAGTTAAAGTCTTGTTGCTAAGCTATAGTTTTTTTGCAATAAATAAGCTTTGAAGCTCAAATCTATTATTGCCTTCCTGACCTGGGCCATTGAAAGATAATATTATTCAAAAATTGTCAGGGATTTGAACTTTAATTTAGCAAATTGGCCCGGGCCAATTTAAGGTCCACTCCTATGCGAAGTTCGTTGTATAGAACTAGTGATTTAGTTTTTAGTCTCTATTGAAAGTCTACATTGAGACCTTGTTTAGAGAGTCTATGTTGGGAGTTTATAGATGCGTGTTTTGTGACCTTTGGAAGAGTACAAGTAAGCTATTTTCTACAGCCGTGTGAGATTATTTTTCCAGGAACCCAGGCAGGGTAGGAAAAGAGTTTGCGAGAAATAGCGTCATTTAGTATATCGACAGGGGGGCCATTTACCCTCCAAAGAGATAGCTAGAGATATTAGTGGTGACCCAGATGGGGCACCCTTGGCCAAAAGAGTGGCTGTTTGACCGTTCGATCACGTTACCATACCCTGGAACAGGGTACACCATAATAGTATATTAACATACTCTATATTTACGGTATAGTAATGATGACCGCGAGGCTCTCTATTCCAATATCTGGCGCCAGCGAGGCTTTCCAGTCCAATAAAGTGGTACAGCACCATTTCTGTGCCAATATCTGGTCGCCAGTGTTGATTCCCCTGTAATAAGTGTCAATTATGTTCGCCGTTCGTATTTTTTTTCAGTTAAACATTGTTCTGCTTTCAAGCATAAGATTTGAGACTAACCAATCAGAGTCAAGATTTAAGGCGTGTTTTTCTTTTCTTTTTTTAACCTAGAAAAGATTGAAGCTTGGGATATCGAATTTACTATTTGTAATAGGAATCTGGCAAAAGTTCCATAGACATAGCATTAGTAAAAAATAATGGTGTGGCTCAGGAACTATTGTTTTACATATGGCCTATCCAACAAGTACCTACGACTATCCTTAGACCATTTACCTGGATAATAACTTGCATATTTTCCTCTTCCCTTAGAAGCACCACTGTCAGTCAGAGTTGCCACCTCTAGTGATTTATCATTATTTCTAGTGATTTTTTATATTGCCTAAGCAAAAAAAATTACTAAATCAGCACATAAATCACTAGATTATTGAAGAAAATCACTAAATCAAACAAAACATCACTATAATATAGTGAGTTTTCCCTGTCGGGCGGCAACCCTGCCGCCAGTACCGTAACTTCCCATACCCTAATCTTTTGATTTTTCTGATTCGCCTGGGTGCTTCCACCGGCAAATGTCGTTAGAACATCGAGATTTTTCTAGGTTGAAATAATTGTCTGTATATGTACCCACCTATCGTAATGGATATTTGAGAACGTGTTATAAGATTCAATAGAGTCTGGACTAGAAAAAAGGCTCAAAATCCTCTGGTTTTCAGCCTCATTCTTGCGTCTTCTCTTAAATGTGTCACAGACAGTAAGTTAGTCTTAAATATTGTAAGCTTTTAAAAGGCACAATTGTCAGTAAGAACCTTCAAATATAAAATAATATTACAAATATGTAAATATAGAAAATTACAAACATAAATTTGATTTTGGCAACACTTTTATTGGGATGTTCAGAACACAACCCTAAATTCAAATTCATTTATTTCAAAAACAAGACATAGCTCTCGTGGGCAAAGCCCAAATAAGATGTCTCTTAGTCATAATTAACAAAATAAAGTTGTCTGATAAAACTTCGTCAGGATAAATAAACTAAAGGATAAAAACACTTGAGATTGAGAATAAAATTATCTGATAAAACTTCGTCAGGATAAAATAAACTAAAAAATAAAAACACTAGAGATCATTGTAATATTTCACAAAGTTTGGCACAAAGCTTTTACTGTAGCGCCTGGTGTTACAGTGGACTGGGGTTAGTTTCGGAACCTTCTGAGCCACTTCCCTGGGGGGACGAGATCTTATAGGGACAAAAGGTGGGGGGAGGAATGATCGGTAGATGGGATGTTGAAGGAGGGAGGAGCCAAATCTTTGGCATAATTTTTCTCGGCGGGAAGAAAGTGATTCAAGTTTAAATTCCTTGAGGTAAAAGGAGTAAGGTAGAGGGGAACCGCCATAAATGATTTGCAGTGATCTCTTCTGAACTCGTTCTATTTTATCAATTTCATCCTGGGTAAGGGCAAAGTGCCAAACCGGACAAGCATATTCAACTAAGTGGTGGATGAAAGTGTGAAATATTAGTTTCAGCTTGTCCTTAGGAACTCGAAATTTTTTCAGCGTTTTTAGCATTTGGATTGCGGCGTTAGCTTTTTTTACAATTGTCTTTTTATTCTCCCGCCATGAGAGGTCAGAAGAAATCACCACACCAAGTAAAGTTATTTTATGGCTTATTAGTTCGGAAGCGATAGGAGGTTCGAAAGACGGTTGAGTATTCTGAAGAAAAGAAAATGTCGTTACCGAGCATTTGTCTTTATTCACGACCATGTTTAGTTCAGCCGCCTCTGAGGTAACACTAATTAATCATTCAATTGAAGTAGCAATATGATACTTGTCAAAAACTTAGTCCGATCTGAGCTCCCTTGCTTTGCAAGAAGGATTTATGTCAATAAACCCAATCTTAAGATACTCAGAATCTTAATGAAACTGTCTCTGGTTTTAATTAGGACAGCTCTTATTCACCACTTTTCAATGAAACCTGTCTTGTGGAGTTAAGATTTTCTAATGATTTTAAGACTTTTTAGTAATTTTGGATAATTCCAAAAGCAAAGTAGTCACACTCTATTAATCAAATTTAAAATCATTAGGTTTTAGGCGTTGGAATCAATCTGCTTGTCGTATCTGAGGAAGCATCGTCACAGTACGTCTCAATAAGAATTCTGTGCGCTTTGGCTGCTGATCTATTTGGGATAAAGATGCTTTATTAACCGAAATGGCAAACACTAGCACAGGTATGTCATATACACAACCAAATCAAAATTACAGCATTCACAGGCAAACATAATAAATTCATATAATAGGCTGCATCAAACATCAAGTACTTCGTATAGCTTTATCATTGAAGGGCTGAGAAAAATAATGGACAAGGGATTTACGATATCCCTCAGAACTATAGCCTGGGTAAATCCTTCATTGTAGACAATACTTTTTATTTGTAGGAGACTAGTGTTTGTCCTTTGAGCCATGAGATATGTGCTGTATATTACTATATCTATGTATTTTTTTTGCATCGTAAACTTGCCTCTGAAGAGGACTGTTTCAGGAATTTCATCAAGTATTTAAACCTTGAAAGACATAAGGATAAATTGTCTTTAATACTTGTTTATAGACTTCAGCTCCTAAGAGAAAATTGCAAATCAGTTTCAAATTTATTGCCTATTTGCTTAGACAGAATCCAAAAACTACGGTGGTATGTCTGAAGAAGAGTTTTGGACTCGATCCTTAAAATATTCCGGTATTTGTGGAATATGAAATTCATCTGTTTCTTCTGAACTTAGTAGACGGATATGTTATGAGTGAAATTTTGACAAATTTTCTGAGCAATAAGCTCTTAAATTTCAAACGAAATCTAAACTGCTCATCAAAATGTCACATAATGGATAATGGAATATATTTTTCCATTTTGCCCAGAAGGTTTTTTACTAAAAGCAGATATACAGTGGCATGATTTCATCAAAATCCAGGGGGGGGGGGAATCCGGATACAATTTTCCCAAACCAAGTGAAAATGATAGTGAAAACTAAAAAATAAGCCATATAGTACCATAAAGGTAAAGATATACTAAAGAAAACTGACCCGTTTCTTTGGATGCTTGAATTATGCTAGCTTATCTTAGTTTTGACAAAAACTTTGAAGAAACTAAATTTCAGCTGTAAGAGGGAGGGCAAACGGAGTTTTAGGGGGGGGGCAAACTGAAGTCTGGGAGGGGCAGTTGCCCTCTCTCCCAATAGTAAATTACGCCCCAGAATGCCACCCCCAAAAAACCCTATAAACAACATTTGGAGATTTACAAAAAAATCTTTTTTTATTATAATAAAAAAAAACTTAAAAAAAACATAATATCGAAAAAACCAAAGGTGTCAAGACTTCAGTGAAACCCTATCATTACGTTTTAAACTAACAATCTAGTCTTATGAATGTTACATACAATAGATTTTTATTTGTAATTTTTTCCTTGTGAACACATTTCTTTCAATTTGATAGAAAATCAATCATTGAATCATTTATTGATTCGTCAATCCAAAATATTACTTTGATAAATTAAACAGATTCGTTTAAAATTTGCGAATGATAATTTAGAAGTACGTCTATGCATCATTTCTCTATATATTTCAATAAGATAGAATCAAAACAAAAGCTTATAACAAAATAATTTGCATTTAATACAGCAGAGTTAAATGGAGAACAATAGATGTAATTATTCATTGCATACGAATGTTGTGAATTTCATATATTTTGTAATCTCACAAATATCTTGATCATTATCGTGATTTTCTTTTAACTTGGTGTCACTTGCTCAGGAGAAGCAAAATCGATATTGCAGTTTGACTCTTGCGAAATTCCTTTATCAGAATGACTCATTTCTTTTTCGTCCAGATCAAAAGAAATCATCCAACTGTCTAAAGCGAGATCCATAAGGCGCAATATAAGATTTTTTGTGCTGGAAAGAAGGTTAGGAGTTTCCAAGAGACTTTCAAGGTTGGTAATGATGTGTTTACTTTTCTCAGCAAAATACTTTCCAGCACATGTCAATAACTTGCATGACCTAGCTATAGAGTATCTTGTCGAAATTTAATCATTATTTCAATCACTTCTTTGCCGTTCGAAGCACAAATAAGACCTTCCGTCAAAAGAGTACCATTGAGGAAAACCGCCTCCTTCATCTTATTTGCAAGACAACTATAAATATAGTATTTCCCACTCAAGATCATTCCTCACTAAGAGAAAAACTGCCACTCCCTTAGAACTTTTTTTTAATGATAGGTCCAAATATATATAAAAATGTATATATATATATATATAATATTTATATATATATATATATATATATAATATATATATATATATATATATATATATATATATATATATATATATATATATATATATATATATATATATATATATATATATATATATATATATATATTATATATATATATATATATATATATATATATATATATATATATATATATATATATATATATATATATATTCTTATTCTAGGGAGGTCACAGGGCAGATTTCCCATATTTGTTAAAAAGACTTAAGAACAGATTCGAAGTTCGAGTCAAAATGTCCTTATTGAAGTTTCAGGACACTGACCATCCCATCGAAGAATTTTCTGTAAAACACTCCATTTGTTCCTGAACTTATTGCTTAAAACTATGCTATACTATCTTGCATTCTATTGGAATTCACAAATAATCCCTGATAATTACCGGTCAGTCGGTATAAAGTCCATATATTATTACGGACGATTCAAGGCAATGTGTTCACAGAAACTGAGAAATCTCACACATGGTTATTTGAGGCTTCTAAAATAAATGGCTATCTCAGAATTTACGGTCCATAGTAGTCTGGCTCTTTTTGGTTTCAAATTTTGTTTATTTTGGCTGGGAGCAAATTTTTTTTTAACAAAGAATAGCCCAGAAATTAAAACACTTTTTATTTCAAAATACTGAGCTCCTTATAACTGGACAGTGTGACTTTTAGGAATGCATCGTGGCACCTTTAAATTAAGATGAAAAATACGCCTACTTAAATAAGTTATTTACAACGTTATGTAAACACTATTTAAACAATAAGTTATTTAAACACTATTGTTGTAAATACTGCTTATTAAATTAAATATTCAAAATATTGGGTTAAGAACGGAAAATCAGCTAATGAGGTACATATATATGGTAACACTATAGTAAGGTTTACCCTTCTCATTAAATTCAGCCCATATTGATCAACTACATCTCGCGTCGCAGGTTTAAATCTATTAAAAGGTTAAAATGCATGTTTGAAAAATTCTCTTTTTGAAGATTGGGTTAAAGTTTTTACGTCAGTCAGGACAGGGTTCGATTCCAGTCCTAGTTTAGTTTGCAAATTGAAGAGATTGGCAGAGTAATTTGAAGAGGATCTATTCTTTAAGTGCAGGAACGAATATATTGCTTCAAAAAATGTAATATGTTCATATGATGCTAAATCTACTGGCTAGCGCATAGGCAGTATCTCCTTCAGGGTTGCCAACTTTTCGGTCCATAAATATATCCCCTGAGTATCCAAAATTATGTCATTTTTAGCCAAAATATGTCCATATTTCGTCTTAAATATGTCTAAAATATGTCCATCTTGAAATCTCAGAACCTAGAGATTATTTTTCTTATCAATTGGGATATTGACCAAAAGACGCTTTGGAAACATCTTTCAAAGCGGCCAGTCAACATCAAATATATTGAAAACAAAAAAAAACCATTTAATACAAGCACAAAACTCATAAAAACAAGTAAACACTAAAAATTATTTGTGGGAGCTTAAGATTAGTCTTCTAGCGAGAATTCATCTTGAAAATTATATTCAGCATGAGAGTCAACCTTATTTCTTCATTTGCTAGCTATTTGCCAATCGGAGTATTTCTTGCGCATTTCAAAATGTATAATCCAGGATTCCAACAACGTTCCAGAACGCCAAATTAGTTGCTTGAGATGCATTAAACAACTAGCCGTTTGCATTAGAAGACCAATCCGTAATTTGGTTTTGATGTTACCAAGTAGCGTAAACTGTCTTTCAGCAGCTGCTGAAGAGTGTGGCAGGCCACACAACGTTAGCATAAAATCACAAAGATCCTTTTGTTTTTCTTTATTCTTGGCATCCTTACATTTTCTTAGGCCAGACCAGAAAACTGATGGATTTGCTTATTTAAAACGGAAATTAAAGGTTCTAGTGCCCTTTTTCAGTGACCAAAAAGAATGGAGGGCAACTATGCCCCCTCCCACGCTCATTTTTTTCCCAAAGTCACCGGATCATAATTTTTAGATAGCCATTTTGTTCAGCATGCTCGAAAAATACAATAACTATGTCTTTGAGGATGCCCCCACAGTCTCCGGGGGACGGTCTGCAAGTTATGAACTATGTCCAATGTTTACATATAATATTGTTTCTTGGGACGTATACAGAAGTTTTCAGAGCAAATTTTTTCTCTTAGTTGGGGGGGGGCGGGTTTTACTGGGAGGATCTTTTCGTGGAGGAAGAGACATTGCTATGAAGGGGGCACCGTATTTCCCAGCACTATTTAAAAAACAATAAGAAATTAAATAAAAAAAACAATTTTTTCAACTGAAAGTAAGGAGCAACACCAAAACTTAAAACAAACAGAAATTAATACGTACAGGATTGGGTTCACCCCTAGTCATTACCTCGCTCTTTGCGCTAAATTTTTTTTTGTTTTTTAGTTTCATCAGAGCTATTTATTCTAATTAACGACATTTGTGATTAAGGGGCCATTCTTAGAAAACTGGAAGAAAATTTGAACTCTGGCGTAAAAAGCGAGGTATTGACCAGGGGTTACGTAAGTTCATTCGTAAGTTACGTCAGATCAAAAGTACGCGAAAGCCATTTAGTCAAAAAAGTAAAATTAATATGCAGATTTCGTTTTAATTATTCATGTACGGTGAGCCAACATCAAAGCTGTATTAATTCAAAAACGTTCAGAAATTAAATTAAAAAAAACAAGTTTTTTTTTAACTGAAAGTAAGTATTAACAAATCTCTCTACCGTTTTAAAAGAAACTTTTATCATCCTTTCGTTAGCATCATTGTTCGTATTAATGTAATGAAGACTTTTTTTTTTGTCATGTATTTGAAATTTCAATGTGTGTTTGTGTCCTTCTTTTTCTTCTTTTTTTTTCTTTTTGTTTTCTTTAGTGATTACTCCGTCTACTGTACCTTTTGTACCTTTTTTTGACGGGCAATAAATGAATAATAATAATAATAATATATATATATATATATATATATATATATATATATATATATATAATATATATATATATATATATATAATATATATATATATATATATATATATATATATATATATATATAGATATATATATATATATATATATATATATATATATATATATATATATAATTTTTAAAGTGATTCCACTATGCTTTCCCTCCTTAATGTGCAAAAATATAGTAAAAATTAATTATTTTCTATGCATTTTGCTATGCATTACTCTTTTTTCAACTAATGTAACCGTAAATCAAACAGTTCGTGGTAACGAACTGTAAGTAAGAAGCGACCCAGCTCAATGGTAACCGAAACTCTAAAAAACGGGTTTTTGATACCAATATATACATCAAAAGAATCAGATTTCAATGCTGAATTCAAATATATAAATTTCATCAATTTTAGTTCTACCTATCAAAAGTTACGCACCTAAGAAAATTTGGCTGATTTTCGAAAAAAGGGGGAAACCCACCCTAAAAGTTATAGAAACTTAATGAAAATCACACCATCATATTCAGCATATCAAAGAACCCTACTGTAGAGGTTTCAAGCTCCTGTCTACAAAAATGTGGAATTTTGCATTTTTTGCCAGAAGAAAGATCACGGGTGCGTGTTTATTTGTTTTCTAGGACCCAGTGGTCCTAGAATATCGTGGGAGGACTCATTGGAACGGAAATTAAAAGTTCTAGTGCCCTTTTTAAGTAACCAAAAAAATAGAGGGCAACCAGGCCCCCTCCCACGCTCATTTTTTTTCCCAAAGTCACCTGATCAAAATTTTGAAATAGCCATTTTATTCAGCATGGTTGAAAATATGATAACTATGTCCTTTAGGATGACATAATCCCCCGAAGTCCCCGGGGGGAGGGCTGAAAGTTATGAACTTTACCCAATGTTAACATATAGTATTGGTTATTAAGAAGTATACAGACGTTTTCAGGGGGGATTTTTTCTGGTAGTAGGGGGGTGGGTGGGTCGGGGGTTATGTGGGAAGATCTTTCCATGAAGGAAGTTTTCATGGGGGAAGGGACATTGCTATGAAGGAAGCGCCGGATTTCCCAGCATTATTTAAAAAAAGATCAGAAATTAAATGTAAAAAAACAAGTTTTCCAACTGAAAATAAGGAGTAACATCAAAACTTAAAACGAACAGAAAATATTTCGTATATGAAAGGTTCATCCCCTAGTCAATACCTCGCTCTTTAAGCCAAAGATGTTTTAGTACTTTCATAAGAGCTATTTATTCTAGATAACGGCCTTTGTGATTAAGGGGTCATTTTTAAAGAATTGGAACAAAATTCGTACTTTAACTTAAAGAGCGAGGTATTGACTAGGGGGCGAGCCCCCTAATATACGTATTAAAATATATAAATATAGAAGTTCGTTACGTAAGTTAATTCGTAAGTTACGTATATTTATTACTAATAAAAAAACGTTCGTAAATAAAATCAAATAAGCTTCAAGAAATCCATTTAACCAAATAAAAGTAAAATTAATAGGCAAATTTTGTTTTTATTATTTATGTACAGTGAGCCAAAATCAAAACCTGCATTAAATCAAAAACGTTCAAAAATTAAATTAAAAAAAACGAGTTTTTTTAACTGAAAGTAAGGAACGACGTTAAAACTTAAAACGAACAGAAATTATTCCGTATATGAAAGGGGCTGTCCCCTCCTCAAATCCTCGCTCTTTACTCTAAAGTTTCACTTTCTCACAGCTCTTATTTTTTTAAACAATAAAAAACTTTTGCGTAAAGAGCGAGGTGTTGAGGAGGGGACAGCCCCTTTCATAAACGGAATAATTTCTGTTCGTTTTAAGTTTTAAGGTCGTTCCTTACTTTCAGTTAAAAAAAAAACTTGTTTTTTTTATTTAATCAAATAAATGCTGACGAAAGCAAGAAACGGGGAAACATATGGGAATAATACAATTCGTCTATCTATGAGTCTGCATATTAGAGGCTCTGGAAGGTAAGTATAGCGAAATCGATTTCAAAGTTTGATAACTACAATTTTTGCATATTATAAGAATAGGAACTGTCTTATTGACATATCTCCTCTTCAATAGCCCCAATTTTAGGCTTATACTATATACATTATTTTATAGTATTATAAACTAAGTAAATATATATAGTATTTATGTATACTACATATATTTACTACTATATGTATATATAGGTACTTATGCATTATGCAGTACCCACCGCTATATACTGTATAAGGAAACCATCCATGTCTGGTTTCCTTATACAGTATTTTTCGCAGCTCATATTTTTTTCTCGGATATGAATTTTACCCCCACCCAAATATATACCAATTCAGGGAATATATTTGCACATTAGGGGGGGGGGGTAAATTTTACTTCTGATGTAAATGAGAGGTAAGTTTAAACTCTACCCCCACCACCCTAATTTGCAAATATATGTCCTGAATTGGTATATATAGGGGTGGGGGTAAAATTCAGTTCCGACAAAACTGATTATTATATTTGGAAAGAACATAAAAAAGGCATAGAGTGGTATATTTACTTTATTCGTAAGTATTTACTTTATTCGTAATATATATATATATATATACAATTGAGCTATATCACCTAACATTAAAATTTACTTACTTAAATTTCTCTCAGTTCCTTTCCCGTGATGAAAATTTTCAAACTAAAGGAATTTACCCCGGGTGTTTGACAAATTTGGTTTAGTTTTGATTTCAGACCAGCAACAATCGAAAGGTTTCATTTTATTAACTTTTCATTGAGGTTTTTGTGTGACGTTCAGAAGCCGGAAGTAAGTTTATATGAAGAAGGCGACAGCTTGTCTGTGTCTTGACAGCTGGTCTTGACTGTGGCGAGTAAAAATCAGGGCTAATAATACTATTTATAGGTGAAAGAATTTTGAAGGCATTTTCAGAGTTTGCTTCAGGGAAGAGCAAGCAACCCCGGAAAATACAATACAAAGCTTAAAAAATAAGTAAATATAAGTCTTAGCACTCATTTGGTGATGAGTGACATTTTTTTTTATGAAAGTAATTTGTTTTACGTCATAAATTTGGAAAATGTGTCCACTTTATGTCCCAAATGTCTAAAATGTGTCCATTTTTCGCCCTATTATGTCATTATGTCCAGGCACATAGAAATATGTCCTTTGGACATAAAATATGTCCAGTTGGCAACCCTGATCTCCTTACAGCAATGCTTTGAGCGGAAAATTTACAATCCGTAAACGTGCTTCTAAAAATGGTGTTGAAGTAACTTCCGTCTCTTTATCTTGTGAAGTTCAGTGAAATGCCTCTGTCTGGATCGTTCAGGCATTCAGTTTGGGATCCAGCCCTTATAATAGCCCAAATAGTTGCAATTCAATGTATCATGTATTTTTTTACTGGGCTTCTTATCTTATTGATGCACTTTTTGGCTGGTGCCCATCTATCTCTGGATTCCATTTATAAAATAGAAGAATTAAATTTGAAAGGCGTTATTGGAAGAACCATAATTGCTATTTCCTGATTATTGCTCTTCTTAAGTATGTAGGCTATGATATGATTATGATATTCCAGTCTACTAGGCTACTTTACATTTCAATAAATACTTTCAAAAATATAATCAGTCATTCATTGTGGACTAAGGCTTATCACAGATGCTCTAAATAGTATCTCAACTTCTGAAATATTTAAACAGATAGATGTTCTTTCTCTAGAAGCATGTTTTTTGAACTAGCCTATTAGCCTATAAAAACATATTAACCTATGAAAGTTAGGGTAAGACACCCAGTAGTCGGCCACCTGCCTATTCCCAGACAGAATCTTTGATAGGAATGAATCATCATCCTATTCACGGACAAAAGTCTCCTAATTCCGGTCACCTGCGATGCATTATCATTTTAAAAACTTTTTGACATTTAAACTACTCTAATTACTGTATTATACCACCTAGAAACTTAATTTTTTTACAGTTAAAATCCTGTTTCTTTTCTGAACGAGTAGGTTACTAATTCAAATAGTTTCGATTGTACATTGCTTCCTATTTTTAAATTTACTAAGAAGTGTCAAATCTTCCTATAGACGGACATATAGGAATCGCTCATGTATATAGTTATTACGCAATATTGCTTTGTTCCGTTCATTGGTTTCCTGTTATCGCTTTTGTCGGGTTTTCATCCGCTTGTTGCTAGGCCTATAGGCAGAACCTGCTAATTCATGTTTTGGCAAATTCATGATTCATGATGGCAAACAAAACATTAAATTGTAAAAGGTTTATTAATATAAGAAATTTTTATTTAAATTTGATTTTCAGAGAAGATAATAATTCAGATTGGAATTATTGAGAAAAGTGATTATCCTTGTTATTCAATGTGGGCAGGTGCGGATGAAGGATTTTTTTTTGGGGGGGGGGGGGCAAAATAGTTGGATTCTATAAAAAAAATTACGGGGTGCAACGTAGGTTGATCTGATAAATTTGCATCAGGAGTAAGTTTAATTAACGTAAACTTGAGTTAATTAAGTAAATTATGCTCTTTAATGCTCTTTTTTATGCTTATTTATGCTTTTTATGCCTTTTTTTTATGCTGATTACAAATATAATAATCATTTCTATCGGAAATGAATTTCAGCCCCCCCCCCTATATATGCCAATTCAGGGTATACATTTCTACATAAGGGGGGGGGGGCAAATTTTGTTTCTGATGTAAATCGGAGGTAAGTTTAAACGTAAGTTTAAGATAAATATTCAGATTGAAATTATTGAGAAAAGTGATTTTCCTTGTTATTCAATGAGGACAGGTGCGGATCAAGGATTTTGTTTTTTTTTTGGGGGGGGGGGGGCAGAATAGGTGGACCCAATAAAAAATTTAGGGGGGCGCAAAATCGGTTGATCCGATAAACTTGCGTCAGGAGTAAGTTTAATTAACGCAAACTTGAGTAAATTAAGTAAATTACACTACTTTAGGCTACACTAGGGGGGCGTGCGCCCCTTCGCCCCCTCCCCGCTGGATCTGCCACTGAATGAGGGGAACTGGTATTCCCCTGTACAATGTTTTCAACTATGCAAGATTCCAATGGTACACTTTTCATATTGATCTGACACTATTTTTGATGTGTTTTAGGCTTTTTTTAGAAATCACCATAAACTTTTTTTTTGGAATAAACTTTTACTTTTAAAACGAACCTAAATAATAGTTACCATTCCTGAATCAATGTCCCATGGCAACTTTTTCTTAATAGTAATTTTTTTTCAAAATTTTATCCTTTGAAACGAGGCGGGATTTCTTAATTGCTTTTGACACCTGTTTTTGTTTGAGAAGTCGCATATTGATTCCTTTTTTTCTTTATTTTTGCCGTGTATCAAAAATGGAAGGTTGTATCAAAAAGAAATCAAGTTTGGTTCATGCTAATGAAATAAAATAAAATAGGATGAATATGCAATAATTTGTAAACAAATTTGGGCTATATATTTCGGCTCAACGGAATTGTGTTGTCATTTTAATGACAAAAAATATCATTTTAATAGCGGGGAACTTGATTTTAATAACCGAGTAATGGAAAATTTTCTGTGGGAGCAAATTTGTACTAGGGGACCGGTTATTTGTGGGGAAACTTCCATAAGGGATGGAATTTCTGTTTTTTTCTGGGGGGAGGTGGGTTAAACAAAAAAAACATAATTGGGTACTTACGCATTATGCGGGCACCGCATAATTTACAAGTCTGACCATTATTTTTTTTTTTTTTTTGGGGGGGGGGGGGGTCAAACCCCTAACCCCCCCCTGGGTACTACCTTGGCCAAGGGAACAAATTTGCTATTGTACAAGGAAACCAGTCACGAAACCTGTCAAATAGGCTATTTGCAAGAGATCGCTATAGATAAATGACTGCAAAGCCGTGGTTTCTCAATGAGTGTCAATATTTACACGATTGATTTTTGTGGTTTAAGGGGGGAAAAGGTACCTAGGTTAGGTTTGGTTACGTATTTAATATATGGTATGATTCCCTCCCCCCCTAATGTGCAAATATATAGCCCAAATTTTTTTCTAAATTATTATAAATTCATCCTATTTTATTTTACATTCGTCCTATATAATTTGGGCGGGGGGCTTTCCCCTAGATTTGTCACTCCGTTTTGCAAAACCCATAAGCTAACGGATAACAGCTAATGGTGGCGGATCCGGGGAGTGGTGAGGGGGGCGCGTGCCCCCTAGCGAAGTCTAAGCATATCATATTCTTGATGCGCTACTTGAACGTCAAGTAAAGTGTATTCTTAAGAAAATTTATTTAAAAAAACAAAGTTTTTCCGAAGGAAGTAAAGAGCAAAGTTGAAACTTAAAACGAACAAAAATTATTACTTTTACAGCCTATCTAACATATATCAATAAAACTAGTACAAATAAACCAACTAATTGTGTTTCTCTATGCTTTTAGGATTATAAAAAACTAGCGCTTTACTGAAAACACAAAAGTCAAGCATAAAAAACAGGATTATTGATTTAAGAATCAAAAGTGAGCATGCAGCCTAACAACACTAAACGAATCGAAAAGGCATTTCATAGTCTTACACCAGTCCTAATACTATCAAGATGGCTTTACTTCAACTTGTTTACAGACTAATTGTATGTCCTTCTCAGAACCAAAACGAGAGCCAGTCATTGAACTCAGCCATTGTGCAGAAGTAATACCAAATTAAATGTAAAAAAAAATAAAGCGTGGGAGGAAAAAAATAGGAAAATTTTTAATAGGATAGGAAATTAGGAAAATAGGAAAATTATTTTTTTTAGGAAAAAAATAAGCGTGGGAGGGGGCCTAGTTGCCCTCCATTTTTTTGGTCACTTAAAAAGGGCACTAGAACTTTTAATTTCAGTTCCAATGAGCCCTCCCACGATATTCTAGGACCACTGGGTCGATACGATCACCCCTGAGGAAAAAAAAAACAAATAAACACGCATCCGTGATCTTTTTTCTGGCAAAAAATGTAAAATTCCACATTTTTGTGGATAGGAGCTTGAAAACTCTACAGTAGGGTTCTCTGATACGCTGAATATGATGGTGTGATTTTCATTAAGGTTCTATAACTTTTAGGGGGTCTTTCCCCCTTTTTTGAAAATCAGCCAAATTTTCTCAGGCGCTTAACTTTTGATGGGTAGCACTAAACTTGATGAAAGTTATATATTTGAAATCAGCATTGAAATCTGATTCTTTTGATATATCTATTGGTATCAAAAACCCGTTTTCTAGAGTTTCGGTTACCATTGAGCCGGGTCGCTCCTTACTTACAGTTCGTTACCACGAACTGTTTGACCAAAAATACAAAATTCCACATTTTTGCAGATAGGAGCTTGAAACTTCCGCAACAGGTATTTCTGATACGCTGAATCCGATGGTGTGATTTTCATTACAGTTCTATGACTTTTTGGGGTGTTTCCCCCTTTTTTCGAATATAAGGCAAATTTTCTCAGGCACGTAATTTTGATGGGTGGGACTAAACTTGATGAAAGTTATATATTTGAATTCAGCATAAAAATCTGATTCTATTGATGTATCTATGGGTATGAAAATTCTTGTTTTTAGAATTTCGGTTACTATTGAGCAGGGTCGCTCCTTACTTACAGTTCGTTGCCACGAACTGTTTGAAAAAACCTTAAATTTTAACAATTGGTAACTTACAATAACATACAGATTACTGATACAGATGTATCAGTAATCAGTAATTCCCCCCCCCCCTATTCGCCTATTATAGGCGAACCTCAACTTTTCCCCTTAATTTATTACTATTTTATTCATGATGAAATTAGGCCATAAGAAATGTTTACTGTTGCTATCTGACTAAAATGGCTTGTTTCACCGATGGTTTTAAAATTTCGTCCACTGTCATTTTTCATTCGAGAACTTCAAACACTGAAATGATAGAATTGTTTCACTTGCCCAGAACTCCTTCCCGTAATATGAATTTATAATTAAGTCAACGGTTTTTTCGGGATAAGCGTGGGATAGCAATTTTGAACTCACTCAGTTCAGGAACTTTGCCCATTGTTTACATATAGTATTGGTTAATGGGAAGTATAAAGACGTTTTAGGAGGGATTCTTTTCTGATGGAGGGGGGAGGAAAGGGTTACGGGGGAGGATTCTTCCAAGGAGGATGTTTCCTTGGGGGAAGGGACATTTCTATGAAGGGAGCGCCGGATTTCCCAGCATTATTTAAAAAACGATCAGAAATTAAATAAAAAAAATAGTTTTTTCAACTTAAAGTAAGGAACAATATTAAAACTTAAAACAAACAGAAATTATTACGTATATGAGGGGGTTCGCCCCCTAGTCAATACCTCGCCCTTTTCACTAGTCTTTTTTTAGTAGTTTCAAAAGAGCTATCTATTCTAATTAACCGGCTTTTGTGATTCAGGGGTTTGTGATTCGAACAAAACTCGAATTGTAGCGTAAAGAGCAAGGTATCGACTAGGGGGCAAACTCCCTAATATACGTAATAAAACATACGAATATAGATGTTCGTTACGCAAGTTAATTCGTAAGTTACGTCAGAACAAAATTTCGAGAAAGCCATTTAGCAAAAAAAGGAAAATTAATATGCAAATTTCGTTTTAATTATTTATGTACGGTGAGCCAAAATAAGATCTTACAGCTCACTGATGTTAGCAAAAAGTGTGAAGACCGCCACTGTTTTGCCATATAGAACAATGATGAGAGAACTTTGATGATCTACTCATCATTGTTCTCAGACCGCTGATCAGAGCAGAATGATGAAAGACGTTTGCACAAAAACGACCAAAGATGTAAGAACTTAGCACATTGATGAGTGAAAAAACAGGCCTTATAGCGGTCTCTTGCAAATAGCCTATTTGACAGGTTTTTCGTTACTGGTTTCCTTGTACAATAGCAAATTTTTTTCCTTGGACAAGGCTGTACCCAGGGGGGATTTGAACACCCCCCTCCCAAAAACGAAATGTTTGTCTGACTTGTAAAAATTTAACAAAAATGTAGGTAAACAAATTTTGGTGTTTACGCATCATGCAGGTATACTATACAGGGCTTCCACTCTCGAAAATTTAAATTCGGGGACAAGTCTTAAAAATTCGGGGAGTTTTCGGGGAAAAGTCTTCAAGATTCGTGGATTTTTCGGGAAAAAACAAAATGGAATTTTGTTGCGAAAATTTGGGAGCCAAAATTGGTTTAGCTTCGTTTTCAGGCTCAAGTAGGGCTTGTATCTGCGTAGTAAATCAAGCCTTTTACAAAATAGGTTTTAGATCCAGAGCCAAAGCCCGGGATTGGAACCCATAGCTGAAAACACTTATTGCTGATATTGCGGCAAAAACTTCAAAATTGTTTTCAAAAAAAAAGAAAGAAAAATAGTGAACACATGTGAACTGTAAATACCAGTAGCAATTTTTATTAAGTCATTAATCTCAGAAATTCATTATAATATTTAAAAACAAAAACAAATATTGTTTGCGGTTTCTAGATAAGTAAATTAAATAGACAAATTCAATCTATAAGTACGGGGTAGTATTAAAACTTAAAACAAATAAGAACTAAACAAATAAATTTAAACTTAAATTAAAAAGGGAATTTTGACAACTTTGAAAAATTGAAAATTGGAATTTGGAATTTTGAAAAATTATTGGTTTTTCATGCTGCTTCTAAGGACTTAGTTGTTTACCCCCCCCCCACAAAAAAATCCTCCCACAGAAAAAAAACGGGAAATCTCCCCCCCACCCACACAAAAATTTACCCCGCAGAAAATGCTCCTCTGCCGAAAATACTCCCGACGGAATACCCCTCCCCCCTCATATATGCAATAGTTTCTTTTCGTTTAAATTTTTAATGTCACTCTTTACTTTCATCTTGAAAAATAACTTGTTTTTATTTAATTGTTATCAAGCTCAAGGCATGCAATGAACAAAAATAGATAAGCTGGAAATAACAACTAATCAGTTTGTACTGAAATGACGTATCTTGTTCATCTTTTGGCATAGCTTGTTCACTGTATTTCTTAATGAACTAATTCAAATTGAAATTTTGAACTAGTGAAATACACAAATGAAATATTCACAAATAAAAAAAATCTGGAAAACATCAAATAAAACAACCTTATCTCTTTTCTTCCTTGTACACGACAATGTAAAATAAGAATTTTGTAAATAATTTCTGAGACCACACTGGCTAATCATGATAAAACAAAAAACCGCGAAGACAAACAAAACATTCTTTTTTTCTTCGCGATTTTTTGTTTTATAAGAATTTTGAAGATATAAAAGGACCAGAAAAATTTATACGTGTATATTCTATGTGTAGTGCCGTCAATTGGGGAGCAGGGGTATTTGCTGCTTTAGGGTTTTTTTGCCACCCTCCTATGTTTGGAAAAACATCCTTTTTGGTACTTTCATTTAGGAATGGCTTTTTCTTGAGATTTTCATCAAGAAAATTAAAAAAAAAAACAATAAAGTAACAATCCAGATTAGGATTTTGCTTTATTTTTTTTTACATTTAATTTGGTATTACTTCTGCACAATGGCTGAGTTCAATGACTGGCTCTCGTTTTGGTTCTGAGAAGGACATACAATTAGTCTGTAAACAAGTTGAAGTAAAGCCATCTTGATAGTATTAGGACTGGTGTAAGACTATGAAATGCCTTTTCGATTCGTTTAGTGTTGTTAGGCTACATGCTCACTTTTGATTCTTAAATCAATAATCCTGTTTTTTATACTTGACTTTTGTGTTTTCAGTAAAGCGCTAGTTTTTTATAATCCTAAAAGCATAGAGAAACACAATTAGTTGGTTTATTTGTACTAGTTTTATTGATATATGTTAGATAGGCTGTAAAAGTAATAATTTTTGTTCGTTTTAAGTTTCAACTTTGCTCTTTACTTCCTTCGGAAAAACTTTGTTTTTTTAAATAAATTTTCTTAAGAATACACTTTACTTGACGTTCAAGTAGCGCATCAAGAATATGATATGCTTAGACTTCGCTAGGGGGCACGCGCCCCCCTCACCACTGCCCGGATCCGCCACCATTAGCTGTTATCCGTTAGCTTATGGGTTTTGCAAAACGGAGTGACAAATCTAGGGGGAAAGCCCCCGCCCAAATTATATAGGACGAATGTAAAATAAAATAGGATGAATTTATAATAATTTAGAAAAAAAATTGGGCTATATATTTGCACATTAGGGGGGGAGGGAATCATACCATATATTAAATACGTAACCAAACCTAACCTAGGTACCTTTTCCCCCCTTAAACCACAAAAATCAATCGTGTAAATATTGACACTCATTGAGAAGCCACGGCTTTGCAGTCATTTATCTATAGCGATCTCTTGCAAATAGCCTATTTGACAGGTTTCGTGACTGGTTTCCTTGTACAATAGCAAATTTGTTCCCTTGGCCAAGGTAGTACCCATGGGGGGGGGGGGGGGGGTTAGGGGTTTGACCCCCCCCCCCCAAAAAAAAAAAAAAATAATGGTCAGACTTGTAAATTATGCGGTGCCCGCATAATGCGTAAGTACCCAATTATGTTTTTTTTGTTTAACCCACCTCCCCCCAGAAAAAACAGAAATTCCATCCCTTATGGAAATTTCCCCACAAATAACCGGTCCCCTAGTACAAATTTGCTCCCGCAGAAAATTTTCCATTACTCGGTTATTAAAATCAAGTTCCCCGCTATTAAAATGATATTTTTTGTCCTTAAAATGACAACAACAATTCCGTTGAGCATGATAAATTTTCGCGTAGCTATCCCAGGTGTTCGTTTTAGGTAGTGGTATCATTGATGTTTTGATAATTTTAAACGTCTGATAAAGAAAGGGTGATGATACTCTATTTGAAGACAGAATAGAATTTTGTCAAATTAGGCGCATATAAAAGCTTTATTTAAGAGAGAGGTTTTAAAAATTTATTTCCGGCGAAGATGTCACAGTAGAGTATGCATTATGGAAGTTTTAAGCTGAATTTTTGTGCTTTCAGGAGGGATTCTTTTCTGATGGGGAGGGGGAGGAAAGGGTTACGGGGGAGGATTCTTCCATGGAGGATGTTTCCTTGGGGGAAGGGACATTTCTATGAAGGGAGCGCCGGATTATTTAAAAAACGATCAGAAATTAAATAAAAAAATAGTTTTTTAAACTGAAAGTAAGGAGCAACATTAAAACTTAAAACAAACAGAAATTATTAGGTATATGAGGGGGTTCGCCCCCTAGTCAATACCTCGCCCTTTTCACTAGAGTTTTTTTTTAGTAGTTTCAAAAGAGCTATCTATTCTAATTAACCGGCATTTGTGATTCATGGGTTTGTAATTTGAACAAAACTCGAATTGTAGCGCAAAGAGCAAGGTATCGACTAGGGGGCAAACTCCCTAATATACGTAATAAAACATACGAATATAGAAGTTCGTTACGTAAGTTAATTCGTAAGTTACATCAGAACAAAATTTCGAGAAAGCCATTTAGCCAAAAAAGTAAAATTAATATGCAAATTTCGTTTTAATTATTCATGTACGGTGAGCCAAAATCTAAACTGCATTAATTCAAAAACGTTCAGAAATTAAATAAAAAAAATTTAACTGAAAGTAAGGACCAACATTAAAACTTAAAACGAACAGAAATTATTCTGTATATGAAAGGGGCTGTCTCCTCCTCAATGCCTCGCTCTTTACGCTAAAGTTTTAATCTGTTACACAACTTAATTTTTAAAACAATAAAAACTTAGGTTAAATATATATCCTAACCTAGGTACCTCCCCCCCTTAAACACCAAAAAACAATCGTTTAAATATTGTAACTCCATGAGAAACCACAGCTTTGCAATGTTTTATCTATAGCGGTCTCTTGCAAATAGCCTATTTGACAGGTTTTTCGTTACTGGTTTCCTTGTACAATAGCAAATTTTTTTCCTTGGACAAGGCTGTACCCAGGGGGGATTTGAACACCCCCCCTCCCAAAAACGAAATGTTTGTCTGACTTGTAAAAATGTAACAAAAATGTAGGTAAACAAATTTTGGTGTTTACGCATCATGCAGGTATACTATACAGGGCTTCCACTCTCGAAAATTCAAATTCGGGGACAAGTCTTAAAAATTCGGGGAGTTTTCGGGGACAAGTCTTCAAGATTCGGGGATTTTTCGGGAAAAAACAAAATGGAATTTCGTTGCGAAAATTTGGGAGCCAAAATTGGTTTTAGCTTCGTTTTCAGGCTCAAGTAGGGCTTGCAGCTGCGTAGTAAATCAAGCCTTTTACAAAATAGGTTTTAGATCCAGATTCACAGCCCGGGATTTGAACCCATAGCTGAAAACACTTATTGCTGATATTGCGGCAAAAACTTCAAAACTGTTTTCAAAAAAAGAGTTTTAGTTTTTTTTTGTTTAACCCATCTCCCCCCAGAAAAAAACAGAAATTCCATCCTTTATGGAAGTTTCCCCACAAATAACCAGCCCCCTAGTACAAATTTGCTCCCGCAGAAAATTTTCCATTACTCGGTTATTAAAATCAAGTTCCCCGCTATTAAAATGATATTTTTTGTCATTAAAATGACAACAACAATTCCGTTGAGCCGAAATATATAGCCCAAATTTGTTAACAAATTATTGCAAATTCATCCTATTTTATTTCATTTCATTAGCATGAACCAAACTTGATTTCTTTAGCAGTGCCCACATAATGCACCAGTACCAATGTTTCTACAAGTTGACAAGACTATGCCCCTCTCCATAGAATCCTCAAAATCTTTAATAGGCTAATACTTTCAAAGATGGCCATTTGTTGCGGTACAAAATTCGGAAAGTGGGTTATGCAAATCATTTGAAACCAGAAAGGATTTCTTAATTGCTTTTGACAGCTGTTTTCGTTTGAGAAGTCACATATCGATTCCTTTTTTTCTTTATTTTTGCCGTTTAGAAAAATTGATGTGAGACTTGTCAGGTATTGAAGTGACATGTTTGACCAATATTGATGGGGCATGTGCACTTAATTTTGATTGAATTCCGATAATCAAAATGAATTTAAGCTAAATTAAGACATCAGGACGAAGGATTATGGAGTATTCTTTTCTATAAGGGGCTATATTTCAGTCACGTATATACAAGATTGAAAGCGAAGAAATAATAAAAGGCGCCTTTTCACGGTAGAAAGTTCAATATTTGTCTTGAAGAATGCCAAAGCAAAAAAAACAAAGCAAAACAAGCATATTTTGGGTGTAGCTGCTGACGAGGAGGGGGATTAACGAATTTTTTATTGTTTAACAAAAATAAAAGTTGTGAGAAAGTCAAACTTTAGTGTAAAGAACGAGGCGTTGAGGAGGGGACAGCCCCTTTCATATACGGAATAATTTCTGTTTAAGTTTTAACGTTGTTCCTTACTTTCAGTTAAAAAACTTGTTTTTTTATTTAATTTTTGAACGTTTTTGAATTGATGCAGGTTTTGATTTTAGGTCACCGTACATGAATAATTAAAACAAAATTTGCATATTAATTTTACTTTTATTTGGTTAAATGGCTTTCTCGAAACTTATTTAATTTTATTTACGAACGTTTTTATTAGTAATAAAGATACATAACTTACGAATTAACTTACTTAACGAACTTCTACATTCATATATTTTTAATATGTATATTAGGGGGCTCGCCTACTAGTCAATACCTCGCTCTTTAAGCTAAAGTTCGAATTTTGTTCCAGTTCTTTAAAAATGACCCCTTAATCACAAAGGCCGTTATTTAGAATAAATAGCTCTTATGAAAGTACTAAAAAATCTTTGGCTTAAAGAGTGAGGTACTGACTAGGGGATGAACCCCCTCCCCCCTCTGGATCCACCACTGTCATGGTTGCAGAGGTAGGTGTAACCTAGTAAAGAACAAACAACAGCCCATAGTAACCAAAAGTTAAAAACATTTTGAAAAAAATTACTATGAAGAAAAAGTTGCCATGAGACATTGATTCAGGAATGGTAACTATTATTTTGGTTCGTTTTAAAAGTAAAAGTTTATTCCAAAAAAAAGTTTATGGTGATTTCTAAAAAAAGCCTAAAACACATCAAAAATAGTGTCAGATCAATATGAAAAGTGCACCATTGGAATCTTGCATAGTTGAAAACATTGTACAGGGGAATATCAGTTCCCCTCATTCAGTGGCAGATCCAGCGGGAAGGGGGCGAAGGGGCGCACGCCCCCCTAGTGTAGCCTAAAGTAGTGTAATTTACTTAATTTACTCAAGTTTGCGTTAATTAAACTTACTCCTGACGCAAGTTTATCGGATCAACCTATTTTGCGCCCCCCTAAATTTTTTATTGGATCCACCTATTCTCCCCCCCCAAAAAAAAACAAAATCCTTGATCCGCACCTGTCTCCATTGAATAACAAGGAAAATCACTTTCCTCAATAATTTCAATCTGAATATTTATCTTAAACTTACGTTTAAACTTACCTCCGATTTACATCAGAAACAAAATTTGCCCACCCCCCCCCCTTATGTAGAAATGTATACCCTGAATTGGCATATATAGGGGGGGGGCTGAAATTCATTTCCGATAGAAATGATTATTATATTTGTAATCAGCATAAAAAAAGGCATCGAATGGTGTATTCACTTTATTCCTAACTTAATAATATGATTTGGTATATATTTACCCATTTTTGTTGGAAATGAATTTTAGCCCCCACCCCTATATATACCAATTCTGGGTATATATTTGCACATTAGGGGGGTGGGGGGGAAGTTGAAACTTACCTCTCATTTACACAGAAATAAAATTACCCCCACCCCCCTAATGTGCAAATATATACCCTGAATTGGTATATATAGGGGTGGGGGCTAAAATTCATTTCCAACAAAAATGATTACTATATTCTTAAAGAGCATAAAAAAGAGCATTAAAGAGCGTAATTTACTTAATTAACTCAAGTTTGCGTGAATTAAACTTACTCCTAATGCAAATTTATCAGATCAACCTATCTTGCGCCCCTTAATTTTTTTTTTATTGGATCCACCTATTTCGTCCCCCCCACTCCCCCCCCCCAAAAAAAAAAAAATCCCTGATCGGCACATGCTCACATTGAATAACAAGGATAATCACTTTTCTCAATAATTCCAATCTGAATTATTATCTTCTCTGAAAATCAAATTTGTTATACAAATTTGTAATAAACCTTTAAAAATTAATTTTTCATTTGCGAAATGGTGATTTACAAACTGCAGCTATTTCGAAATTAGCTTGGCCGAGATTACAGCGTATAGAAAACAAGATTGGGAAAACCAGTTTTTTTGCTGGTGGCCGTGAATAGGGAGATTGCTGGTCGGGAATAGGCAATATTGCGTCATAACTATTTACAATGAGCCGTTTGTATGTCCGACTTTAGGCGGAATTGTCACTTGTTAGTATTTCAAAAATAGGCAGCGCTGTACTAGGCGTAACTATTTGAATTAGTCACCTACTTGTTCAGAAAAGAAACAGAATTTTAACTGTAAAAAAATTAAGTTTCTAGGTGGTATAATACAGTAATTAGAGTAGTTTAAATGTCAAAAAGTTTTCAAAGTGATTAAAGTGTCCGACTACTGGGTGTCTTACCCTATCTCTAACCTAGCCTAAACAGAGGGTAAATTCTTACCAAATCATATTATTGACTTACAAATAAAGTGAATATACCACTTGATGCCTTTTTTTTTAGGCTCTTTCCAAATATAATAGGCTAATCATTTTTGTCAGAAATGAATTTCTGCCCCACCTCTATAAATACCTATTCAGGGTATATATTTGCACATTAGGGGGGGGGGGAAATTTATTTCTGATGTAAATGGGAGGTAGCCTAAGTTTAAACTTCACCCCACCCCCCTAATGTGCAAATATATACCCTGAATTGGTATATAGGGGTGGGGGTAAAATTCATTTCTGACAAAAATGATTAGCCTATTATATTTGGAAAGAGCATAAAAAAAGGCATCAAGTGGTATATTCACTTTATTTGTAAGTCAGTAATATGATTTGGTAAAAATTTACCAAACAGTTACCATGTTCATGAAGAATATCTCATGAATTGTGTATACTATTTTGAAGGTTATAAGTCACAGGCTATATTAGTCCATCTATTATCTAGGTCACATTTCTGTTAGGCTAGAAAATATTAGTGCTCCTGAAACCTGATTTCTCCTTGTCAGCCACTGACAATCACCAATCCTCTAGCTAACAAAGCCTAGATGAAACCACTGAAATAAATGTCCCTGGTATGGATTACCCAAAGCTCAGGTGAATAATTCTATTCTTTGCCAACTAGTATTAGAAAAAATGGCAGAATTTCTTGATTAAAAAAATATATTTTTCATTAGATCAGTTTCTAAAGAGGTAAAGGCATCAAGTGGTATCTTTCCTGAATAGAAAAGCACTTTTATTATTGGTAATATTCATTCCTAAGCAATATGCATTTAAGAATTGCTTTGCAGATACCACTACATATTGATTATAAATGCAGCCACTTTATAGTAATGCTATATAGGGTTGTCTAATGTAGAGGGGTGGGGTGGAGGGTGTATGCCCCCCAATGCAATTTTTTTAGCCAGTGAGTAAAAAAATGAGTTGGTAAAACAATGGAGTAAAACACTGCTCATTTATTTATAAGATTAATAAATAAGGTAAAATCATTGGAAGGTGTTTGTTCTCAGTTGGTCAAAAAATGAAGTAGTTCTAACAGAAAAATCAGCCAAATGAGTTGATAAAAATGACCAGCCAATCAGTAAAATTCACTGACCCCCCCCCCCTGAAATTTTGGCTAGTGATGCCTCTAATGCTAGAATTGGTGATACTTGTTAAGAATCTGGTAAGTATAGAATAAGTGAAGTTTCATTAATGCTAATGAAATAAAACAAAATAGGATGAAAATATAATAGTTCAGAAACAAAATTGGGCTATATATTTGCACATTGGGGGGGGGGGGTAAAACATAGCATATATTAAATATGTAACCTAACCTAGGTACCTTTAGTCCCCCTAAGCCCCAAAAAACTAAAGTTTAAATATAGTTCTTGAAAGTGACAAACCCTTTGTTTATACCTCACTAGTCAGTGGAAACCTGTTTATCAATAGTATGGTTGACATTTTTATGCTGTCTTTTATTACACACTTACCGGATTCTTAACATGTACCAAATTGATTTTACAGCAGCACTGGAAAAACATGAAATGATATTTCAGAAAATAGAAAAAACAAATTTCAGGCAAGGGATAATAACATCTAATCAAGATTTAAAGGATTCCTCTAAGGTTTATCTTAAATATAAAAATGGTTTATAACTTGATGTTTTTCCAAGATATCTTATAAGGTTCCTAGGAGAAACTATAAAGTAAAATTGGTAAATAACAAAAGTGTATTTCAGACAATGACCAAAGCAAGTTTCAGATCAAGGTAATAATTCTTACCCAAGCATTTAAAAGAGCCTCTGAATAAGAAAATAGATTTAACAATTCAATTTATTTGAGAAAAAAACATAATGCAAACATCAATAATATTAAAGATCCTAGAAGATAACTTGTTAAGGACCAAAAAAAGAAAAAATTAAAGTAACACTGAAAAAAAAATAGAAAAAAAACATGGGTAATTAAAGCAAATTGGTTAATAATGGAAAGATTAAATTATATTATCAAGTTTTGTTACATTTTTTACAACTTGCAGAAACTTGTGGCTAGTTCAACACTTGAGGGTATTTTGTTCCATTGAATAATAGATTTGTAAATGAGAGATGGCTGGGCAGCTCTAGAAACGCATCTAGGAATTTTAAAGGCTCTATTGGATGAATGGAGACAGTGGGCTTCTGAATTATTAATATTATAATAGGTTAGTAGTTGAGGTGGAAGATTATTGTGGAAAGCAGAGTAAGCAAGCAATAAGTTTAGTTTTTGTTTGATTTGATCAAGTGGAGCTATGCCAAAATCTGAATACAAATCATGGGTTGGATATAGACAGGGAAGCCAAAAAACTGCTTTAATGGCATGGGTTTGGGCAAATTTGAGTTTTTTAGTGAAGGACTGTTTTGTATTTCCCCAAACTGATCTGCAATAAGAAAGGTAAGGCAAAATAAAGGAATAATAGAGGGTAACTAGGATGTCAGGAGGAAGAAAATAATTCACACAGTTAATCATAGCTGCTTGTCTCAAAGTTATTGCTGTGATGTAAGAAATATGATTAGAGAATGACAAGCATGAGTCAATAAATGCACCAATATTATAGAACAAAAAACTAAAGTTTAAATATAGTTCTTGAAAGTGAGAAACCCTTTGTTTATACCTCACTAGTCAGTGGAAACCTGTTTACCAATAGCATGGTTGACATTTTTATGCTGTCTTTTATTACACACTTACTGGATTCTTAACATGTACCAAATTGATTTTACAGTAGCACTGGAAAAACATGAAATGATATTTCAGAAAATAGAAAAAACAAATTTCAGGCAAGGGATAATAACATCTAATCAAGATTTAAAGGATTCCTCTAAGGTTTATCTTAAATATAAAAATGGTTTATAACTTGATGTTTTTCCAAGATATCTTATAAGGTTCCTAGGAGAAACTATAAAGTAAAATTGGTAAATAACAAAAGTGCGTTTCAGACAATGACCAAAGCAAGTTTCAGATCAAGGTAATAATTCTTACCCAAGCATTTAAAAGAGCCTCTGAATAAGAAAATAGATTTAACAATTCAATTTATTTGAGAAAAAAACATAACGCAAACATCACTAATATTAAAGATCCTAGAAGATAACTTGTTAAGGACCAAAAAAAGAAAAATTAAAGTAACACTGAAAAAAAATAGAAAAAAAACATGGGTAATTAAAGCAAATTGTTTAATAATGGAAAGATTAAATTATATTATCAAGTTTTGTTACATTTTTATACAACTTGCAGAAACTTGTGGCTAGTTCAACACTTGAGGGTATTTTGTTCCATTGAATAATAGATTTGTAAATGAGAGATGGCTGGGCAGCACTAGAAACGCATCTAGGAATTTTAAAGGCTCTATTGGATGAATGGAGACAGTGGGCTTCTGAATTATTAATATTATAATAGGTTAGTAGTTGAGGTGGAAGATTATTGTGGAAAGCAGAGTAAGCAAGCAATAAGTTTAGTTTTTGTGTTATTTGATCAAGTGGAGCTATGCCAAAATCTGAATACAAATCATGGGTTGGATATAGACAGGGAAGCCAAAAAACTGCTTTAATGGCATGGGTTTGGGCAAATTTGAGTTTTTTAGTGAAGGACTGTTTTGTATTTCCCCAAACTGATCTGCAATAAGAAAGGTAAGGCAAAATAAAGGAATAATAGAGGGTAACTAGGATGTCAGGAGGAAGAAAATAATTCACACAGTTAATCATAGCTACTTGTCTCAAAATTATTGCTGTGATGTAAGAAATATGATTAGAGAATGACAAGCATGAGTCAATAAATACACCAAGAAACTTGGCAACCTCAACTTGTGGGAGGATGTCAGAGGAGTACCTGAGACCAAGAGCAGTTTGAATTACATCTTTGTTGTAGGGGGTTCTGAATAATACTATTTGACTTTTTTTGCTATTATTGATCATGTTATTTGTAAGGCACCAGGCCTGGACTCTGTTCAGAAGGACTTGGGCAGAGGTTATTGCTGATGGTCAATTGGAGCCAGTGATGAAGAAGTTGCTGTCATCAGCAAATAATACAGGATACACTGAAGGGCCCAGGTCCATAACAAGATCATTGATATATAGGAGAAATGCAATAGGGCCTAGAACAGAGCCTTGCAGGACACCCCTCTGAACAGGTAAGGGCTGAGAGGATACTCCACCTAGGCTCACACTCTGTACCCTTCCAGATAGATAAGAATCAAACCAAGAGGGGGGAACACCACAAATACTGTAACTATTTAATTTACTTTTTAAAATACTATGATTGACCATATCAAAGGCCTTAGAAAAATCCAAAAATAAGCCCAATACAGTTTTTTTAAGGTCGAGTTGTGAGCATATGAACTGTGTGGCATCAATTAGAGCATGAGAAGTTGAAAATTTTGGCCTAAAGCCATATTGGTAAGGAGAAATCACAGAAACGGAGTGCTGACTGTCAAACAGAAAGGGAGACAGACATCTGAAGATGATTCTCTCAAGCACTTTGGATATAACAGGAAGAATTGAGATTAGACAATAATTACCTATCTCAGTTGGATTGCCCTTTTTAAGAACTGGAATAACAATGGCTGATTTTATTAAATCAGGGAAAACTCCATGGATTAAAGATAGGTTGGCAATATGCTTGATGGGCTTGTAAACAAAAGAAGATGTGGTCTTCAGGAGTTTATTACTTAGTCCAAGACAGTCAGGTGTAAAACTATTAGGGAGAGAACCAATGATTTGAAGTACCTCATTGCTATCAGTTGGGCAGAAAAACATGGATCTAGAATTGAAGCAGGGGAATACAGCCTGTAAAGAGGAGTGGGAGTCAGTATGAGGAACATTAGAAAAATAATTATTAAATGTGTCAGGTACATGTAAAGGGTCAATTAATCTACCATTTGTGCCTTTAAGGCAAATAGGTATAGACTTTGATTTTCTATTTTTTGAGAGTATATCATTAATGGTGGACCAAATCTTTTTCAGGTTTCCTTTGCAATTGAGAATTTTTGTGTAATAATAATTTTTCTTCACTCCACAGATGAGTTTAGTGTATAAGTCTTTATAATTTTTATAATTTGATAGGTCAATATCACTACTGGTCTTACAGGTTAATTTATATAATTTGTTTTTACAATATGAGGAGGCAATGAGGCTATGTGACATCCAGGGGCATATAGGGATATTTTTCTGGTTAGGTTTACAAATAGGAAAAATTGAATGGATAATCTCACTTAGCCTTTGCACAAAACCATTTGTGGCAGAATTTACCTCCTGACAATTTAAGACATCAGACCAGTCAGTGGATCTTAGGCAATTGATAAAATAGGTTATATTTGCAGAGCTGTAGTTTCTAGTAGGTGTTGGGATATTAATTCTAGAGCGTAGAGGTAGTGGTTGCAAAGGTAGTGACAAGTAAATAGGAAAATGGTCTGACAGATCCAAAAATATTATATTTGAGGACAGGTCATTTCCCAGGGAAGTGAATACAAAAATGTTATCAATTAATGTCGAAGTCAATTTCACAGGATTGACTCTACTAGGGAAAAAATTGTGGGTAGAAGACCACTCGCGGTTTCCAATTAAAAAAAAGTGTCAGATTCAATATTTTTACCAACATTGAGTAGGTTGCAATTAAAGTCCCCAAGAACTATTGCCTTTTTATGGGGTAGGTTAATAAAATTAGAAAAATCATCAAACAGATTACAAAAACATGAGGTCGGAAATGGAGGAGGTTTATAAAATATAAGGAGAGTATATAGGAATTTTGGCTGATAACTATGTTAACAATTATTGAATAAATACATCTGAGATTTATTTGCGAAGAGAAAATAGATTCGCACTCTGATAGCCAGGTAAAATTTACATTCGAACAGATGTAAAGTGAGATACCCCCAGAACACTTTGTCAATCTCCTGGGCATATGGATTATTTGGTAACCAGGGAGTAAAAAATCACTAGTGTCATCATTATTTTGAAAGCCATGTCTCTATTAATCCTATTACGTCAAGAGGGCAGACACCATTGAATGAAATTAAATTTTTAAACTTGAGCCACTTATCCTGGATGCTTCTGATGTTGAAACAAAGAACATTAAGGGAATTATTATTTACAAGTTTTGGCTTCACATTGGTAGCAAAATCAAGAATATCTAGGTATTTACAACTAGCATGTGTTAAGGTACTAGGGGGGCTGCTTATAGGTGTGGCATGCTGATTACTTTCTATATTGGGATAATTAAAAACAATGTTATTATAAAGGGATAAATTAGTTAAAAACGAAAAATCACACATTAATTAGTCTTCAGGCATTCTGATTCTGACTCAATCAGCCTATGTTGGCTTAAAACACTCTCAATTTGAATTTCTGCTTCAGAAACTATGGTCTCGCCAACATGGGTTTTTGCCAAATTCTTCAGAATAATGTATTTCAACTGATTGGGTAACTCCAATTGGGAGATGAGCATAGAGATAACTGTAAAGCTGGCTAATTTAAAGTATGAAAGATCTTAAGCCGAACTGGCCAGCCATGACAAAAACCAACAAAGAGAAAAATCTAAAAAAAAAAACAAACAAACAAGACTGTGGCCAGTGGAAAGAAAACACAAATGCAAAACAACGCGGATATTTCGCCTGTATCAAAACAAGGCGTCTTCAGTACGAAAGAAACACAAGAAGAACAGGATAAAAAAAAAAAAAACAAGATACAACTAAAAACCAATAAAACCACCACCAAAAAAAAAAAAAAAATGTACAATTGGCGCAAACTGATCCACGTAGGGAAAAGATGCTATTATAGAGTTACTTCAGTGAGGACACCAGAGTAACTGAGGAAAAATAAAAAAAACTGTAAATTACTTTAATTATTCTGTTGCAAAAAAATCCTTTTGTTAGCTATTACTGAAGCAAATCGTGTTGGTCTAGCAGGTAAAATAGTCCCCTGGTGATTATTTAAAATCTTAACTCCCTTATTGACTGTTGATTCACTCTTTAGAAGGTTATCATAAATTGGGTCAGTATTTAAATTACCTGTGTCTCTATTTATTGAATTAGCAAACATATGTTTTTTAATTTCTATGGCTTCCCTCGCCCATTGAGTGTAACCCTTATCATTTGAAATAGCTAAGGCTTCGTCAAATTTTACAAAATGATCTGGTTGAAGCCAAATATGCTCTGCTAAAGCTGAAATAAAAGTTTCTGGAGGCTTGCTTAATTGTAGGGTTTTTTTTTCTATTGAGTTTCGGTGTTCAATAAACCTTTCAACAAATTGTTGGTGAGTCCTACCAATATAGAACTTCCCACAAGAACACGGAAGTTTATACACCCCACTTACCAAATTTCCCCGAGTTAAATCCTTACTAGAACTAAAAAAACTACCCATTGGCCTCAACGATTGGCCCCAATCGTTGAGGCCAATGGGTAGTTTTTTTTTTTTTTTTTTTTTAGTTCTGGTAAGGATTTAACTCGGGGAAATTTAGTAAGTGGGGTGTATAAAATTCCGTGTTCCTTTCCCTACGTGGATCAGTTTGCGCCAATTGTACATTTTTTTTTTTTTTTTTTTTTTTTTTTTTTTTTTTTTTTTTTTTGGTGGTGGTTTTATTGGTTTTTAGTTGTATCTTGTTTTTTTTTTTTTATCCTGTTCTTCTTGTGTTTCTTTCGTGCTGAAGACGCCTTGTTTTGATACAGGCGAAATATCCGCGTTGTTTTGCATTTGTGTTTTCTTTTCTCTCCACTAGCCACAGTCTTGTTTGTTTGTTTTTTGTTTTTTTGAGATTTTTCTCTTTGTTGGTTTTTGTAATTTAAAGTATATGGTTGATTCATCTTCCAAAGCATTTGGAGAAACTATGTGAAATCTGTGGGGAGTAATTCCAGGTAGCTTTGTTGGTCTTGATGTCTTTCCTTGCAGAGAATTTTCCGAAAGGGGGTTCTTCAGGGTTTTTTGGGGGGCACTTGGCATCAAGGGGAACCATGGATTAGTTTTATCTCGGATGAAATTATTCTGAAAATTTTCAACACTAGGGGAAGCATTGGGAACTGTTGGTGTCCTGAGGGCTGCTGATGGTATGGGGGCTGCTGGTTGCCTGGGGCCTGTTGGTGGTTCAGGGGCTGTTGGGGGACGGGGACTATTAGTGTCCTTGGGACTTGCATTGCTACAAAAGGGATTGGAAGTTGTTGCTCTTTTGCTATTCTTAGTATCTCTGCCCTTTGTTTATATTTGGGACAGTTTCCTTTATCTAGGGACTGGGGGTTGCCCTTACAATTAGTACACTACTACTACTACTAACAACTCATCGCAGCACCAAGCCGCCTGAGGCCAACACAGCTACGCACGCTCCTCCTCCACCCCAATCTATTCAAAGCCTCCCTTTTTACACCCGCCCACGAAGTTCCCATTTCCTTTAAATCTTTCTTTATGACGTCCTCCCAACCCAGACGGGGACGACCTGCTTTCCGTTTAGCCCTAGATGGTTGGCCGAAAAGAACAATCTTCGGCAATCTGTCATCCTTCATCCGAACAACATGCCCTAACCACCTCAACCTTTCTTTCATTATAGACCTAGAAAGCGGTATTGAACCACATTTTTCGTATAGCCTATTGTTTGAAATACGGTCAGTCAGCCGGGTACCCAGAACAATCCTTAAGCAATTTCTCTGGAAAACATCTAGCAAATCTTCATCCGCTTTTCGGAGCGTCCATGCTTCAGAGCCATATTTGACCACTGTCATCACTGTAGCTTCTAAGATTCTAATCTTGGTTTGCAGACTTATCTTCCTATTCTTCCAGACTTTTTTTAACTGTGAAAAAAACACCCTGAGCCTTGGCTATTCTATTTTTAACATCTTCACTGCTCCCACCATCTTTACTAATAATACTACCAAGGTAAGTGAAACTGCCCACCTGATCAATCTTTTCATTACCCAACGTCACCTTTTCATCTTCACTTATTCCTAGCCTTAGTGACTTGGTCTTCCTAACATTAATTTTCAAACCAATACTAGCACCCTGAACTCGCAAAACCTCTAAAACTTCATTCATTTTGCTCACACTTTCATCTAGGATGCTTAAATCATCAGCATAATCCAAGTCCAGGAGACTTTTTCCTCCCCATTTGATTCCGTGGTCTCCCATTGCCTTTCCTGTGCTCCTTAAAACAAAGTCCATCAAAATAATCCATATAAAGGGGGATAGAACACAACCCTGCTTAACTCCTGATTTAATACAAAACCAGCTGCTAACCTCATTTCCTACCTTAACCGCAGCAGTGTTATTCTCGTACATAGCACTAATCACTTTAATGTATTTGTCTGGTATACCATACAAGGATAAAACCTTTACTAAAGCTCCTCTATCAACAGAATCGAACGCTTGCTCATAATCTATAAAACTGAGGACCAAAGGTGTTTGAAAACTTAGGCACTTCTCAATTATTAACCTAAGAGTGAAAATTTGGTCAACACATCCTCTACCTTTTCTAAAACCGCACTGCTCTTCTCTTAAAACTTTGTCTACGGCATCTCTCAGTCTAAAAAGTATCATATTACTAAGCAATTTGCTACCTACAGAGACCAGACTAATGCCTCGATAATTACCACACTCACTTTTATCACCTTTCTTATAAAGTGGCTTAATTAAGGTTTTCCTAAAATCATTAGGTACTTCCCCTTTTTCAAAAATCATATTCATAATCTCCAATAACTTATTTCTAACCTCAGAGCCACCATATTTAAGAAACTCATTTACTACCCTATCAGCACCTGGAACCTTATTATTCTTTAATCCTTTTAGTACTGTTTCTAATTCCTCCTCACAAAACAAATCTTCCTTCACATCCAAGGTATCACAAACTTTTTCATTTTCCTCTATATTTTTTCCTGCAACTCTATCACGGTTAAGCAAATTCTCAAAATGTTCGGCCCATCTCGCTTTAGCTTTTGTCTTATCGCTAATTGCCACCCCATTCCTATCTTTAACTGGGACAAGTCCGGATTGACTACTACCTCTCAATTTGTTAACGTGCCAGTACAATATTTTACTATTATGCCGTCTAGCTGCATCTTCCAGATCCTCGGCAATTTTATCCATGGCCTCCACTTCACACCTCCTTAGTTCATATTTCAATGCTTTCTCCACTTTCTTTACATTTCTTTTGTTTTCATGTGATCTATCACTCAGATAATTCTTGTACAAGTCCTTTCTCCTTTCTATTAAACTTAAAGCTTTTTCACTAATATTCTTAGCTACAGTTCTAGCTTTCTTCCCTAATACACCTTCAGCAACTTCACAAATTATTTTTCTAAAATTATTCCAACCATCTTCCACATTATCAAATATTAAACTCTCAAGTTTAGTATTCAACTGTTCCTGGAAAGTTTCTCTCAAATTCTCATCCTGGAGTCTACTAACATCATAACTTCCCGGGAGGTAATTACCCTTCCGATATTTCAGCTTTAAATTAACCCTTGACACTACTAGATGGTGATCTTTACTTTTAACATCAATAACAGCACTCCTATATACCCTAGTATCTTGTATTGATCCTGCCAGTCTTCGATTTACTATAACATAATCAATAAGGTTTGCTGTCTTACCATCACGTGAATACCATGTTAGCTTATGAGCCATTTTATGACCAAACACCGTATTGGTTATAACTAGATTGTTATACCTACAAAATTGCAAAAGTCTGTATCCATTACTGTTTTCTTTTCCTACACCAAATTTACCTAAGCTGGGATACCATCTATCCTTATTTCTACCAACCTGGGCGTTAAAATCTCCCAGCAATAACATCATATTTCTACCTGGGACCTTGTCTATTTGCTCCTGTAACTGTAAGTAGAATTCATCTGAGTCACTAGTATCTCCATCAGTCGGTTCTACAGGGGCGTATACTACTATAACTGATACCTTGAACTTTCTAGTCATAAAATGAGCAATTAGTATTCTATTATTAATACCTTCCCAGCCTAAACAAGACTTAGCCGCTTCCTTATTCATCATGAGCCCTACTCCCTGTCTATGTAACCTGTCTATGTAAACTCCCTGTCAATTAGTATATATTGGGTCAAATTGACATTTTGACTCATTATGGTCCTTGCCTAGGCAAATCTTACAAATGTTGGAATCCTCCCTGCAGTATTTATCTGAGTGCCCAAGCTTTAGACATTCAGTACACTGTAATGGTTTTTCTTTGTAAGGCTTGAAAGATTTTTGTTGGCCAAAGAGGAACACTTTGTCAATATTAAATTGTCTTTGAAGCTCAAACAACACAGTTTTAAAGTTTGAGGTTTCAGTGGTTTTGCGACCAAGGGTATGGACACTAGAGACCAGAATGCATTCACCTTTCTCGTTCATTAATGCTTCCATCAGGTCCGAGTTTAGAAACGATTTAGGGAAATTGTAGAGCACTATCTTTGTTTGTATCGGACTTGGGGACCACAGATGGGCTGTGACAACAACATTTTCAACACTTTTCAGCTCCATTACCTTTTTCACTGATGTGGGATCGTTCAAAAGGATATCGAGGGATCCTTATCTGTTTATATTCATATTAAAGTTGCAGCGAATGGTCTTGAGGAGGGAAACTCGCAACTTTGGTAGATCATGGTTGTTAAACAAGCAATTATCAGATTGGGGAACTTGTTGAATAATTACCGGGGAATTGGCTGGATTTCTTGAAGAGTTATTTCAAATATGAAAGATTTGAAATACAAAAACTAATTTCAAGCTTTCTTTATAAATAGGCCTAAGTTTTATGTGTAATTTTTTTCATTATAAAAAATTTTGCTGCAAATATTGTTGCTGTTTTTTTTTTTATGACATTCCCATTAAATAATGTGCTCAATAGGAAGAAAGTGCATATTATAAAGACTATATACCGGTTTAAAAGGTAGTTGTTGGCTGCTCTGTATGTTATATTGGCTTTTTTTGTTCATGACATGCCCATTAAGTAATGTGTTCAGTAGGAAGAAATTGCACAATATAAAGATTACAAACCCATTTAAACAATAGTTTTTGGCTGCTTTGTATGTTATATTGGGTATAATTCCTTCTCTCAATTGCAATAGCTAAAAACTTTGTTTTTTAGAACTTTCCCTAGGAATCTTGACCTTTGGGAGTGCCCTTGTGCCAAAACTTTTTTTTTAACATCTAGGCTACATATTTGTCACCCAAATCGTTTTGTTCCAAATTCTAGGTTAGCTACTGAACTATTTGGCAAGTATTGGAAAATTAAAAAGTTGTTTAGTTTTTTTTTTTCTCCAATTTCCTGCTTTATAACTAAAAAGTTAGAGAGTAATTTAAGTTTTATAAAAAATTTAGAAATTCAGCCAAAATAGTCAATCAGCTGTGGTTTCTTACATTAATTTATTTTAGCAGTAGTTTTACTGTTACATTTGTGATGGGCGAGGAGAGAGATTCCTAATCATATAGATTCAAAATTAACATATTTTTTGGTCTTTTATATGGCTGAAGCTATTCTGTAGATACCCTTGAATATCCACATACCTAGATCCATCATTTTAATAAAAGAATCTTTTCGTGTTCTGTTTCATTATAGCCTAAATGAACACATGTCAATGTTTAAATTTTTTTTTTTTAAATAAGATTTGGATTTCACAAATCAATTTAATCAGATTTGTTTGCTATGTTTTTTTCTTTGTTGTGGCTCACTTGGCATGGTCTTCTTGCCCTTTGACTTTCAAGCAGATCAGGAAAAAAAGTCATAATTTCTTCTTCTTTTTTTACCAAAAATTGTGAAAAAAAATTGAATTTTCTTCAATTGTTTGCTGGTTTCTTTTGTGTTTCCATGGTCCTGTCTACCTACATTGAAGTCTCAAGCCAATTGGGAAAAAACAATGTTTCACTCATTTTGGAGAGACAAAATAAATATGGGCCTCTTTTAGGTTTTGTTTTCTCTAAGACCCCTTTGCCCCTATCTAGATGATCTATAAATGTCAAATCAATAAAAAAAAAAAAAAATATAAGACATACTTAGATCACAAATTGATACAACCAATCTTCTTCTGTGTTCCATTTTTGAATATTTTTTTTTCATCATCTAGTTCTACCTGCTCTATTTCTTTTGGTCTAGGCTGAGTAAAATTTCTTAATCTTGACGTATTGGAATGAAAATTTTTAGGCCCATTAAAAAAAAACTCCCTGCTAAGCACTCTTAAACGTTTCCACTTAAACCCATAAGATATCACTAATATATTACCTATATATAATATATTGATAGCCTTGGTAAACATAATGTCTTTTGATTTATCTTAATGCTTCACTGTTGAGAAAGTTCCCTGGGGACTCAAAGGGCAAAATCTTTTATGCACATCAGAGATTATAATCATATTGCATCCTCCTTATACTTTCCACAAAACACAAAATTTGAAGTCTCTTTATCCAAACTTGTCAAGACACGTTCTCAAGACACTGTATATGCATGGTCTTGATAACCTGGGCTCACATAATGTATTTTTATTTACCTGTCAACTTCACTGTGCATAAATTCCATGCCACAAACGCCTAAATATATCATAGCCCAAGTTGTTTAGAATATATGGACACAAACAGAATCAATCCCCCCCCCCCACACTGCAACCTCTCTTTAAGTTAAAATTTAAGGTTCACATGGCCCCTCAATGACTTATTGTACAGACACATTCAGATAGATGAAAAAACACACACCTGTCCCCTCTCAAGACAAAATTCATGGTTCACCCCCTCCTTCCAATACCCACTGAAAGTTTTAACTTGATCCTCTAAGCTGTTCTTAAAGTGTTGTATATGGGCTATTCTGATAACCTGGGTTTCCTATAGTTTCTTATGGTTTACCTCACTACTTTTACAGGAATAAATTGTAGTCCTGATTTAGTTCTTGAGATGTTACAGATCTACTATTTTGGTAATGTGTATACATATAGCAATATTCAAATTATCTATGATCCCTCCCTTGAAGAAGCAATGGAGGTATTCTTGCCCCCTCCCCATTACCTCTGAAAGTTTCACATTGATCCCCCAAGCCTTTACTGAGATGTTGCAAGTAGCCTACATCAGTTTGTTCGCCTAGATAAACGTAGTGTCTTTTGAACGACATTGCTTCTACACTGGGAATTCGAAGAGCCTATATGTATCCTGGTTAACAAAATAGTATATCTGTAATATCTTGAGAATGACTTGGAGAATAGAGTTGAAATTTTCATGAAGCTTTTTTTGGGGTGGGGGGGAGGTCAACCTCGTAAAAGTTTCAACTCGGTTCTTCAAGCCATTCCCAAGATATAGCATATATATTATTCTGATAATCAGCATGCATATATGTTTTTTCAGTTTAGCTCTTTTCCCTACCTCTAAGTCACAATCCAGGGTACATTTGGGCCTTCAACATGTTCTGAAAGTTTCAATACCATTCCTGAGATATTGCAGATATGCTTCCTAAGAGATATTGCATTCCTGAGATATTGCAGATGCCCCCAGGGCATAACTTACAACGCCTACCCCCGGGCCCTGGGGCGCTGTGTCGACACCGGAGTTTTTGTTATCAGAACTTTGAACTATTTTTAACAAAATGTCTATCTCAAAATTTTTATCTGATGCATTTAGGGCGTGGAGGAGGGGGGCTAGTTGCCCTCCGATCTCTTTTGACTCTTAAAAAGTGAATAAAAACTTTCAATTTCAAATCAAATGAGTCCTCTCCAAAGTTTATACGAGCATCCCTTCCACAAGAACTATATATGCCCCTAGAGTATTACTCATGACGCCTGCCTCCGGGCCCTGGCGGGTTCAGTCAATACAGGAATTTTTGTTATCTGACCTTTGAACTATTTTTAATGAAATGGCTATTATAAAAATTTTATCAGATGGGCTTGGGGAATAATGGGTGTGTATGGGGGGAGCCTCCAATCACTTTCGACTATTAAAAAGGGCTCTAGCCCTTTGAATTTCCAATCGAATGAGCCTGTTTTGAAGTTTCTACGACAACGCCTTATATAAAAAAAAACCTTTTATGCCCCCAGGATATAACTTAAAACCCTTGCCCTGAGGGTTTTGGGGGAGTGTCCTCCTCAAAAATATATTTCCTATCTGGAAATCAACTACGCTGAACAAAATGTATATCTCACAATTTTGATTGGATGTGTTTGGGGGAATGATGGGCGTGGGGCGGGGGGCTAGTTGCGAATGATGGGCGTGGGGGGCGGGGCTAGTTGCCCTCGGATATCTTTGACTCTTAAAAATTGAACTAGAACCTTCAATTTCCAATCAAATGAGTCCCCTCTGAAGTATATACGAGCATCCCTTTCAGAAGAACCATAAACGCCCCCAGGACAACACTTACAACGCCTATTCCCCGGCCTCTGGGGTATGTTTTTTGTATCTAATTTTTGAACAATTTTCCAAAACACTGGCTATCTCAAAATTTGTAGGGGACGGGTCTGGGGAAAAAAGAGCGTGGGGGGGGGGGGGTATTTTAACTCTCTTGACTCTTAAAATTGAACTAGAACTTTTAATTTCCCATCAAATGAGTCCTCTATGAAGTTTATACGAGCATCCCTTCCATAAGAACCATACATGCCCTTAGGGCATAACTTAGAACGCCTTCCCCTGTGCCCTGGGGGGTTCTATTGACACCGGATTTTTTTCTTATCTGACCTTTGAACAATGAGCTCGAACCTTCAATATCCAATCAAATGAGCCCTCTCTGAAGTTTATACGAGCATCCCTTTCATACGAACAATATATGCCCCAGGGTATAACTTACAACGCCTGCCCCCGGGCCCTGGGGGGTTGTGACGACACCTGAGTTTTTGTTATCTGACTTTTGAGAAATTTTTAACTTAATGCCTATCTCAAAAGTTGCCCTCCAATCTCTTTTGAGTCGAAAAAACTTAACTAGAACTTTCAATTTCCAATCAAATGAGCCATCTCTGAATTTTTTACGAGCATCCCTTCAATAAGAACCATATATTCCCCAAGGGTATAACCTACAACACCTGCCCTCGGGCCCTGGGGGGCTGTGTTGACCCCTGAGTTTTCGTTATATGGTCTTCGAACTATTTTTAAAAAAGCTATGTCAAAGTTTTTATCGGATGGGTTTGAGGAAAAAAGGGCGTGGAGGGGGGGGGGCTAGGTGCCCTCCAATCTCTTTTGACTCTTAAAAAGTGGACTAGAACTTTCAGTTTCCAATCAAATGACCCTTCTTTGAAGTTAATACGAGCATCCCCTCCATAAGACCCATATATGCCCCCAGGGCATAACTTACAACGCCTGCCCCCGGGCCCTGGTGGGTTGTGTCAATACCAGAATTATGTTATTTGATCTTTGAACTATTTTTAACAAAATAGCTATCTTTTTTATTGGATGCATTTGGGAAAAAAGGGTTTTTTTTGGGGGGGGGGGGGAAGCTGGTTACCCTCCAATAACTTTTGACGCTTAAAAAGTGAACTAGAACTTTCAATTTCCAATCAAATTAGCCCTTTCTGAAGTTTATACGAACATTCTTTCCCAAAGAACCATATATGCCCCCTGGGCATAACTTATAATCCTTGCCCCTGAAGACTGTAGGAAGAGTGTCCTGCTCAAACATAAAATTTTCAGAACTTTCAACTACGTTGAACAAAAAGCTATACCAAAATTTTGATTGGATGTGTTTTAGGAAATGGTGAGCGTAGAAGGGGTGTCAATTGCCTTAGAATCACTTTTGACTATTAAAAGGGAACTAGCCCTTTCTGAAGTTTCTACGACAAGGTTGTCTATAAACTATAAAACCTTATATGCCCCCAGGGCATAACTTACAACCCTTGCCCTGAGGGCTGTGGGGGAGTTGTCATCCTCAAAGACGTAATTTCCAGAACTTAAAACTACATTTAATAAAATGGCTATCTCAACATATATATATATATATATATATATATATATATATATATATTATATATATATATATATATATATATATATATATATATATATATATATATATATATATATATATATATATATATATATATATATATATATATATTGATTGGATGTGGTTGGGGAAAAGGTGGGCGTGGGGGGGGCTAGTTGCCCTCAAATCACTTTCGACTATTAAAAAGGGCCCTAGCCCTTTGAATTTTTAATCGAATGAGCCTTTTTTGAAGTTTCTACGACAAAGCCTTCTATAAAAAACCTTATATGCCCCCAGGGCATAACTTAAAACCCTGGTTTTGAGGGTTGTAAGGGAGTGTCCTCCTCAAAACATATTTTCTATCTGGAAATCAAGTACGCTGAACAAAATGGATATCTCAAAATTTTGATTGGATGTGTTTGGAGAATGATGGGCGTGGGGGGGGGGCTAGTTGCGAATGATGGGCGTGGGGCGGGGCTAGTTGCCCTCGGATATCTTTTGACTCTTAAAAATTGAACTAGAACCTTCAATTTCCAATCAAATGAGCACCCTCTGAAGTTTATACGAGCATCCCTTTCAGAAGAACCATAAACGCCCCCAGGTTAAGAGCACTCGGTTAAGAGCACCCCGAACGATCCAATGAATTGTCCGAATGAGGCAGTGACCACCGTGAGGCGGCACCACCCGACCGAGACCCATATCCAACTACGAGCTTTTTAACCGCAGCAACTTTAATATACGCTATTGGAGCTGGAGTTACCGCGGCTGCTGGCACCAGACTTGCCCTCCAATGGATCCTCGTTAAAGGATTTAAAGTGTACTCATTCCAATCACAGGGCCTCGGATGAGTCCTGCATCGTTATTTTTCGTCACTACCTCCCCGTGCTGGGAGTGGGTAATTTGCGCGCCTGCTGCCTTCCTTGGATGTGGTAGCCGTTTCTCAGGCTCCCTCTCCAGAATCGAACCCCGATTCCCCGTTACCCGTTGCAACCATGGTAGGCGCATAGCCTACCATCGAAAGTTGATAAGGCAGACATTTGAAAGACACGTCGCCGGTGCGAGACCGTGCGATCGGCTATAGTTATGCAGAGTCACCAAGAGACGAGCCGAAGCCCGATTGTTCTTGATCTAATAAAAGCACCCCTTCCGTGAAGTTGGGGCTATTGTGCATGTATAAGCTCTAGAATTACCACAGTTATCCAAGTAGGATATAGTACGATCTAAGGAACCATAACTGATTTATTGAGCTATTCGCGGTTTCGCCCACTGGTGGCTTGTACTTCTATAAAAACCTTATAGGCCCCCAGGGCATAACTTAAAATCCTTGCCCTGAGGGTTGTGGGGAAGTGTCCTCCTCAAAAACATATTTTCTATCTGGAAATCAACTACGCTGAACAAAATGGCTATCTCAAAATTTTGATTGGATGTGTTTGGGGGAATGATGAGCGTAGGGGGGGGGGGGGGGGCTAGTTGCCCTCTAATCACTTTTGACTATTAAAAAAGGCACTATCCCTTTTAATTTTCAATCAAATGAGCCTTTTTTGAAGTCTCTACGACAACGCCTTTTATAAAAACCTTATATGCCCCCAGGGCATAACTTAAAACCCTTGCCCTGAGGGTTGTGGGGGAGTGTCCTCTTCAAAAACATATTTTCTATGTGGAAATCAACTACGCTGAACAAAATGGCTATCTCAAAATTTTGATTGGATGTGTTTGGGGAAATGATGGGCGTGGGGGGGACTAGTTGCCCTCCAATCACTTTCGACTATTAAAAAGGGCACTAGCCCTTTGAATTTCCAATTGAATGAGCCTGTTTTGAAGTTTCTACTACAACGCCTTCTATAAAAAACCTTTAATGGCCCCAAGACATAACTTAAAACCCTTGTCCTGAGGGTTGTGGGGGAGTGTCCTCTTCAAAAACATATTTTCTATCTGGAAATCAACTACGCTGAACAAAATGGCTGTCTCAAAATTTTGATTGGATGTGTTTGAGGGAATGATGGGCGTGGGGGGGGGGCTAGTTGCCCTCCAATCATTTTCGACTATTAAAAAGGGCACTAGAACTCTCGATTTCTAATCGAATGAGTCCCCTTTGAAGTTTCTACGACGACCCCTTCCATATGAATTGCCTCTGGGAAGAAAAAAAAATAATAAAACATTGGAGCCGTATGGCCTTTACTATAGGCAACGCTACAGCGTTGCCTCTGATCATGCTAGTCTACCAAAGCTGTAAAACCCTATTAAGTCATTGAACAGGACAGAGACGTTTGATGCAGTGTTATTCCTTAAAATTAAGTAATAGGTAAATCTCATTTGGATTGAGGATCAGCCAAGGGTAGAATATTTTCTGAATGTTGTCATAACCACTAGATGTTGTGAGCCAAAGCTGATATATAAAAGCTTGATGATTGATCAGTGTAAATTATTGTAAGCATTATTGCTGCAGAATTTATGGCTGAAGAAAAAACTTCTATTGCTGGTGAAGAAAATCTTCCGCATCTTGAGAGAATGCCAAATTCCTTGATAAATTACTGAAAAGAAACTCTAGTCAAGCATAAAAGAACTCGTGAGGTTGTTAACAGAACTATCTACCATATTCATTTAAAATGTGTCTTTTTTTCTGTCATTTTAATTGATCTTTGTCTGTCTTACTCATGAAGGAGGTCAATTGGCTCCTTGGTTCATCTAAATTGAAAAACAACTCTGCACTAGAAAAACACTCCTAAACTGAGATGCATATTTTATGATTATCCCATCAGTACAGCTCAGTGGAATCATAAATACACTGAGTTATTTTGATACCTCTACTGCAGAATTGATCAGCTCAAAATCAGACAATGACTCTAGGCTTTAGGCTGTGCAGACAAAGGAAGAAAAATAGTGTGTAATATATGTAAGCAGGCTACCACAAAAAAACACTCACAAAAACCCTATTAGCCCTAGCTGCATCTACATTATCAGTTGATTTTACAAGCAAATTGCAAAAAAAAAGTTTGCAAAAGATATATAGGAAACATAAACTGAAGATGTATAAAATTTGGTGAGATATGTTGCACATACATATCAAAAGTCTTGTATCAAGTATTACCGACTGAACTATAATAATGAAATACAGTGTTGCGCTCTATGTCTGTGTTCATTCACATTGGAAAAACATTGAGTTTTTATATATTCATTTCATATTATATTTGTACAACTTTGTTGCTGAAAAGAACATCATATTAGTTCCGTGTTTTTCATATTATTGTCTGCTTTTTCAAAAGGCTTTGCGGGTCACATTTAGAGTGCTAATGGGCTGCATTTTGCTCACCGGCCGTATGTGAAGATCTCATCTACCATATTCTGTAATTTATTGGTATCTTTTTGTTTTCAGTGCAGCTTCAATTTGGTTCTTAGTTGGAAGAACGAAGTTATGCTTGGATTTTTCAGCAACAATTCACATTTTGCATTTACTATTCTGTTGGTACTACAGTGGCTTCTTCCCTAAAACTGCTACATGGTGGATCACAAATATTTTATGTGTTGCTATTTCTTGTGTATGTGCAGAATTTCTATGTTTGAGGTCAGAACTGAAAGCAATACCTATTGGAGGTGGACCAAAAGTGGATCTGTGACTAAGAACTTTAGAATTGACTATTCATATCATATATAAAATAAAATTTTAGGAAAATTATTTTTACAGTTTTCAAGGGAGTTTCTTTAAAAAAATGCTTTACATAAGGAATGAATGATCTCTTTAGGGCTATTTAAGGGATATATGCCTGTAAAATTCTATGAAAAACTTTTCAGTTTCAAAACAAAAGACACACATTGGTCTCGTTCCAGCTAATTATGCAAATATAAAGTTTTACTTATACACGAGATTAATCAAAAGTAGACTTTCAAGGTAGAATTTAATACTTTTTTTAAAAATTTTTAGAACATATATAGTCAGATACTTTAATTTAAGGTAATAAAAACAAAGTGTTAGCTAATGATTACTGTTTCGTCATGAAAAATCAAAACCTTTAGTTTTGCGTGATCTTGTTTTCGACCAAACCGTATATCTTGTTTGTTATGGTAGCAGCTGCGGGAAGAATAGGAGAAAACCACCTGACTGGTGCTCTCTAAAGATTATTTTGAGGAAAGCAATTTAGAAAGATATGTTTTGGTGCCCAAAAACTGAGATACTTTGGTATAATAGCATATTTGAAATATAAGCTGATTGGTTTCTTTGCGAGCAAACGGAAATGTCCCTGTTTTATAAACAAAAAATACGGCATTTTATAAACGTATTAGACATTTTTCCTTTGATTTTGATGAAATTAAAGCGTCGGCGTGTTTAAAGGAGTATAACATATGCTTACTTTTCATGCAATCTGCATATCCGAATTCTCTTTGAAATGCAAAGATTATCGTGAGAATACATTGTGTTCTTTTGTTTGTGACCTCTGTTTTGCAAAATCTATTATTTTTCTAGTGAATATTAAGAGTTCTTTTTTTTGACGAAAGAAATTTATTGTCACTGCTCATATATTTTTCAGGAGTATCTGTTAATAAAGTTGTATCTTAAAGCTTTTCTTTAAGATATTCAGTAAGTTGTTGCCAAGGTACCAGGTTATTTTTTTTCTCCTGTATTTCCGGGAAATATACAATATTATAGAAGGCTGATAATGGTATTCTAATATACTGAGAACGATATTTCTTGCTTTTTTATTATTTATAATCATATATTTTGCCATAAGGACTCCTTTCTATTCATACTTTAAGAAGCTCATTTAAAGTGCAGTGAATTTTTAAGTTGTCACGGTAGGTTTTAAGATCTTTCCAGAAAATAAAGAAGATAAGCGTAGGCTACATAAAGTTTAAATTGTTAGCTGATTCCTGACTAGGGTTGTCACTCTGCCACAAATACTAGCGTTACCTTGAACTATCAAAAAGTGCCAGTGTACTTTGAAACAAGGCACTACCTTTAAAAAATTTTGGCCTACACTACACTAGAGTTAAGGCTACTTCTCCATAATTGCAATAATATATTTGAATTAGTCTGTTTCAACTGGCCTGATATCATATTTACAATTAGTGATTCATTTTTTTTTTCAAACTGCATTTTCGGATTTCAGAATAATTGCGAACACTCAACTTCAATTTTCTAAAAAAGTATTGTTTTTCTGTTGTATATAAGCAATTGTTGTTCGTTTTTACTATTATCTATCATGGTGGATACCTCTTGAACAGAGATGTTTGAAATCTCTAAACGCAAGCATAGAAAGATTCCAAGGCCGCTGTGAGACAATTTCTAGACCTTAATCGTCAGGGGAAAATCGAAGAGTATGTGTGATTTATAAGATTCAGAACTGGTGCTAGTTTCGACAAAAAAAACTAGCAACAACAAATTGCTTCCTCCTAGATTTTGAAAATTATATTTTGCCCCCTCCCACTTACATTTTCGTTAGTTGACCCCAAATGGTGGTAGCTGACAGGAGAATAGAAAATTTACCTAATTGGGGCCTTCAAAGCTTTACCTAAGGTAATTGATGTAAAAGTATGTGCCTTAAAACTGATACATTTTGGCGTAAAAATAACCTCTTGTACAAGGACTCTTGGAAACATATATTCTATAAATCACTCCGTAGTCTTAAGATTGGGGCAGTCTATTAATAAAGAATTTTTTTTATACAGTGTGGATTGAACTTGAATGTTTCCTATTTGGCACCATTTTCAAAGCACTATGGACATTGCTAAATATGATTTGAGAACTCGTCTTATCATACATATTGAAAGACATTGGTATCAAACCGAACTAGACATATTGGGGAATATTTAATTTTTTTATTCAGTCTGGTTGTGTGCTAACTCATACCCCTTGTCACGCCAAAATATTCGAAAATAGTATTGCGCTTTACTGGTAAAGAAAATGTTGTGTTTTTTTTTTCAAACCTATGTTCAGCCTCTAGTTTTCTTTTCGCAAATATAATTCAGTTTTTCATTGAATCTAAAAAGCCTAAAATTACAGGGAGATGAAAATTTAAAATCAGGGGTTCTGTAAATTATATTGTGTCACCTTTGCATAAACGTTCAAATACTTAACTCCCGATTGAGTTCTTAGCCTTGAAACCTCCAGTTTTCACGAAAATACCCAGAATTTTGATGTAATTGGCAGACTTTTTCCATAACGGTAGAGGGAGCGAGGAGAGGGTGCCATTTTACAATTTACCAGATGCAAGATTACAGCCATTTTACATTGTCATTCCTTACCGTAAGCTACTAAGCGTAAGAGTGTAAAAACTCCCATGAATGGTCAGCTAAAATTTATTTACAAATTTTGTAGGCATAACAATCTAGTATAACAGTAATACTTTTGAGCAATCAGTAAAAAAATGTGTCAGCAAAATCGTGGCGCGAAATTTTCCGACTCCAACTTTTCAAAAAAATTGTTGGGTTAAATAAAGACCACGAAAATACTGACATATCATCTAGAGAAATCTCGAGCTTGGTCTACCGTGAAACAGATGATGCCATAATTTTACATTTATCAAGGAGGCACACTTGTGCCTCTTTAAAGAGGCGACCCACCTCAATGTTAAGCGATTTCCGGTCCTAGCGGTCGCAGAGAAACAGCGGTGATCGCATTTTGTAGCCCAAGCTCCAACTAAGAACGTGCAAAATTTCAGCCCCTCCGACTTTATCTTCATGGGTAAAAGTGGGCCGGAAGTTTCGACCCTCCGACCACAGCCCCCCTTTAACGTTGTCCGATTGGGCTGAAATTTAGAGGGAGCTTATCCTCGAAATTTCAGCTCAATCCGATCACTCCTTCCCTGTTTACCAAAAAACAAATATAGCCACTTAAAGTTCATTTCTCTCTTTTTTTTATCAGCCACGCCTACAGGCCACAGTTGGCAACGGATCTGGGTGAATGAGGACTCATTCGAACCGGAATTTGACCCAGCAGGGCCTTTTGATATTTTCAGACCGAAAAAATTATCCCCCGAATTTACATTTACGAAAAACCTCGTTTTCCTATAAGAGCCCATGTTAATTTTTCCTACCACAGCCCCCTTTTAACGTTGTCTGATCGGGCTGAAATTTAGAGGATAAGCTTTCCTGGGGCCTGGGAGCTCATCCTCAAAATTTCAGCTCAATCCGATCACTCCTTCCCTGTTTTCCAAAAACCAAATATCAAGTTTTGTGGGGATTTGCTTGCGTCAAAAATACAGCGCACAGATTAAAAATAATGTAACGTGTCTCTGTGGTACAGTGGTCGGTATTCCTGACTGTCAGGCGGAAGGCCCGGGTTCGATTCCCCGTCAGAGAAAATTTTTTGTATATTGAATTTAAAGTTTAAAAAAGAAACTCAGTTTCTTTTTTAAATATTCAGGAATTAAAAGCCTTAACACAAGAATCAAGGAGGCACACTTGTGCCTCTTTAAAGAGGCGACCCGCCACAATGTTAAGCGATTTCCCCAAACCCCCGCTTCCGTATATAAAAGGGGTTGTGCCCTCCTCAACGCCTCGCTCTTTACGCTAAAGTTTTTATTGTTTAAAAAAAAGAGTTGTGAGAAAGTCAAACTTCAGCATAAAGAGCGAGGCGTTGAGGAGGGCACAGCCCCTTTCAAATACGGAAGCGGGGGTTTGGGGGGCGGCAGCCCCCCAACTGTACCTCCTAATCCCTGTACGTTTTAAGGTTCGAACTTGTGACTCAGCCTCTTTAAATCTTTAGAAAACGTAGTTTTTTTCAAATAATCTTCAAAAGCGGGGGGTTTGGGAGGCGGCAGGCCCCCATCTTTAACTCCTGAAAAGATCAGCTAACAGTTAGTCAAGCAATAATAAGTAATAAACTGTACAAAAACGTGCAGAAATTATTTGAAAAAAACTACGTTTTCTAAAGAGTTAAAGAGGCTGAGTCACAAGTTCGAACCTTGAAACGTACAGAGATTAGGAGGTGCAGTTGGGGGGCTGCCGCCCCCAAACTCCCGCTTCCGTATATGAAAGGGGCTCTGCCCTCCTCAACGCCTCGCTCTTTACGCTAAAGTTTTTATTGTTTAAAGAAAAGAGTTGTGAGAAAGTCAAACTTTCTCACAACTTTATTGTTTAAAGAAAAGAGTTGTGAGAAAGTCAAACTTTAGCGTAAAGAGCGAGGCGTTGAGGAGGGCACAGCCCCTTTCATATACGGAAGCGGGGGTTTGGGGGGCGGCAGCCCCCCAACTGCACCTCCTAATCCCTGTACGTTTTAAGGTTCGAACTTGTGACTCAGCCTCTTTAAATCTTTAGAAAACGTAGTTTTTTTCAAATAATTTGAATAAAGAGCATGAAAATAATGACATGATTTATACCGAAATCTCAGTCTCGGTTAGTAAATGCAGCGGTTTTACCGACTCGTGTGGTGATTTTACGCATCATATTCAAAACGGACATTATGCTAATTATTGATGAAAAACAGTCGGTAAAATGACCAGCCAGTCGTTAAAATTCCTCGCTCCCCCTCCAAATATTTTGGCTAGTAACGTTCCTGACTTTGAGTTAACATGATTGTAAGACGGCCAACTTTTTTAAATATATTATTGTAAAAAGAAGACTGGTAGGATCCATACAATATAATAGGGTATATAGGAGGGCGGTACTTATCTGTTGTAGCGACCCCACTCAAGAAGTAAAGTTAGGTTAATCCTAATTAAATATACCAAAATATGATGAAAATACCGTACTTTAGAAACAAATCTGGGCTATATATTTGCACATTAGGAGGGGGGTAAAGTATAGCGGGTCTGCATGCAAAATGGGTTTGGTACAATTATTCTGTATATTATGAAGTAAGAATTGTTTCCAACTTCACACTGTCTAAACACTTTACCCCCAACCCCCATAATGTGCTAATATATAGCCCAAATTATATATTTGGTATCTATTCTGTCACTTCTCTTTGTCTTGTCTCACGCTAAGCTGAAACTAGCGAAAGAAACCGGTTTTATAGTGCGTCAATGGATGAAGAACTTGAGTGGGGTCGCTCTAACAGATAAGTACCAGGAGTGCTATTATTGATGTTAATAGTAAAGATTACCATCCAGTATTACATACAAGCCCATCCAGTATTACTTCCATCATACAAGCCCAATTTTTTGCGTTCTATAATTGTACCCTTACATTGTGCTTCTCTTTGCCTAGTCTCTCTCCAATCATCTTTCAAATAGTACCTATGCATTGCCTAAGCTCAACCCCGCAATCCGAGCAAATTTCAATTTTTCAAGTTTTGGGTCACTTGCCGTAGACTTTGGGCAGGTGGGCACCCCAAAAAATTGTCGCAAATTTCTCTCTCACCTTAGCAGTGATCAACGGAAGCTTTAGGTTGTGAATGGTTAGACCGATACTCAAGCGCTAACCATGCGCAACACACAGCAACAATATATTCATTTTCGCCTGGGATCCCAATCTAGCCCATGTCCGCCACTTCGATCATACAAGCCTAATTTTTTGGGTTCTATAATTGTACCTTTATATTGTGCTTCTCTCCACCTAGTCTTTCTCCAATCATCTTCCAAATAGTACCTATTCATTGCCTAAGCTCAGCCCCGCAATCCGAGCAAATTTCAATTTTTCAGGTTTTGGGTCATTTGACTGAGACTGATCAGGTGGGCGCCCCAAAAATTGTCCCCAATTCCTCTCTTGCTCTAGCACTTGTTTACGGATGCCTAAAGCCATGAATGGTTAGACCGTTGCTCGGGCGGTAACCATGCGGTAAACACATACCAACAATATTGTTTCATTTTCACATGGGATCCAATCTAGCCCATGTCCACCGCTTAGCATTTAAGCTTCTCTCTTCAGGATAGGTGGGGAGGGGTGCCCTTCGTCTCCAATCACTTTCCAAATAGTATCTTCATTGCCTCAGCTCAATCCAGCATTCTGAGCAAATTTGATTTTTCACTTTTTCCAATACATAGTGACCCCCTCATATAAGGTCTGTGGATTATCATCAGGGGATCAGGATGCAAATTTTTAATTAATTGTTAGACAAAATTTGGACATTTTTGGCGTTGGGGTCTGTCTATCTGGGCTTTATTTTTTAGGCTTGAATGCTAAGCGGTGGACATGGGCTAGATTGGGACCCCATGTGAAAATGAAACAAACATTGTTGGTATGTGTGTAGCGCATGGTTACTGCTAGGGAAACGGTCTAACCGTTCACGGCCTTAGGCATCCGTGAATAAGTTCTAGGGCGATAGAGCAACTTAGGACAAATTTTGGAGGCGCTCAAGTGCACAGAGTCTCAGGCAAGTGAACCAAAACTTGAAAAGTTGAAATTTGCTCAGATTGATGTACCGAGCTGAGGCAATGAATAGATACTATTTGGAAAGTGATTGGAGACGGTGGGCATCCGTGAACAAGAGCTGAATTGAGAGAGGAATTTGGGACAATATTTGGGGGCACCCACCCGCCCAGAGTCTCGGGAAAGTGATCCAAAAATTTGAAAAATTGAAATTTTCTCAGAATGCGGGGCTGAGCTTAGGCAATGAATAGGTACTATTTGGAAGATGAAGATGGCTTTAAACGATTGTTTGCCTGTTATTTCAAGCAAATTACTGGTCCTGTGTCAATTCTGAATTCTTGTTCAACATTTTTAAGAGCATAGGCGGGCGTGCCTTGTTTGCCTCTCATTCCAGGCAATCTAACGGCCCTATGTCAATTTTAAATTCTTGGTCAACCTGCCTGAGACTCTAGGCAGGCTGGCGTGCCTTTCCAAAAACTAACAAACAAGTATTTGTCCAATAAGTGAGTCATACTTATTCCCGCCATTTACCCGTGCAGCCCTTTAAACATTTGCCTCTCAATTGCTTGGACTATCTGTCTTGGTTTTTTCTTTCTACAATTAGCCATGTCTTGATGCCTACTGCAAAATACTTGATTTTCAGTTCATCCAGTATTATTCTGCCTTTTTGGGAAGTTTTTACGTTGGTAGACTCCAGGATGAAAATTTGAGAGAAACTTTCCAGGAAAGGTTGCATATTAAACTAGTCTAAAATTGGGTAGTGTAGAATGATGGATGGGACAATTTTAGGAAAATAGTTTGTGAAGTAGCAAGTGGTTTATCACGGGAGATTTGGAAATATTAGTGACAAGGCCTAAAGTTTAGTAGAGAAGAGGAGTGGCTTGTACAACAAGTATCTGGGTGATACAACTATTACTAACAACTCACCGCAGCACCAAGGCGCCTGAGGCCAATACAGCTACACACTCCCCTCCTCCATACTAATCTATTCATAGCCTCCGTCTATACACCCTCCCAGGCAGTGGCGTAATTTCGTCAAAATTCTGGGGGGGGGGGCAAAGTTCGAGCCATTTTTCCCAAATCAAGTGAAAATGACAGTAAAAACGGAAAAATAAGCCATTTGGTACCACAAAGGTACTATTTAGTACTATAAAGGCACTTTAAAGCACTATAAAGGTAAACATGTACTAAAAAAAACCGATCTGTTTCTGTTGATGCTTGAATTATGCAGGTTTATCTTAGTTTTGAAAAGATTTTGGAAGAAACAAAATTTCAGCTGGGGTTGGGGCAAACTGGGGTCTGGGGGAGGGGGGTTAAACCGGGCTCTTGTAGGGGCAGTTTCCCGCTTGCCTTATAGTAAATTACGCCCCTGCTCCCAGGAAGTTCCCATTTTATTAATTATTAAGCACGGCCTAATTTTTAGTAGTAACCTAATTTGTTTTCTAAATAACATTTTATTATTAAGACTATTGAAAATAATAATTACTGTTCCTAAATCAGCTACAAATGGCTATTTTTTCTTGGCTATGTTTTTAAATGTTTGGTTACTATGGGCTTTTTGGGTCCATTAAAGGGCTCAGAATGGAATTCGCTCCAGAAGCTATTATCGAATTTGAAAATAGCATAAAAGAGGTATCAAGTGATATATTCACTTTCTTTGTAGCTAAATTGTGTGAATTACTTTTCTGTTTTTCTTTATTTATATTAATTTAGAGCGAATGCTAACTAATCAGAAGGAAGATAAGTGCTGTACTATCCTAAAAAGTAGTGTGAATTCTTGGTTTGCACTAGTTGTGTATTGATCCATCAATGGGGAGTGGAGTAAACTAATGAACTATTGTTATTGATATGGCTTGGGTTGCAAAGCTTAGAGACAAACATTTTTGCTAGATAATGAAAAAAGTGTTGTCAAGTAAAGTAAAAGTATATAAAAATGAAAAAAGTAAAGTAATTAAAAATAACACACAAAACAATAGTCTACTTGCAAAAATTACAAAGATAGGAACTCCTGCTAGTATTCAGTTCTAATGAGCAATGCTGAAGTGTTGGATGGGCATTATTGAGCAATATTGTAGTTTTAATCTTGGTTTTCAAATACTCAATTATTTAACGTTTTGAGACTCTGTAATTATTAAACGTAAAGCGTTTCCAAAGTAGTTTGTTAAAAATAAAGTGATCAAACTAAGATTAAGAAAATCAAATAAGAAATTATACAGGCAAACAATGTTTCTTTCAAAACACAGAGTAACTGCTGAAAATTGAGAAAGATTACAGCATTTGTAGAATGTAGTGCAAAAATATGTTTATTCAAGGTCTCGAGTGATGATGAGCATGGACGAATTTAACTTAGATTAAGCTCCTTTAGACAAATAATTAATAATTACAACTTGAATGCATATATTCTTTGTTGCAACAGACCGAGGTTTTAAAAAAGAACTCATTAGGTCAGGCTCCCTCGGTTTATTAAAATATATTATGAAGCCCAAACTTGAAGATGGTTTACCAAACATTGTCATAATGTTAAGAATTTTTTTAACATCCGCCACCAGTAAAGTTACTTAAAAGAAGGCTTGGTACTTTAGTATTAGCTTGTACCCTCGCGATATACTGTATAGGGAAATGCTAAAGGAAACTAGTCAAATGGGTGTCTGTCAATAGACAAATGGACTGCAAATCGTGGTTTTTCATAGCGTTTACAATATTTAGGACTAATGTTTTTTGGGGTTTAGGGGGATAAAAGTTACCTAGGTTAGGTTAGGTATTTAATATATGCTATGCTTTCCCCCACCCCCTCCGAATGTGGGAATATATAGCCCGAATCTGTTTCTAAACTATTATATTTTCATCCTATTTTGTTTTATTTCATTAGCATTAACGAAATTTGACTTCTTACGTGGGTAACAACTAATGCTAAACTACCGAAACTTTTTTAGATAAAGCTAATAAAAAAAACTATCCCAGATTAACTAAGACCGCGTTAAGGCTAAAAAATTTGGGTATTCTTACAACTGTAACTGACATAAAATTCATGTTGATCTTGACAATCATATAAAAGATTTTGCTATGAAAAAAAAAAAAACAAAAACACAAAAAGAGTATTTTTAATCAATGAAAAAACTCAAGCTCCTTTTTGGTATTTCTACTAATTTTCTTTAATAATAAATAATATTAAGAGGCGAAAAGTTTTCGTTCAGTCCCATGTGGTGAAAGCCCATGCTACCACTGCCTTGGGCAATGCTTATAATTTGTAATTTGGTTCGTTAAAACGCCATTAAAACGCCAAATGAAAACATAACTGATGTCCAAAAAATCTCTAATAACGGCACCTATAATTTTAGGTTAACCCTACTGGAAGAATAGCAGAAGTGAAAAAGGTAGAAAATTTTTAGTTAAAAAAGTGTTAAAGGTGTACCTAAAAAAGATTTGAGATTGGATTGTGAAAGGTTTGCTTTTTTGATAAAATTCCAGGGGAAGGATTTTGGTGGGCTTTTTTGGTATTTTAGAAAGTAGCCTAGTTGAGTTAGGCTAGGTGAAAGAAATTTTCAGGAATGGGTAAATTTTTTAATGCACAGACTAGCCTATCAAGATAGCTAAGAAATAGGGTAAATTTTTACCAAATCATATTATTGACTTACGAATAAAGTGAATATACCACTCAATGCCTTTTTTTATGCTCGTTACAAATATAGCCTAATAATCATTTTTGTTGGAAATGAATTTTAGCCCCCACCCCCTATATATATACCAATTCAGGGGGTAAATATATACCAAATCATATTATTGAGTTAGGAATAAAGTGAATACACCATTTGATGCCTTTTTTATAATGACTACGAATATAGCCTAGGCTAATAATCATTTCTATTGGAAATGAATTTTAGCCCCTCCCCCCACTATATATGCCAATTCAGGGTATATATTTCAGTCAATATATACCTAATCATATTATTGAGTTAGGAATAAAGTGAATACACCATTCGATGCTTTTTTTTTATGCTGATTACGAATATAATAAGCATTTCTATCGGAAATGAATTTCAGCCCCCCCCCCTCTATATAGGCTATACCTAACCCAACCTAACCTAACCCTAAATTGGCCTATATAGGGGGGGGGCTGAAATTCATTTCCAATAGAAATGCTTATTATATTCATAATCAGCATAAAAAAAGGCATTGAATGGTGTATTCACTTTAGTCCTAACTCAATAATATGATTTGGTATATATTGACCTATATTTCTACATTAGGGGCTAAAGTTTAAACTTACCTGGGTAAATTTTTTAATGCACAGACTATCAAGATAGCTAAGAAATAGGGTAAATTTTTACCAAATCATGTTATTGACTTACAAATAAAGTGAATATACCAAATGCCTTTTTTTATGCTCTTTAAAAATATAATAGTCATTTTTGTTGGAAATGAATTTTAGCCCCCACCCCTAGGCTATATATACCAATTCAGGGGATAAATATATACCTAATCATATTATTGAGTTAGGAATAAAGTGAATACACCATTCAATGCCTTTTTTTATGCTGATTACAAATATAATAATCATTTCTATTGGAAATGAATTTTAGCCCCCTATATATGCCAATTCAGGGTATATATTCCTACATTAGGGGGGGAGGGGTGGGGTTAAAGTTTAAACTTATCTCCTATTTACATTAGAAACAGAATTTGCCCCCCCCCCCCTAATGTAGAAATATATACCCTGAATTGGTATATATAGGGGGGGGGGGCTAATGTAGTACTTTTTTAAGAAAAATTTTCAGCAAAGCTAATGTACAGCTTTAATTTTATTCTATCTCAGCTCTAAAAAATTTCCCAGCAGCAGGTGCAAAACATAGCTGTGAGGTTCCTGATGTCACATGATTTCTAGCTGGATTTCTTTGTCAGAATCACTTTCCTGCTCTAGCAACTCTAATGCTTGTTTTGCTGCATTCAGAACTATCATTTTCATTGCAGTTGAAATTCTATCTGGCTGATTGAAATTATATCATTGGTTTGAAATTAAGGAAGCTCTTATAAGCTGTTTTTTCAGCTAAAATGATGTTCTTAGAATGTCATTCAAGAGTAAAATAAAATGCAATTTAAGAGTAAAACTGAGAACATCTTCCTAGAACTAAGAATGATGAATGACCAAAACAAATGCAGCTAGTGTTGAAGCCAAGTTTTGTGTTCAAGAGAAATCTGACTTGTCTACCTGTGAAAAAATCAAATGTTACTTATGTTTATGGTTGTTTAAATGTTCTCCAGAGCACTTGCATCTTGGTCCAGGTTTTTATAATGGTTGAGATAGTGAAAGATCATACTGTCTATTATTTTATTACAGTGGTGTCTACTAATAGACACTGATATTTATAAAAAAAACTTAAATATTTAAAGAAGCTTCTAAAGTAGAATTTTGGAAAATTTCAAGTTTGGGGGGAAGGGGGGTTTCAAAAACATCTTCCCATGACATAATTTGTCCTCTGAAAGTTGATTCTGATGTTTGTAGTGCTCTATGTCTTAGCGCTTTACAAATATTTAAAAAGCTTCTAAAATAGAATTTTGGAAAATTTTGAGTTTGGGGCAAAGGGGGGTTTCAAAAACATCTTCCCATGACATAACTTGTCATCTAAAGTCAATTCTGATGTTTGTAGCACTCTATGTCTTAGCGCTTTAGAAATATTTAAAAAAGCTTCTAAAGTAGAATTTTGGAAAATTTTGAGTTTGGGGGGAAGGGGGATTTCAAAAAAATCTTCCCATGACATAACTTGTCATCTAAAGTCAATTCTGATGTTTGTAGCACTCTATGTCTTAGCGCTTTAGAAATATTTAAAACAGCTTCTAAAGTAGAATTTTGAAAAATTTTGAGTTTGGGGCAAAGGGGGATTTCCAAAAAATTTTGAGTTTGGGGGGAAGGGGGAATTATAGTAGAATTAATTTGGCCTCAAAAGTTGATTCTGATGTTTTTAGCATGCTATCTGTTAGTGCTTTGGAAATATTTAAAAAAAGCCTCTAAAGTAGAATTTTGGAAAATTTTGAGTTTGGGGCAAAGGGGGATTTCAAAAACATCTTCCCATGACATAAATTGTCCTCTAAAGTTGATTCTGATGTTTGTAGCACTCTATGTCTTAGCACTTTAGAAATATTTAAAAAAGCTTCTAAAGTAGAATTTTGGAAAATTTTGAGTTTGGGGGGAAGGGGGATTTCAAGAACATCTTCCCATAACATAATTTATCCTCTGAAAGTTGATTCTGATGCTTGTAGCACTCTATGTCTTAGCACTTTAGAAATATTTAAAAAAGCTTCTAAAGTAGAATTTTAGAAAATTTTGAGTTTGTGGGGAAGGGGATTTCAAAAACATCTTCCCATAACATAATTTGTCCTAAACTTACCATGGACAAATTTCTGTTATGAATGATTTGGGAGATACTTTAATACCAACTTTAATTAAAATGAAGTTGCCAGCAAGCCAGGGCTAATTGGAGAGCAAATCTGGCATCAGCCTTTTTCAGGATTGTATAAAAATGATGTCATTTTAATTGTTGATCGATGGTCTATTATCCATCAACCCATCCTAAGGCAGAACTAAGGTAGATTGAATTGTAAGTATGATGGTCCTTACCTTAGTCTGATATGTGAAAGTATAGATGAGAGTGTGGGTCATGTGATGTATGTGTGTGTATAATTGAGTGAGTTGAGAAATAAAGTTTATTGAAAGTATAGGTTTGATAGAAGATGGCTTGTGAGTGTATTCAGTGAATGAATATTTTGCAAGATTTAAAAACTTAGGACAATTGCTCAAGTTGGCAATAGAGCAGAGATGAAGAATTTTGTAAATTTGTTTTCTTTGTTTCTGTTTTGGTTCTTGTTTTTCTTTGTTTCTGCAATGTAAAATAATTAAAAGTTATTTTTCATTCTTTGTTTTGTATTGTCATGGCCCTAGGGTGTTAGTGCAATAAAACCTACTTATGTGTATCCATTTTCTTTAAACAGTCCATCAAATGTAAGGTCATAAATATAGGGCATCCTTAAGATGTAAATGAACAAAGCTTCAAATATGTATATTTGTTCCTTAAACAGACAGAAGGGATAAATCTTCAAGCTTTGACATATTCAATCTCACTTTTGGGATCTTTTTTTTCCTGGGAGACTTTCTTTGGATTTTTTTCCCATCTAAGCAGTAGGGACAGCATCAGGTAAAAATGACCATTCACTTAGCCTACATATCCAGGAGAAAATCATGCAGCTCTCCCATAGCCTACTTCACTCCAACCCCCCTAATCTGCAAATATATAGCCAAAATTATATATTTCGAATGCATTCTGCTGCTTGTCACTGTTTTTCTAGTTCTTCTTTTGTCACAGTAGATTGAATTTTCAGGTAGGGGAGAGAGGGGTGAAACCGTACATTTTGAGGATTTTGACCCCTAAAAAGCGTATTTCTAAAGATACAAACTTCCTTTTTACATGAATAGATAGCTCAATTATTCACTTTTCTTGGTGATTTTTTTCAATGACATCCATCAAGTTGTTTCTTGGTGAGACCCAAAAATGTGTGACCTCTTCAAGTGTCCAAAGTCACCCCACCCAGGGGGTGACTTCGGACACACATGGGGCATTTCTGTACATTCATTAATTAATGCTTGTAATTATTGATTCAGATATTATTAACATTTAATTCAGATAATGTACAAGTTAAATGTAACATTAAATTTATTTTATAGGACATTGGGCCAAATCACAGCCAAATACAAGAGCTTTGGCTGTTTGCCCAGTTCTTCCCACTGATACTGGTGCGGGAAGCTTCATAATAATGTCTTGAAAGTCAGTTTCTGCACAATCTCGACATTCAGGGAAGATGAACTTCCTACCAGACTGGCGCAGGTAGTTTATTTTTGCTACCCTGCCACTTATTTCTTCAATTTCACCAACATAGTAAACAGCAGAGTTTTGCTTCTTTCCAACCATAAACCTCACAAGCACAAAATTTCCACAAGATAATTCTTCATCAGTCTCAAACTCACTGATACTTCCACAATGTAAAGACTTGTCATCTGACTCGTCATTGAGCTGTATATCTATGTCTGAAATGCTGTCTCTAGTTTTGTCAGCAATGAGTGAAACCTTTGACTTTTTTAGCGACTTTTTCTTTTTCTTAGCAAACCTTAGCTCAGTCTCTGCTTCTAGTGCTCTTTTTTCTGGCGTTTCTGTCAGAATTCTACTTTTGCCTTTTTTATGTTTTTTGCGCGGACCCACTTGCATTTTTGCCTGTGGATATGGTCTGATGCTTTCAGGATTTACTGCTGTAGGCAAGTTTGACTGCTGTTGACCCATCATGACAGGAGATGAATCACAAAATAAACCAGGGTGAGGATCATCCATATTGGAAGTTTCTGGGGCATTCTGTTCAGCTGGATCTGGGCGGTTTGTCACCTCAGCTGGCAGAAAATCGACTTCTGTGAACACATTTGGATTTAAAGGCCAAATTCCTGCCTTCTCAAAACCAGCTGTGATGTTTTGAGGATTCAGCTTTTCCAGAAAGGGATACTTGCACAATTTTGCTATTTCATGTATTGAAATTCTCTGACCAGGGTTTAATTGCATCCAATTGTCAAATGACTCCCTGATTGCATGCTTCAATGGTGCATACACTGAAACATCAAGGGGTTGGAGACGATGGGAGCAATGGGAAGGAAGGTTAGGAGGTGGATGCTGTTATCTTTACAGAAGGAAACTAATTCTACTGAAATATGGCTTTCATGATTTTCCAACAAGAGTAAAACAGGGTCTTTTTTGCTGGGTTTGACCTCTTCTAGAAAGTGTTACATGGAACAAAGGAAATTGTCCAAAGTCATCCATCCACTGTGATGGGCTAAGCCAATGCATCCTGGTGGTCCATCTCAATACATCCTTTCTGGAGCTTTGACCTTGGAAAAACAAACACTGGTGGAATTGTCTGACCAATTGCAGATACAAAGCATAGCATTGTGGTATTTTCCCCTCTTTCTTCTGACACAGTTTGTGCCACCTGTTTTGCTCCCCTTTTAGCAATCACCTTTGGGGCCTGAACAACTGTGGGTACTCCTGTTTCATCAAAGTTCCAAATTCAACCAGGAGGAAAATGATACTTACAATATAACTCCTGAAGACTTCTAAAGAAGACACCAATTACAATGGCGTTAAAGCCAGCAGCACGAGCCTGGCTTGTATTTTCGGGTTTTCTGATGAAAAAACTGGCGTTCCGCTTGATGAAACCTCTTAGCCAATCCACTCCTGCTCTCTCATTCAGTTTCCAGCTTGATGGGAATTTTATCTTCAATGCTATTGCCCATTGGTAGGCTATCTTTCTTGTTGCATAGGGAGTCAGCCCATGGTTAAGTAATGAGCATTTTTAGAGGTATGCAGCAAACTCTTTCTCTTGTTTGGAAGTAAAAACAAACTTAGTGCTCTCCTGAACAATGTCATTGTCAAAATTGCTACCACTAGCACCACTCTGCTCGAGAATTTGCATTTTTGCCTTGTATCGTTTCATGGCATCCGCAAGGGTACTCTTCTTCACGGAAAATTCTTCTGCGGTTGCTCGGAAAGACAACTTACAATGTATAAATTGAATAACAGCATGCCTGACTAATTCTGGATCAGGAGGACCACTCCCCTTTCGAATGTAGGTGCAAACCATCTGTAAAAGAAAATTATAATTGTCAGAACCTCAAGAGAACAACATGGAAATTAACACAGGTCATGCCATGCTTTGAGGTGTGCTTTGAGGCATAGAATGAAAAGATGCCTGCAGGCAGCGTAATGTTTAGTTTAACATTATAATACAAAACATTAAACAAAAAAACTTTAAAAAAACCACATCAATCATTTGTTTATGTTCATTTTTCTTACGTTTCTACAAGTCGGACAAACATTTGGGGGGGGGGGGTTTCAAACCCTCTACCCCCTTGGATACAGCCTTAGACACTACTGTTTATCTTTCTGATATAAGTAGACATTGAATAAATGTTTATTGTTCAACATAATAGTAAACCATTTAATAATAAGTATTATTTTTAAATATGATGGGTGAAAATGAATTGAACTGATCTGCATAGCTGTGAAGGTGTACTGTAAATCTAAGCTTATATAAATCTCACATGACTCCTTTTGAATTATCACTGTCTAATTATAAGTTCCAGTCACATATATTATAAAACTAAACATTATAATATATAAGACAATAATCCATTGAATGTATACAATTCAGAGTATGTATTTTAAACAAGGAGGGGTGGGGGGGGGGTAAGGTTTATTGGTACTGTACACCAGTTAGAAAGTATTGAAGAATATTCGATTAAGATTAGCTTGAATATTTTTGCCATAAACAGTGACATGCCGAGACTATTTTAAACGCAAATACAGTCAAAAGTACACCTTAATTTCGGATAGAAATTAAAGGTTAAGCTTAGCCAAATCATAGAAAATGCTGTCCAATCTTGAACACAGGATCTTAAAGTTGGAACAAAGTATCTAAATAATAGGCAGACTTAATCTTGGACAACTTTGATTCAAGACAAAGATTGTTACACAGAGTAGTTGTGTTTAAATAGGCTAGGATGTAAGGCAGGGGTAACTTTTGTCTAAGTGTAAATGTTGAAAACAAAGTTTGATAGTCAAAACAAATCACTTCAGTTTCTCTATAAGACGACAGGAATACAGTCAATTTTACCAATATTCTGCTTCCAGCTACACAGAGTTCCATTTTCCAACTTATGAAAGACTTCCGTCAGTACAGGGCGAAACCGGACACCACAAAAAGTGTCCGGAATCGCTCCCAAAAAAGTGTCCAGAGTTACCCCATGTTGATGCCATTTTGAAATATTTTTTTTTCATAGATAACGACCTGATATTTACTGAAGAAAATTACTATGCAAATAGCAGGGGTATACCTTGTCTGATCCTGCTAACTCACGGCTCAAGAGCTACAAAAACTTAGAAAATATTTGACAAATGCTACATGTGTCAGGATTTCCAGCGAGCATATAAAAACTTCCTTACCTCTTTTCTCGGCTGTCTCTTTTCTCCAAAATTTAAAACTTGCGCCAAATGAGCGTTACATGAAGGGCATTTAGCAGGAATTTTTTGAAAGGATTAGCTCAAAAACTTTAGACGACAGGTCAAACATACGGAGTCGCCCCCGTGCGGTATCGCCCCTCTCTCCCCTACATGCGTTAAAACAAGAGAGACAGATAGGCAGAAAAAATGGGAAATGTGAAATTTCAGGTATAGATTTGAACATTAGGAGGGTTCAAAAAAAGGATATAATCAAATATTTAAACTACAAAAACTAAAATAATTACTTGCTAGTTTATTTTCCTTGATAGGGATGTCTCTCAGTTTCCCAATTCTTAAATTTTACTTCATAATATGCATGTGTGCACAAAAAATCTTATACATTGTTCAAGGGGGAAGTCCTCACAGCCAGTTTCCCAGTTGAGGTCTTTGCACTATTTCCTTATTTTCACAAATTTAATCAACCCCCCAATCCCCTTTTTAGAAATCCTACATAAGCCAATCAGTTAAGTCATATCTGTGAGATGGGACAGTTGCAAACCACTTCACTGGCTCACCAAGTTTCTGCTTTTGCAATTATGAATAATACAAATTTGCACCATTATTCAGTGACTGGCAAATATATACTGACCCACTATTGACAGAGTAAATGGGAGGAGCTGTTTGTGCATGCCAAGAATGTAGTGCCAAAAATCATAAGCCTTGATCTTACTGTTATATTATCTATATACAGTAGTAGACACTGTATATTGCTGTGTCTATGAGTAAAACAAACGTTTTTTTTCATTAAAAAAAACTAATTTAATAGTAAATTCTTTCATTGTTAAATATTTAACTATTATTATTATTATTATTCAGATCTTTTGGTTTTTATACTGAAGAGAAAGAAACAATTGAGATTTTTTTTTCTGATCACAACACAGTTTGGTCCTGTTTTTGTACATTGGTACTGAAAACTAGAAAATTTTTCAAGATCAAATCAATGCCATTTTCTTTGCAAATCTACACCAATTTACCAAATCAACACCAAAAAAAGCTATGTGTGATTAAGGCTTTAGACTGGGTAACATTGCCACAAACCCACAGGCCAAATGATATTGATATTGCTTTCTGTAATTTGTTTTTTAAGTGGAAAAATTGCACAGGCTGTTCATTAAAAGAGAATAAGCAAATGTAAATAAGGTGTTTCACTCTAAGAGAAGGGGTAGTTGAATACCAATTTATCACTCAAACATAAACAATTCACAACAAAATCTATGAATACAATTAACAATTATATTACTTTTTTGCCCTTCTGTGTCTCCAGTAAAAATCACAGTAACAATATCATACCAAACCTGTTTCTCCGAGCCTTTGGGTAGTTTTGCAGATTGATAACTACAAGGTGCCATAAAATATGTCAGTAAAATATGTAGAATAGTGGTGAAATACAGATAAATTATGTAAAATATGTAAAATGCCAATTTTATGATGGTCCATAAAATTACAGTAAAATACATAAAATATCCTATTTTACCATGACCAGTTTTACTATTTACAAAATTAGATAGGACCAAGACATTAACTATAGGTAACAAATTGCTATTCCTATCACTGTATTAGAGTAAACCCATCATGAAATCAGTTAAAATCTTAATTTAGAACATTCAGGGCAAATTTAGAACACAACTCCCCCCCCCACGTCTGCTTTACCTCATCACAAGATTTGGAGAAGATAACCCTTCCTTTCATACCAGCTAATATTGTATCTGCTGTTCCAGAATTTTTCCTTAGCTATTCTGTATATGATTCTCAAGTCCAGGCACTTACATTGACTCTGTGTATTTGAACAATTATGTAATTTAATATATTGACCACTTTGCTTATCTAACCAGTACCGCCAAATTCCATTATGCTTCGTGCTCTATCCTATCAATGCCCTGCAAAGTTTTTACCCAAAACTTACCAATATTTTCCACACTAGTATTCTCAAGGCCAATATTGCCCCTAAGAACTGTATAATGGCTACACTTTAAAAACAAAATAATCTCTTAAAATACTTAATATAGGTTTTTTCAAGCAGCTCCCCTTTCTAGTAACCAATAATAGGATGTTCCATTATTTTGTCAGGCTATCAAAAACCAAAAGTAGGGTCTAAATATCAACGTTCCCACTTTTGTGGGCAATTTAGTAAATAATGTGGTCTCTGTTTATTTTTTTTTTCTTTTGACTACTTTGTATAGAAGGGCTGATCCTAGAAAACTCAGAGAGGGCTCATTCAATCAGAAGTTTTAAGTTCCAGTGCTCTTTTTAGGAATTGTTAAAAGGCAATAAATCTAAGTATTTTAAATCCAATGAATTGGTGGTACTATCTATTAGAACAAAAATGACTTGCTTTTAAATATAACCAAGGATAAAAGGAGAGCAAATAAAAGTAGTGGTGTCAACTTCACTGTATCCATCATATTAGTTGCCTTATTAGTGGAAGAGCCCAAATGTATTTCAGTCTATGCAGACTACTGTTACTTGATTGGAGCTTGTTGTGGTGATTATAGATTAGCAGTTAGGGGGACTAAACCTTTTCCAAACTTGTAGAAGATACCAAAGAAAAAGCTTGTTTGTATGCTTGAAAGAGGTCTGCTAATGTCCCAAGATGCCTAATTTATAGTTTCTTGTAAGTTTTACTGTTCTACCACTTTTCCTCTACAAATCATCTTTTTATTCATGTTTCATGTTAAGTGGAATCTAATTTCCTGTAATTCTTGCATTTCAACTGCTAAGAGTTAATGTCTTGGAATCAAATGTATTCCATGATGTTTAGTTAATTTCCAAAGAAATTACAAGGAAATCTTAACTATATGTACGTTTGCCACTAAACAGAGCAAGTAGTGTCTAGTGTTCAAAATGGTTTTCAGGATTCAATGTTTGTTTTGTTGTAATTTCAGGATTTTTTTTTGGTTATAGTTTATCTTTCATGTAAGAAAGAAGTACTTTTTGGATTCAAGTTTTTTTTTATCTATCTAAATGGTTGTACTTGTGACTCGTGTTTGGTTATGTTTTTAGCACAGAAATATTAAATTCTATTTAGCTTTGAATTTGGATTGCCATCAACATTTTAGCCTATAGATAGAATTATCATCTTCCAGATGACTGGCCATCAGATTGCAAGGGTATTGAGTCGTCAAGCCAAAGCAATTACTGTTCAGTCTGCATCAGCAGGAACTGTTGCACACCATGGCCATCATGAAATCAGGGATCATGTCAAGGACAAAATTGGCAAACGGGAGGTTGTGGGTTATGGTTACAATGGACAGCCAAATTATGTAGATAGACTTGACTTTCCTTTCCCAGCAATTAGGTATAAGGAGCCTAATGCTGAAATTCAGGTATGATGGATTGATAAAACTTACCATTTTAAAAAAATAATTTTTGTGTTTAAGAGTAGCTGGTATATATATATATATATATATATATATATATATATATATATATATATATATATATATATATATATATATATATATATAAATATATATATATATATATATATATATATATATATATATATATATATATATATATATATATATATATATATACATATATATATATATATAATGCGGCTAAAGTTGATGGTACTAATAGCATGGCTTCAAAATTTTCTAAACTTTCCCCTACTAAAATAGTACCACCTGGCAGACACATAACATGCTTTGTTACTGGTTGTGAAATATATGGATCAAATTAGAACAAACGCATTAAATATATGAGAATTCCGAGATTACTATAGATTCTTAGATCCCTAACTTCATCACAGGCAGCACAACAGTGCTGCATAAGTAAAGAACAAAATAGGCACAATTGTATTATTTTTTTCTGACCAAAGCACTTTGTATAGGAGTTGTAGAAACTTTGGAGGAAGCTCATTTGATTGGAAATTGAAATTTCTAGTGCCCTGTTTAAGAATCCATGGCTGTAAGTTATGCTAGTTGCCCATTGTTAACACAAAAGGTTTTTATGGAAAGGGTGACTGTGTAAACTTTGGAGAGAGCTCATTTGGTTCAAAATTGAAAGTTCTAGTACCCTTTTTAAGACTTAAAAGTTATTGGAGGGTAAACACCCCCCCCCCCCTCCCCCATTGCACCCTTTTTTTTTACCAAATGCTTCCAATCAAAATTTTGAGAAACAACTCCCAAAACCTGGGGGCAAGGATTGCAAGCTATGCTCCAAGGGCATATAAGATTTTTATGGAAGGGGTGGTTGTATATACTTAGAGGAGGCTCATTTAATTGGAAATTGAAAGTGCCAGTTCCCTTGTAAGAGTCAAAAGTGATGAAGGGCAACTAGCCCCCCCCCCCGACTCTCTCTTTTCTCCAAACGCATCTGATCAAAATTGTGAGATAGCCATTTTGTTCAAATAGTCCAAAGAACATATAAAAATGCCTCCAGGGTTGGTACAACCCCCCAGAGCCCTTCTGCAAGGGCTGTAAGTTATACCTTGGGGCATATAAGGTTTTTATGGAATGGGCGATCATCGAAACTTTGGACGGAATTGAGAATTGAAGATTTGGAATTGAAAGTTCTAGTGCTCTTTTTAAGAGTCAAAATTGATTGTAGGGCAACCCCCCCCCCCCCCCCCCCCCAAAAAAAACACGCTTTGTAGATTTTGGTTGTGAAAAGGGTGTAACTCAGGAATGGCCGAGTGTATTACTTGGGAACTTTCAGGAAATAAGGGGGATGATCAATTCACAAAAAAGGTAATATTGCACAATCTACTCTGACTACAACTATTAAAACTACTTGCACTACAGTTCCTGCTTCTGTAGCAAGTATTACTGAAGCTGAGGGATTGTCAAAAGGATGTTTCAGTAGTATCTTTGAAAATTGAAATTGATTGGAAATTGGAAGTGCAAGTGTCCTTTTTAAGAGTCAAAAGTGATTGGAGGGCAACCACCCCCCTCCCACGCCCATCAATTCCTCAAACACATCCATTCAAAATTTTGCAATTGTCATTTTGTTCAGCACAGTTGAAAAGTCCAATGACTGTGTCTTTTGGGATGTCACCCCCATGCCACAGCCCTTATAATCTTGCCCTTACCCTTGCCTCATAATCTATAAGCCCTTATCATCTTTTTTATGAGGTTTTTTTGTTTTTTCGATATTGTGAGAAATAAGAACATTAAGCCTAAAATAAGGATTATTTTTGCTAAAGTAAAGGCTCCACAATACTTGGAAAAAAACACAATATCTGCCACAGCCCTGACACCAAGCAATTTACTTGTGACCATTCAAAGACAATATAGCGCTACTTGAACTGAAGAGGAATTTAGAATTTAATCTGTAGCCTATTTGCTGACTGTGACAATACAGTGACAAAAGGAATTTTTAAATACTTCTTGGAGTAAAAGTGTCCCAAAATGTATACTTAAAAATCACTAAAAGATTTTTCATTTACTTTTTGCTTATAAGGCAACTAAAAAAATTATAAATTCAGAAATTAGTTTTTTTTTTGCATAGATACAGATTTTTTTTTTTTAATTTGGGCCCTTAGTGAAAGGTCAGTATTAATTGTTCATTCAATTAGGACCTTCCAATAAAATCATAAATTACTCAATCATTATGTTCAAGACATTTTTTAGTTCTTCTTTTTTTTCAATTTTACCAGAATGAATTAAAAACGAACAGAGATTAAATAGCAAAAAAACAAGTTTTTCTTAACAAAAGTAAAGAGTGAACCTATGCCTTGAGCAGAGCAAGAAAAAACTTCCAGAAATTATAATGAACAATGGACTAAACGTTAAAAGAAACATATATTAGACTTAAAAAAAAAAAAATAAATAAACCAATAATGAATTTAGGATGAAACAAAAATAAAACTAATATTGAACTCAAAATGAACAGAAATTACTAGATATGTGGACTGGGAAGTTGTCCCTTTTGTACCCCAACTATAGTTTAAAAAATCAGATAATAAAAGACAGATATTAAAGTTAAAAGAAACATATACTAGACTTAATAAAAAACATAACCAATAATGAACTTATAATGTACCAAAAATAAAACTGATATTTAACTCTAACTCTTTAAAAAACTTCTTTTTTTTAATTATCGAAATGCGATGGGTTCCTAGTAGACACGAGCAGACTTTGAAAATTAAAAACACGATTTCTAATTAAAAAAAAAAAATAATTAGAAAATGAACTACTTGCTCAAAGAACTATAGTATTCGATGACAATTGGTTTTGGGATTTGATATTTTTAGTATTTAACCATCTCAGTGATCTAAATTTGAAACTGTAGAAAGAAAATTACTTCCCAGCTTAGGAAATAGCATCAGTTTATTTAAGGCGAGATTGAAACTGGTCTTCACTTTGTCAGAAAACGATGATTTGAGTCAGTATAAATGACTAAAATTCTAGGGTGAATGTGCTGTGAATGATAGAAATCTGATAAGTTATGTTGAACAAGTAGAGAACAGCAAGAGACATTTGAAAGACGTTTACTTGATTTTGCTAAAGAAGAAAACTCGCCTTTATCAGTTCATTTTTACTGAGCTAACAAAACATAATACTGGTGTCCTGTTAATAACATGCTTGTTAAAGAGAAAATTAAGTTTGATGGGCTTCTTTCAGAAAATGCTTGTGATGCAATTAATTTTGGGTGTTTGCTACTGTCTGGGCATTTATGAGAGCTAAAAAAAAATCACAAAAAAGTACATTAGTTGCTGATGTGGACATAGATTTTTATAAATGAAATGAGTTAAAAACTAAAATTTGAAGATCTTCCTGCTGCTTTCACAAACAAATTCCAAACAAGCTCAAAAGTTACATTGACAATAAATGAGGTCTATGTTCTGTAGTATACTTTATTTCACATGCAAAAATTAAATCATATTAAGAAAGATAAATATGTCTATAACCATGCTTCAGTTCTGTTAAAAGTGTTATTAAACCGACGCCATAGAAATGCGTAAATTTTAGTGTGATTTAGATCATTTATATATTAACGAGTTCTTGTATATTCTTAGGGTAACCTCTACCTGCTCATCCTGTGTGTTGATACATGGTCATAATGTTTTTGTTTTTTTTTACAAATGATAACATGCCCCAAAACAGTAGATAATATTCATAAATATATTGTATTAACAATCAAAATGTATTATTATATTACCAGTTATTACAAGCAATAAGTGTACTAATTTTTATAGCTCTTGAGGGAGAAGGAGAAGGGTGACTGGAAAAAACTTACTACGGAAGAAAAGAAAGCCCTATACCGTGCATCTTTCCGACAAACTCTTGCTGAGGTCCAAGCCCCTACTGGTGAATGGAAATCAATCTTGGGTGTAACCCTTTTCGGAATGTCTGTTGCCGTGTGGCTTTACATTCTGATGAAGAAATACGGTAAGTTTGGTGGTGATTTTGAGTAGACACTAGGATTTTACACCCACTTATAGATTCAGGATTAAACTCAAAACCCAAGTCATGAGGAACTATGACTTGGTCATGATGAGGAATGTTTGCATTGCGTTTGTCACAAAAGCCCATAGTCGCCCCTAAGGCCTGCAACCTAGTACCAACTTTTTAGTAACTTAATAGAGAGCAGTATTGCCCACTTTTTTGACTGTGGGCTCAACACCAGAATTAATTCCGGTGATTATCTGTGGGTTACGTTTGTCAGGATATATTCCTCTGGTTGTTTATATGTTTTTTCCTCTAAGTGCGGATTAAGATGTTTGTCCATCTATGTATCTAACAATTCAAAGAAAGGGATATAAGGTAGATTTACGACTACCATATATGTGTTGAACACTCGTCTTTTTATTTATTTTTTAAATGTTTAGGTAATTCAGGTTAGCGTATGTAATCCAGGATGCAAGAATGTAAGCTTTCACTTTTTCTGGATGGGGCTTTAGCTCGATTTAAAGAGTTTATTTGATCACAATATACGAAAAGTGATTGGTTTTAGTTCTTTTGTGTGGTATTTTGAATCCCGTTTGTTTCATAATTTGGTAATAGGGGGGTAGAAGGGCATTCCATTCTGTAATCACTACCTCCTGGTAAAATAGAAAACTTTTGCTTGGAAATGTGCTTCGTGTTTTCAAGTAATTATCTTCACCTCCCCAGTAAAAATCGCCTGACACCCCTTCCCCTAAGAGTCAGACCTGTTTACATCAATGGTTCTGATTATAGTACATGGTTCGTTTTTTATATATATATACATATAGATGAAGGCATTTTTGTAGATAAGCGCATATTTTTATTACATAGGAACTTATTATTATTCTCTTGCAGTTTACCCACCCCTACCTCCCACCATGACCCCTGAGTGGCAGGAAGCTCAACTCAAGCGTATGATCGAACAAAGACAGAACAGAATCGAAGGTTTGGCAAGTCAGTACGACTATGAAACTCAAAAATGGAAGGAATAAGCTTGAAATATTAGTTAGGTGAAAAACATAGCTAGTATTATGAATTCCGATGTTTCGTCTTATAGCTCCAAGGTGTCCTCGTCTACTTGAGCAATATTTCTTTTAATAAACAAATAACCTAGGTTTATTTTTGTATTTTAAGGCCACTTAGGTAAACTAGGATGATGGAAACTATAGGATGGATGCCCTGGACATAAAATTTTCGCACAAAAGTGCCTTTAATTGAAACTAATCTTTTAAAATGGGATTTTAATGGAATTGATTTCTGCAATCACCAATGAAAAAGAAACTCACACATTCACTATGGTAATAAAGAAAGCTATCAAAATTTGTGTACAGGGGCTATTCAGAAACTAGGGAACGTTTCCGTCTGACGCCGCTAGGCGCGCGGCAATCACGTATGTTTTGGTGTGCATGTGCTCTTAGCTTCAGTTGTCATCCAGCCGTGAGAACGAGAACATCTCCGCGCTGACCGTTTGCCCAATATTCCAATTTAAAATGTGCGCTGCAATTTCAAATCCCGCCAGTTGTGAAGTGCAGTCCGTAATACGGTTTTTGTTAGCAAAAAACGAAAAACCGATAGAAATTCACCGACAACTGTGCGAAGTGTATGGCAACGACGTAGTGAATGAAAGTTCAGTGCGAAAATGGTGTATCCGGTTTAAAAATGGCCGAACCAATGTGCATGATGAAGAGAGGAATGGACGCCCAAGCATTGTGACAGACGATCTTCTCGCTAAAGTTGATTAGAAGATTCTTGAAAACCGTCGCTTCACAATAACGGAGCTTTCGCTTTGCTTCCCACAAGTTTCACGGACTTTGTTGTTTGAAATTGTGACTTACAAGCATGGCTACCATAAATTTTGTGCAAGATGGGTGCCAAAAATGCTTACAGACCTCCATAAAGGTCAGTGAATGGAAGTAACCTTAACATTTCTTGACGCCTACCACACACATCGTGATTCTTAACTGGATCGAACCGTAACGGGTGACGAGACGTGGGTGAAGCACATCAATTGCGAGACAAAATATCAGTCCATGGAGTGGGGGCACACAAATTCCCCCCAAAAAACAAAAAATTTTTTGGAAACCTTGTCAGCGAGGAAGATTATGGCTACTGTTTTTTGGGATAGGCAAGGTGTGCTGCTTATTGACTTTCTCGAGCGTGGTGCAACAATCAACTCTGATCGGTACTGCCAAACATTGCGCAAGCTTAGAAGAGCAGTGCTAAACAAGCGCCAAGAAAAGTTATCGTCAAAAATTGTGTTTTTTCATGACAATGCCCGACCTCACACGGCAAATCGAACTGGAGAACTTATTCACTCATTCAAATGGGAGATTTTCCCACATCCACTCTACAGTCCCGACCAAGCACCGAGTGATTTTCACTTGTTCCCGAAGATGAAAAACTGGCTAGCGACACAGCGTTTTGATGACGACGACGAGCTCCGGGCGTGCGTCACTGAGTGGCTGAGATCGCAGGCGGCGGATTTCTATGACGAAGGAATTTCGAAGCTTTTCCACCGCTACGATAAGTGCCTTAATTTGTTTGGGGACTATGTAGAAATTAGCATTTTAGTCACTTTCAGATGTATATAATAAAATATTTTTCCTGTTTCTAGTTTTTGTTTTATTAAAAAACATTCCCTAGTTTCTGAATAACCCTCTTACATATTAAGCATAAATGAAGCAATTTTTTTATGGCTGCCTCATATTTCATTCAAGTTTTAGGCCGAGTTTATAATTCTTAAATGGCTGGTCATGTCTAAAATCTTCCTTTGTAATTCTAGGTATATACTCCCCAGCTTCCTATTGCTGGCGCAACAGCTTACATATCTCTTCAAAGTCTTGATAAAGATAGTATCAATTTGTTTAAAGGGCCGTTGGCAATACGGTTGTATAGATTCATTCAGAATAAGATTCATTTATAATGTCATAGATTCATTTATAATGTAATATTTAAAATAAGAAAAGGCCTAGAAGAGGGATGCCCCGAGCAGCTGTCCCGTTTGACCGTTCCATTACATTTATATTTTACCGTTATACAAGGTTTTCATTGTATGGAATGAAATGCTTGTATGGAATGAAAACCTTGTATTTACCGTTACATTTATATTTTTACCGAAAAAAATATAAATGTTTTTACTTTTATAACTTTAATAAATCAAATAATATTAACATTTTGATTACTAAATTTCAGTATATGTATATTAAACTGACAATGCACATTCATTTGTATTTTTTTTCAGTAAAGTGCAAATTATGTTCTGGCCTTGGGAAGGCATAGGGGTTTTGAGCCCAACTTGTGTTAATTTCTTTTCGTTTTGAGTTTCACTCGGTTATTTATTGTAATTTCTGTTCGTTTTGGGTTTCATTTATTTATCGATGCTGATTTGTGGTAGTTTCACGCTTGGTAGATTATTTGATTTTATTTTTGCTCATTTTTTGTTTAATGGAGTTCTTTACTTTTCTTTGAAAAACTTATTTTGTGGAAAAAGTTTTTTTTAATTAATTTCTGTTCGTTTAATATTGACATATTCTTTTCAGGGAAAAAGAAAATAATACTTTAAGTCTTTTCGTTTTTTTAAGAATTTATAGTTTGGCCTGCTATTTGTATGCTGGAGAAAAATTTTCAGCAATTTTTAACAACATACACCCCTTTAAAAATCTGGACACAAATAGTACTGTTTAATTTAGTTTCTTACCTCCTCTAGTTGACCTGAAATGGAAAACTTGATACCATTCGCAAAAAAATCTGTTTACTTTCTTTGATAGCTTGGATAAACTTACGCTATTTTTATTTGGTTAAATTTTAAGAGCAGAAGTAGCCGTGAAAGTTTGAACATAATACCCTCAGTTGTTCTTGGGATACTTATGAGATGCTTTTTTGGGAATTAGCATTAACACAGTGCATTTTGATTTAATCTTAAGGCAACATTTAGATTTTAAACATAAAAGCAAATGGAATGGTGGGCGTGGGCGGGGGATTAGTTGCACTCCAATAACTTTCGAAAATTAGAAAGGACATGAGCCCTTTCTATTTTCAATCGAATGAGCCCTTTTCGAAGTTCCTACGACAACTCCTTCGATACGAAGTGCAATGGTCTAAACAACAACAACAACAAAAAATAATACATTATACCCAATCGATCTTCACTATAAAAATGTCAAGCCTTCCAATCACTTTCGACTATTAAAAAGGGCACTAGGCCTTTCGATTTCCAATCGAGTGAGCCCTTTTTGAGTTTCTACGACAACGCTTTCTATAATCACCTTATATGCTCCCAGGGCATAAATTACAACCCTTACCCTAAGGGCTGTGAGGGTGTTTGTCATCCTCTAAGACCTAATTTCCAGAACTTTCAACTACGTTAAACAAAATGGCTATCTCAAAATTGTGACTGGATGTGCCTTGAAAAAGGGTGGGCGTGAGAGGGGCGTTAGTCGCTCTCCAATCACTTTCAACTATTAAAAAAGGTACTAGCCCTTTCAATTTGCAATTAAATGAGCCTCTTTTGAAGTTTTTACGACAACCTTATCTATGAAAACCTTAAATGCCCCTAGGGCATAACTTACAACCTTTGACCTGGGGGCTCTGGGGGGTTTGTCACCCTTAAATACATAATTTCCAGAACTTTCAACTGCGTTGAACAAAGTGGCTATCTCTAAATCGATTGAATGTGTTTTGGGAAATAGTGGGCGTGAGAGGGGGGCTAATTACTCTCCACTCACTTTTGACTATCAAAAAGGGCAATTTCAATTTCCAATCAAATGAGCCCTTTTTGGAATTTCTACAACAACTTTCTACATAAGTCTTATATGTCCCCAGGGCATAAGCTACAACCCTTGCATTGAGGGCTCTGATGGGGTTATCATAGACAGCGCGATAGCGCTGCCTAAGTAAAGAACGATGTGCGCACAATGTGTTTTTTTTCTCCATGCCCGGGCACTTCGTATCGAAGTTGTCGTAGAAACTTCGAAAAGGGCTCATTCAATTGGAGTGGCTAGTGCCCTTTTTAATAGTCGAAAGTGATTGGAGGGCAACTAGCCCCCCCCCCTTCCCACGCCCATCATTCTCCCGAACACATCCCATCAAAATTTTGAGATAGCCATTTTGTTCGGCGTAGTTGATTTCCAGATAGAAAATATCTTTTTGAGGAGGACACCCCCCCACAACCCTCAGGGCAAGGGTTTTAAGTTATGCCCTGGGGGCATATAAGGTTTTTATAGAAGGTGTTGTCGTAGAAACTTCAAAACAGGATCATTCGATTGGAAATTCAAAGGGCTAGTGCTCTTTTTAATAGTCAAAAGTGATTGGAGGGCAACTAGCCCCCCCCCTACGCCCATCATTTCTCCAAACACATCCAATCAAAATTCGGAGATAGCCATTTTGTTCAGCGTAGTTGATTTCCAGATAGAAAATATGTTTTTGAGGAGGACACTCCCCCGCAACCCTCAGGGCAAAGGTTTTAAGTTTGGGGGCATATAAGGTTTCTTATAGAAGGCGTTGTCGTAGAAACTTCAAAACAGGCTCATTTAATTGGAAATTCAAAGCGCTAGTGCCCCTTTTAAAAGTCGAAAGTGATTGGATAGGCAACTAGCCCCCCACGCCCATCATTCCCCCAAACACATCCAATCAAAATTTTGAGATAGCCATTTTGTTCAGCGTAGTTGATTTCCAGATAGAAAATATGTTTTTGAGGAGAAGACTCCCCCACAACCCTCAGGACAAGGGTTTTTAGTTATGCCCAGGGGGCATATAATGTTTTTATAGAAAGTGTTGTTGTAGAAACTTCAAAACAAGCTCATTCGATTGGAACTTCAAAAGGCCATTGCCCTTTTTAATAGTCGAAAGTGATTAGAGGGCAACTAGACCACCCCCCCACGCCCATCATTCCCCCAAACACATCAAATAAAAATTTTGAGATAGCCATTTTGTTCAGCATAGCTGATTTACAAATAGAAAATATGTTTTTGAGGAAGATACTCCGCCACAGCCCTCAGGGCAAGGGTTTTAAGTTATGCCCTTGGGGCATATAAGGTTTTTATAGAAGACGTTGTCATAGAAACTTCAGAAAAGGGCTCATTCGATTTGAAATTCAAAGGGCTAGTGCCCTTTTTAATAGTCGAAAGTGATTAGTAATATTTTTTGTTGTTGTTGTTTAGACCAGGGCACTTTGTATCGAAGGAGTTGTCATGGGAACTTCGAAAGGGGCTCATTCGATTGAAAATAGAAAGGGCTGATGCCCTTTTTAATAGTCGAAAGTGACTGGAGGGCAGGCAACTAATCCCCCTTCCACTCCCACCCTCCCATTTGCCCATTATGTTTAAAAACTAAATGTTGCCTTAAGATTAAATCAGAATGCACTGTGATAATGCTAATTCCCAATAAGGCGTCTCAGCAGTATCCCAAGAACGACTGAGGGTATTATGTTCAAACTTTTGAGGCTACTTCTGCTCTTAAAATTTAACCAAATCAAAATGTTGTAAGTGTATCCAAGCTATCAAAGAAAGTAAACAGATATTTTTTGCGAATGGTATCAAGTTTTCCATTTCAGGTCAACTAGAGGAGGTATGAAACTAAGTTAAACAGTACTATTTGTGTCCAGATTTTTAAAATGGTGTATGCTGTTAAAAATTGCTGAAAAATTTTCTCCAGCATACAAATAGCAGGCCAAACTATAAAGTTTTAAAAAACGAAAAGATTTTCCCTGAAAAGAGTATGTCAATATAAAACGAACAGAAATTAATTAAAAAAACTTTTTCCACAAAATAAGTTTTTCAAAGCAAAGTAAAGAACTCCATTTAACAAAAAATGAGCAAAAATAAAATCAAATAATCTACCAAGCTCGAAACTACCACAAATCAGCATCGATAAATAAATGAAACCCAAAACGAACAGAAACTACAATAAATAACCGAGTCAAAGTCAAAACGAGCAGAAATTAACATGAAGTTTGGCGCAAAACCCCTATGCCTTCCCAAGGCCAGAACAAAATTTGCACTTTACTGAAAAAATACAAATGAATGTGCATTGCCAGTTTAATATACATATACTGATATTTAGTAATCAAAATTTTAAAATTATTTGATTTATTAAAGTTATAAAAGTAAAAATATTTATATTTTTTTCAGTAAAGTGCAAATTTTGTTCTGGCCTTGGGAAGGCATAGGGGTTTTGCGCCCAACTTGTGTTAATTTCTGCTCGTTTGGATTTTTACCCGGTTATTTATTGTAATTTCTGTTCGTTTTGGGTTTCATTTATTTATCGATGCTGATTTGTGGTAGTTTCGAGCTTGGGAGATTATTTGATTTTATTTTTGCTCATTTTTGTTTAATGGAGTTCTTTACTTTTCTTTGAAAAACTTTTTTTGTGGAATTTTTTTTTTAATTAATCATCCCAAAAGACCTAATTTCCAGAACTTTCGACTACGTTGAACAAAATGGATGTCTAAAAATTTTGATTGGATGTCTTTGGGGAAATGGTGGGCGTGAGAGGGGGATTAGTTGCCCTTCAATCACTTTCGACTATTAAAAGGGCACTAGCCCTTTCAATTTCCAATTGAATGAGCCCTTTTTGAAGTTTCAACAACATCGCTTTCTATAAAAACCTTGTATGCCCCAGGTTATAACTTACGACCCTTGCCCTGAGGGCTGTGGGGATGGAGGAGTTGTCATCCTTAAAGACCTAATTTCCAAAACTTTCAACTACGTTGAATAAAATGGCTATCTAAAAATTTTGATTGCATGTGTTTGGGAAAAGGTGGGCGTGAGAGGGGGGTTAGTCGCCCACAAGTCACTTTTCAGACTATTAAAAAGGGCATTATCCCTTTGAATTTCCAATCGTATGAGCCCTTTTTCAAGTTTCTACGACAAAGATTTCAATAAAAACTTACATGTTCCGTGGGCATAACATATGACCCTTGTCCTGAAGACTGTTGGGGGAGTGTTCTAATCAAAGGTATAATTTCCTGAACTTTAAACTGCGTGGAACAAAAAGGCTATCTCAAAACTTTGATTGGATGTTTTTGGGGAAATGGTGGATGAAAGATCTTAAGCCGAACTGGCCAGCCATGACAAAAAACCAACAAAGAGAAAAATCTCAGTGAAAAATACAAACGAGACTGCGGCCAGTGGCGAGAAAAGAAACGAAAAATGTAAAACAACGCGGATATTTCGCCTGTATCCAAACAAGGCGTCTTCAGCATGAAAGAAACGCAAGAGGAACAAGATAAAAAAAAAAAACAAGCTAAAACTAAAAAAAAACAGTAAAACCACCACCAAAAAAATTTACAATTGGCGCAAACTGATCCACGTAGGGAAAAGATGCTATTATAGAGTTACTTCAGTGAGAACACCAGAGTAACTGAGGAAAAGTAAAAAAAAAAAAACTGGAAATTACTTTAATTATTCTGTTGCGAAATAATCCTTTTATTGGCTATTATTGAAGCAAATCGTTTTGGTCTAGCAAGTAAAATAGTCCCCTGGTGATTATTTAAAATCTTAACTCCCTGATTGACTGTTGATTCACTCTTTAGAAGATTATCATAAATTGGGTCAATATTTAAGCTAACAGTGTCCCTATTTATCGCAAGGTTAGCAAACATATGTTTTTTAATTCCTATGGCTTCTCTCGCCCATTGTGTGTACCCCTTATCATTTGAAATAGCTAAGGCAAAATGCTATTTCAAGATGAGACCTTAGCTATTTCAAATGATTAAGGGTACACACAATGGGCGAGAGAAGCAATAGAAATTAAAAAAACATGTTTGCTAACCTTGCGATAAATAGGGACACAGTTAGCTTAAATATTGACCCAATTTATGATAATCTTCTAAAGAGTGAATCAACATTCAATAAGGGAGTTAAGATTTTAAATAATCACCAGGGGACTATTTTACCTGCTAGACCAGAACGATTTGCTTCAATAATAGCCGATAAAAAGATTATTTCGCAACAGAATAATTAAAGTAATTTCCAGTTTTTATTTTATTTTTTCTCAGTTGCTCTGGTGTTCTCACTGAAGTAACTCTATAATAGCATCTTTTCCCTACGTGGATCAGTTTGCGCCAATTGTATATTTTTTATTGGTTGTTTAGTTTTAACTTTTTTTTTATCTTGTTCCTCTTGTGTTTCTTTCGTGCTGAAGACGCGTTGTTTTACATTTTTCGTTTCTTTTCTATCCACTGGCCGCAGTCTCGTTTGTTGTTTTTTTTTTCACTGAGATTTTTCTCTTTGTTGTTTTTTTTGGAAATGGTGGGCGTGGAAGGGGTGTTAGTTGCCTTCCAATCACTTTCGACTATTAAAAAGGGCTCTAGCCATTTCAATTTTCAATCGAATGAGCCCTTTTTGAAGTTTCTACGACAACGCGTTCTGTAACAACCTTATATGCCCCAAGGGCATAACTTACAACCCTTGCCCTGAGGGCTGTGGGGGGAGGGGTTTCATTCTCAAAGACCTAATTTCCAGAACTTTCAACTACGTTGAAAAAATAGCTATATTAAAATTTTGATTGGATGTGTTTGGGGAAAAGTTGGGCGTGAGAGGGGGGCTAGTAGCCCTCCATTCACTTTCGACTATTAAAAAGGGCACTAGCCCTTTGAATTTCCGATCGAATGAGCTTTTTTTGAAGTTTCTGCGACAACGCTTTCTATAAAAACCTTATATGCCCCCAGGACATAACTTACAACCCTTGCCCTGAGGGCCGTGGGAGAGTGTCCTCCTCAAAAACATAATTTCTATCTGGAAATCAACTGCGCTGAACAAAATGGCTATCTTAAAATTTTGATTGGATGTGTTTGGGGAAAAGGTGGGCGTGAGAGGTGGGTTAGTTGCCCTCAAATCACTTTCGACTATTAAAAAGGGCACTAGACTTTTGAATTTCCAATCGAATGAGCCCTTTTTCAAGTTTCTACGACAAAGATTTCAATAAAAACTTATATGCCCCCAGGGCATAACTTGTAACCCTTGCCCTGAAGACTGTGGGGGGACTGTCCTGCTCAAAGTAATAATTTCCTGAACTTTAAACTGCGTGGAACAAAAAGGCTATCTCAAAATTTTGATTGGATGAGTTTGGGGAAATGGTGGGCGTGGAATGGGTGTTAGTTGCCTCCCAATCACTTTCGACTGTTAAAAAGGGCACTAGCCGTTTCAATTTCCAATCAAATTGGCCCTTTTTGAAGTTTCTACGACAACGCGTTCTATAAAAACCTTATATGCCCCCAGGGCATAACTTACAACTCTTGCCCTGAGGCTTGTGGGGGGGGGGGGTTGTCATTCTCAAAGACCTAATTTCCAGAACTTTCAACTACGTTGAACAAAATAGCTATCTTAAAATTTTGATTGGATGTGTTTGGGGAAAAGGTGGTCGTGAGAGGGGGGCTAGTTGCCCTCCAATCACTCGACTATTAAAAAGGGCACTAGTCCTTTGAATTTCCAATTGAATGAGCCCTTTTTGAAGTTTCTACGACAACGCTTTTTATAAAAATCTTATATGCCCCGAGGGCATAACTTACAACCCTTGCCCTGAGGGCTGTGGGGGAGTCTCCTCCTCAAAAACATAATTTCTATCTGGAAATCAACTACGCTGAACTAAATGGCTATCTCAAAATTTTGTTGGATGTGTTTCGGGAAATGGTGGGAGTGGAAGGCGTGTTAGTTGCCTTCCATTCACTTTCAACTATTAAAAAGGGCACAAGCCACCCTAATTTCCAATTGAATCAGCCCTTTTCGAAGTTTCTACGACAACTTCTTCGATACGAAGTGCCCTGGTCTAAAGGGGAAAAAATAGTAAATAATACATTGTGCCAAAATCGTTCTTATATGCCCCCAGGGCATAACTTAAAACCCTTGCCCTGAGGGTTGTGGGGGAGTGACCTCAAAAACATAATTTCTATCTGGAAATCAACTACACTGTACAAAATGGGTATCTAAAAATTTTGATTGGATGTTTCGGGAAAAGGTGGCCGTGAGAGGGGGGTTAGTTGCCCTCAAACCACTTTCGACTATTAAAAAGGGCACTAGAACTTTGAATTTCCAATCGAATGAGCCCATTTTTAAGTTTCTACGACAAAGATTTCAATAAAAACCTTATATGCCCCTAGGGCATAACTTATAACCCTTGCCCTGCTCAAAGGTATAATTCCCTGAACTTTAAACTGCGTGGAACAAAAAGTCTGTCTAAAAATTTTGATTGGATGAGTTTGGGGAAATGGTGGGCGTGGAAGGGGTGTTAGTTGCCTTCCAATCACTTTCGACTATTAAAAAGGGCACTAGCCATTTCAATCTCCAATCAAATGGGCTATTTTTGAAGTTTCTACGACAACGATTTCTATAAAAACCTTATATGCACCCAGGGCATAACTAACAACCTTTGCCCTGAGGGTTGTAGGGGGTTGTCATCCTCAAAGACCTAGTCCAGAAATTTCAACTACGTTGAACAAAATAGCTATCTTAAAATTTTTATTGGATGTGTTTGGGGAAAAGGCGGGCGTGAGAGGGGGCTTAGTTGCCCTCCAATTGCTTTTGACTATTAAAAAGGGCATAGCCCTTAAAACCCTTTCCCTGAGGGTTGTGGGGGAGTGACCTCCTCTAACACATAATTTCTATCTGGAAATCAACTACGCTGAACAAAATGGCTATCTAAAAATTTTGATTGGATGTGTTTCGGGAAAAGGTTGGCGTGAGAGGGGGGTTAGTTGCCCTCAAATCACTTTCGACTATTAAAAAAGGCACTAGACCTTTGAATTTCCAATCGAATGAGCCCATTTTCAAGTTTTTACGACAAAGATTTGAATAAAAACATATATGCCCCCAGGGCATAATTTATAACCCTTACCCTGAAGACTGTGGGGTGAGTGTCCTGCTCAAAGGTATAATTCCCTGAACTTTAAACTGCGTTGAACAAAAAGGCTGTCTAAAAATTTTGATTGGATGAGTTTGGGGAAATGGTGGGCGTGGAAGGGGTTTTAGTTGCCTTCCAATCACTTTCGGCTATTAAAAAGGGCACTAGCCATTTCAATCTCTATCTTCAAATTTTGATTGGATGTGTTTGGGGAAAAGGTGGGCGTGAGAGGGGGCTTATTTGCCCTCCAATCGCTTTTGACTATTAAAAAGGGCATAGCCCTTTGAATTTCCAATCGAATGAGCCTTTTTTGAAGTTTCCACGACAACGGTTTCTATAAAAACCTTATATGCCCCGAGGGCATAGCTCATAACCCTTGCCCTGAGGGCTGTGGGGGAGTATCTTCCTCAAAAACATATTTTCTATTTGTAAATCAGCTATGCTGAACAAAATGGCTATCTCAAAATTTTTATTGGATGTGTTTCGGGAAATGGTGGGCGTGGAAGAGGTGTTAGTTGCCTTCCAATCACTTTCGACTATTAAAAAGGGCACAAGCCACTCCGATTTCCAATTGAATGAGCCCTTTTCGAAGTTTCTACGACAACTTCTTCGATACGAAGTGCCCTGGTCTAAAGAAAGAAAAAAAAAATACATTGTGCCAACATCGTTCTTATATGCCCCTAGGGCATAACTTAAAACCCTTGCCCTGAGGGTTTCGGGGGACTGACCTCAAAAACATATTTTCTATCTTGAAATCAACTACGCTGAACAAAATGGCTATCTCAAAATTTTGATTGGATGTGTTTAGGGAAATGGTGGGCATGGAAGGGGTGTTAGTTGCCTTCCAATCACTTTCAACTATTAAATAGGGCACAAACCATTCCAATTTCCAATTGAATGAGCCCTTTTCGGAGTGTCTACGACAACTTTTTCGATACGAAGTACCCTGGTCTAAAAGAAAAAAAAATAATAAATAATACATTGTGTGAACATCGTTCTTATATCCCCAGGGGATAATTTAAAACCCTAGCCCTGAGGGTTGTGGGAGAGTGACCTACTCAAAAACATATTTTCTTCCATGGAAATCAACTACGCTGAACAAAATGGCTATCTCAGAATTTTGATTGGATGTGTTTGGGGAATGATGGACGTGGGGGGGGGCTAGTTGCCCTCCTATCACTTTCGACTATTAAAAAGGACTCTAACCACTCCAATTTCTAATTGAATGAGCCCTTTTCGAAGTTACTATGACAACTCCTTCGATAGGAAGTGCCCTGGTCTAAAAGCAAAAAAAAAATAATACATTGTGCCAACATCGTTCTTTACTTAGGCAGCGCTCTAAACTCAAAACGAGCAGAAATTAACAGAAGTTGGGCTCAAAACCCCTATCCTTTCCCAAGGCCAGAACATAATTTGCACTTTAGTGAAAAAAATATGAATGTTTTACTTTTATAACTTTAATAAATAAAATAATATTAACATTTTGATTACTAAATATCAGTATATGTATATTAAACTGACAGTGCGCATTCATTTGTATTTGTTTCAGTAAAGTGCAAATTATGTTCTGGCCTTGGGAAGGCATAGGGGTTTTGAGCCCAACGTATGTTAATTTCTGCTCGTTTTGAGTTTGACTCGGTTATTTATTGTAATTTCTGTTCATTTTGGGTTTCATTTATTGATCGATACTGATTTGTGGTAGTTTCACGCTTGGTAGATTATTTGATGTTATTTTTGCACATTTTTTGTTTAATGGAGTTCTTTACTTTTCTTTGAAAAATTTATTTTGTGGAAAAAGGTTTTTTAATTAATTTCTGTTCGTTTTATATTGACATAGTCTTTTCAGGGAAAAAGAAAATAATACTTTAAATCTTTTCGTTTTTTTAAGACTTTATAGTTTGGCCAGCTATTTGCATGCTGGAGAAAAATTTTCAGCGATTTTTAACAACATACACCCTTTTAAAAATATGGACACAAATATTAGTGTTTAATTTAGTTTCATACCTTCTCTAGTTGACCTGAAATGGAAAACTTGATACCATTCGCAAAAAAATCTGTTTACTTTCTTTGATAGCTTGTATACACTTACGCTATTATTTGGTTAAATTTTAAGAGCAGAAGTAGCCCCAAAAGTTTGAACATAATACCCCCAGTCATTCTTGGATACTGCTGAGATGGCTTATTGGGAATTAGCATTAACACAGTGCATTTTGATTTAATCTTAAGGCAACATTTAGTTTTTAAACATAATGAGCAAATGGGAGGATGGACGTGGGAGGGGGATTAGTTGCACTCCAATCACTTTCGACTATTAAAATGGGCATCAGTCCTTTCTATTTTCAATCGAATGAGCCCTTTTTGAAGTTCCCACGACAACTCATTCGATACGAAGTGCCCTGGTCTAAACAACAACAACAAAGAAAATCATACATTATACCCACATCGATCTTTACTATAAAAATGTCAAGCCTTCCGATCACTTTCGACTATTAAAAAGGGCACTAGGCCTTTCGATTTCCAACTTAGCCCTTTTTGAGTTTCTACGACAACGCTCTCTATAAACACCTTATATGCCCCCACTGCATAAATTACAACCCTTACCGTAAGGGCTGTTAAGGTGGTTGTCATCCTCTAAGACCTAATTTCCAGAACTTTCAACTATGTTAAACAAAATGGCTATCTGCAAATTTTGATTGGATATGTTTGGGGAAAGGGTGGCCGTGAGAGAGGCGTTAGTCGCTCTCCAATCACTTTCAACCATTAAAAAAAGGCACTAGCCCTTTCAATTTCCAATCAAATGAACCCTTTTGAATTTCTACGACAACGCTTTCAGTAAAAACCTTATTTGCCCCCAGGGAATAATTTACAATCCTTGCCCTGAGGGCTGGCGGGGGGGGGTGTCATCATCAAAACCTAATTTCCAGAACTTTCTACTCCGTTGAACAAAATGGCTATCTGAAAATTTTGATTGGATGTGTTCGAAGGAATGGTGGGCGTGAGAGGGGGGTTAGTTACCCTCCAATCACTTTCGACTGTTAAAAAGGGCACTAGCCCTCTCAATTTCCAATTGAATGAGCCCCTTTTGAAGTTTTTAAGACCACTCTATCTATAAAAAACCTTATATGCCCCCAGGGCATAACTTACAACCTTTGCCCTGGGGGCTCTGGGGGGTTTGTCATCCTAAAATACATAATTTTCAAAACTTTCAACTACGTTGAACAAAATGGCTATCTCTAAACTTTGATTGAATGTTTTTGAGGAAATTGTGGGTGTGAGAGGGGGTTTAATTACTCTCCACTCACTTTCGACTATTAAAAAGGGCAATTTCAAAAATCCAATCAAATGAGCCCTTTTTGAAATTTCTACAACAACTTTCTATATAAACCTTAGACGCCCTCAGGGCATAACTTACAACCCTTGCACTGAGGGCTCTGAGGAGGTTATCATCCTAAAAGACCTAATTTCCAGAACTTTCAACTACGTTGATCAAAATGGATGTCTCAAAATTTTGATTGGATGTGTTTGGGGAAATGGTGGGTGTGAGAGGGGGGTTAGTTGCCCTTCAATCATTTTCGACTATTAAAAGGGCCATAGTCCTTTGAATTTTCAATTGAATGAGCCCTTTTTGAAGTTTCTACAACATCGCTTTCTATAAAAACCTTATATGCTCCCAGGGTATAACTTACAACCCTTGCCCTGAGGGCTGTGGGGGGGGTGTCGTCCTTAAAGATCCAATTTACAAAACTTTCAACTACGTTGAACAAAATGGCTATCTAAAAATTTTGATTGGATGTGTTTGGGGAAAAGGTGGGCGTGAGAGGGGGGTTAGTTGCCCTCGAATCACTTTCGACTATTAAAAAGAGCACTAGCCCTTTGAATTTCCAATCGAATGAGCCCTTTTTCAAGTTTCTACGACAAAGATTTCAATAAAAACCTTATATGCCCCTAGGGCATAACTTATAACCCTTGCCCTGCTCAAAGGTATAATTTCCCGAACTTTAAACTGCATGGAACAAAACGGCTATCTCAAAATTTTGATTGGATGTGTTTGGGGAAATGGTGGGCATGGAAAGGGTGTTAGTTGCCTTCCAATCACTTTCAACTATTAAAAAGGGCACTAGCCATTTCAATTTCCAATCGAATGAGCTCTTTTTGAAGTCTCTACGACAACGCGTTCTATAAAACTTGATATGCCCCCAAGGCATAACTTAAAACCCTTGCCCTGAGGGATGTAGGGGGTAGTCATCCTCAAAGACCTAATTTACAGAACTTAAAACTACGTTGAATAAAATGGCTATCTCAAAATTTTGATTGGATGTGTTTGGGGAAAAGGTGGGCGGGGGGGGGGGGGCTAGTTGCCCTCCAATCACTTTCGGCTATTAAAAAGGGCACTGGCCACTCCAGTTTCCAATCGAATGAGCCCTTTCGAAGTTTCTACGACAATTCCTTCGATACGAAATGCCTGGGTATGGAAAAAAAATAATACATTGTGCCAACATCGTTCTTTACTTAGACAGTGCTATTGCGCTGCCTATGATAGCAGACTGTAAAGGTTTTATAGAAATAATAGAAAAAACGATTTGCACCAGAGTTCCCTTAAGTAATCTTTTGTGTCAACGTAATTTTAGTTTGGCATGTCTTAAAAGTGTGCTAAACATATTGACTGCCCGAACAAATTCTCTGCCAAAAATGAGGCTTTGACATTTGCAGTTACTTGGCTGAAAAATGGAATTTGACAACAAATACTATGTTTGGGTGATCTTGTAAAAAGAATCAATAAGGGGACACACCCGCAGTTCTAAAAACGTATCAATCCTAAATTAGGCTGATCACCATATATTTTGCATCCATATCATGTTCTTTGTTACGAGAGGAATGTATTGTTGTTGCAAGGACGAACTGTCCCTAAGTTCCTTTCCCAAGGAAAATTATTTTATTGCGTAAAAATAGAAAAATCGCCGAACTTACACTGCCTGTTAGTGTTTCGTATTATAATTGAGATTAATATCAGGCTAATACTCAAAGCTAGCTAAAAAAAAAAAAAAAACAAAAAAAGACATTATTTGGAATGAACCACCCATTTTATTGAGAATCTTTATAAAAATGATAATTTCTTTGTACGAGTTCACGTCTATTTCTACGAAACACTGATAAATCTGTATCTTGTGCTTATAAACCCCGATGTCAGACTGGAGTAATTACTCTAAAATTTACAAGTAAAATTCTGAATCGGTTGCCAAGGTAATTTGAATTCTCACAGGCCAAAATGTCGTTTCAGACTTATATAGTATTTACTTGTTGAACTTTTGAAACATCGTTTGTTACAAGAGATACTATTTGTTTAAAAATAATGACTTGTCACAAGCACAAATGAGTCGAATTTGTATTTCAGAGTCGAACGTATACAAAAATGTGGCAAGATTGGTGAAAATGAAAGTAGATAGCTAAATCATCACGTCAGAAAGATTAAAAGCAAATAAATAAAATAGTAGAAATTATTAAGAAATTAAACCAGTTATTAAAAACACAAAGAGGAGGGGGAGGGGAGTTTAACGAGTGAAATGGAATAAATATCAAGAAAGAAGGAAACTATTGGGATGGTACATTAAAAAAAATCTCTTAGTGTAGTGGATAGAAGTTTCTTCATACCTTGAAGTAAAGCAGCGACTAAGGGATAAGATAAATGCAGGCTCCGGAATAGCGTTTAAGCGTTTCTAACCTCGCTTTTTTTTAAAGCAGGGAGTATGAGACTTAACCGTATTTAAAAATTATTTGCAATTATTTGCTTTTTTGGATGGATTCATTTTATTTGTCTCTTCCCGGAGAATACCAGAATGTGAAACTACAAGTATATTCGGGTAGACGGCGAGCAAAGGGGTATAAATATTTAAATAATGAAAATTGGCGTTACTTATTAAAGAACTTGAGGAGGTAAAGCATTAGGTTTATGGATAGTGTTTTAAAATGTATATCTCACTTTAATTAAAAGAAACTGATACCAAATAATTTCAAGGAGAACGCAGAAACTTCAGGAAGAATAGGATTAGGGAAAAGAGGTTTAAGGAAATTTACTAGCAGCACCATGTATTTACAAGGGTCGAATCTTATGTGACCGAGGCATCATGTGTAATGTTGTGGGTGCTCATAGGATCCTTTATTAAGATCTTATAGCAGGATTCTACTATTGATTGGTCATCGACAAATCTCCTTGTGGGCAATTCCTTAACGAGACTGCTAGTCATAACTGAAAAAAAGAGCCTAGGGACGGTATTTTGGTTGCTCCATTGTGGACAGGGAAGGGATTGAAATTATAATTCTAATATTTGACTATATGTGATCAGTGTGAAACGAAAGAGGCAGCCAGTTTCACAAGGAAAAGGTCAATATTGAATTCAGAAACAAGTTTCTCACTAATACATAGTGATTATGGAGGTCCACTGCGTTTCGGATACCCCTAGAAATCAGATCTAGTAAATTATTAGTTTTCCATAATTTCCCCAATGAACCCAGTAAGCTCAACAAGGTGATGAGAAGTAGAGGTGGATTTTAAATTCCCAAATTGCATCAAGTCTAAAGGAGGTAGAACTTTTTCCTTTCGCCAATAATCAAGGAATTCTTTATATAGTTCTAAGGATATACGAAGGAATAAGGAAGATAAGACGAGGCGAAACTGCAAAGACTCGGTAATCTCGTTGAAAAGGACAGATAGGGTTTCGGAAAGGAAGTCGCTAAAAGCGCTAACAAGGGAAATGGGATATCCAAAGGGCATGCCCTTGATTCTCTTAGTATTCCAATTTTTTTTTTCAGTCTCCAACGTGATAATAAAAGGAAAAGAAGGGGGATTGGATCAGTCAGTAACTCATAAGAAACTACCAGAAACTTTATGACGATGAAAGCGAGGAGCCTGTTAAGCACGTTAGTGGGAACTTGTGGGTCAGGTATATTAAATTTAAGCCAATCATGGCTCCCGCTAACAAAATTTTACTTTGGAATATTAATTTTTCGGTTTGCTAGTAAGCAAATCTTTGACCTTATTTCTGCAATTTCTTTTTTCATCTTTTTCTCAATTCATTAGCTTCACTCAGCTTACCATATCTGAAAGGCTTTAACTTGTGTTGAATTAATGTTTTTACGAGTTTGTTGTTTTTATAATATTAAAAGGACGAGGCAGTACTTTTCGATGTTTAGCCAAAGCCTTTCATCATGATCAGATAGACTAGCGACTGAAATTCTTTTAGGGTAGAGGAGAAAAAACAGAACAATACCATTTTTCCGAGTGGGTGATCCGTTGGACGGGGCACCGAGTCTTCCTCTATAGCAGCTATAACATATATTTGGTTTATCGTCAATAGCACCCCAAATTCGGTTAGGCTGTCGAAATATAGACTTTCAGCGTTGATTTGAGAAGGGCAGCATTTGTTAGGTATATCTTGAAAAAGGGTTTCAATTCGCGGTGCTGAACAAGAACAAAGGGTGCAAGGGAGGATGTCTTGGAGGAGGGAGGGTTGGGTAATTTTTTATATAAATTTACCTTGACAGGGAACAACAGGGGCATGGTGATAATCTGTTAAGCAGGGGAGTGATATAAAGAGGAAGGATAGCCTTGGTCCAATCAAGGAGGGCAGAGGTTGATTAAAGGAGCGGGAAGGATTGGCGCTTGGTAAAGGTTGGTTAATCGCCGACCTGTGTTCTAGGATATCTAATAGGAATTTTTTACTATTACTTGTTGACCTGATGTCACGAGAGTAATACCTCAGACTCGGTATTTTCTGCTTAATAAATGAATACTGTTCAGTGACGTTGAAAACGCTTTTTGAAGGATAAATTTTGCTAGCTGAAACTCTTGGTCTTAGTCGGGCCATAAAAGCGACAAATTTAACGCACGATTTTCACCTGCGTGGATAATCATAATATAATCCTACGAGTAAGAAAGACTACTTATTCTTGCTATGGGTAGAAAACGCCAAAAAGATGACTTGAGTCACCTATGAGTAACAAGTCTGTTTTTGAGGTCTATACTATGTCAGAAAACTGAAAAAAAACACACACTAGAAATAGTTGCTTAACATGGGAGGAAAATGGATGCTAATGAAAGCAAATTGGATGAATTAACCTTTAGACTACTCTCCTTACAAACAAGGTTTTCTCAGCTCGATTCTAGTGTTGAGTGTCATATTAGTATTTTAACAATAAATTCTCTGCTTATGAGAATGAAATCATAAGCATAAAACAATGTGTTTCAATCCTCACCGATTCCACTAATTAAAGTACAATTTTACTATTAATTTTACTTATATACTTGTTAATTTTTACTTATTTACTAAAATTTTACTGATTTATTCTATTGCTGTTCAGTTAGTTCTAGGACGTTTGATATTTATCTCCAGTCTCTTCGAGTTTCAAAAAATTATGTAATATAACGAATGAACGCAGTGCTTGGAATTCTCTTTTCACGTTCAGGGTCACAAAAAATTGATCCAAGGTTCCAAATAGTGTTGGGAGCGTTGTAGACCCTCATACTTTTAATAAATACTACTATTACTAACAACTCATTGCAGCATCAAGCCACCGGGGGCTAACGCAGCAACGCAGGCTCATCCTCCATCCCAATTTACTCAAAGCCCCCCTCTTTACATCCCCCCAAGAAATTCCTATTTCCCCTAAATCTTTCGTTACAAAATCCTCCCACCTAATTCGGGGACGACCTGCTTTACGATCATCCGCACATTTTGCAATCTGTCATCCTTCATCTGCACACCGTATCCTAACCACTTCCACCTCTTTCTCATTATAGCCCTAGAAAGAGGGATTGAGCCTCATTTTTTGTACAGTTTACTGTGAAATATGATCAGTCAGTCGGGTAACCAAAACAATCCGCGGACGATTTCTATGGAAAACATCTAATAAATCCTCCTCCGTCTTTCGGAGCACCCACGCTTCAGAACCATACTTGACCACTGTCATCACTGCAGTTGCACCAACTGTCTTTACTAGTAATACTACTTAGGTAGGCCTAAGTGAAGTTTTTCACTTGATCGATATTCTCGTTGCCCAGCATCATCTTTTCACCTTTACTTAATCGTAGTCTTAGTCTTCATAATATTAATTTTCAAACCTACTTTATGCGATGTATGGCTGTTATTTTCTCTCAAGATTAGATCTTTTTCCCCCTTTTGGACAGTTTGAGGCAAATTTGCATGTTTTAATTGATTTTTTATATCCTCTTGTGAATGTAGTTTATGTATTTGCTAGACTCAGTAGGATTACAATAATTATATAATTCTTTGTGTGTTTGTTCTTGCTAATTTGTTTTACTTTTTGTTGTTATATTTAGTTCCTTGTTTTTTTTCTAATATAGTGAAGTTCCCACCGATCTTTCTGAAGTAAATCTTCAGGAAAACAGGGGGCCTAAAATTATACTTTTTGGTGCATCCAAAAGAAACATTCGAACGCCAGGGCACTGGCCCTCGTGACACGAGGATCTTCGAAAAAATATCCTAAAAACAAAATAAAAAGGATGATCATCGCAAAAGTTTAGATAAGTATTACGTGTCAGGGTCAAGTTTCTAATGTAAAATCAAAATTTATTAACGTTAACAGAATAAAGGTAAAAATGTTTATAAAATTAAAAATAAAATTATCACAGTTTAATCAGATCCCAGGAAACTTTAGCCTTACTATTACACAGGGTCATTGCGACATCAGCACCATCTCTTAGTTCTTCAATTCCTAGACATAAACCAGCAGCACTACTGTACAACGGAATGCCACCAACCTAAAAAACAGTTTTATTAGACCTCTTAAGAAATTCAATAGTTCACATTCAGCGGTAGAGCTGGTTCTGATAGCACACTTGCTGCTGAACCCCTTTGTCAGAATATTTTTCCGAGTTTGAATTGTTATAACTTCTGTTGCACCCTCTTCATCAACAGACGTGGTGGCTGAGCGTCGGATCTCCGTTCCTGTTTATATTCCAGGCCAAATAAAAAGATCACGGTATTCTTAAAGAGTACGGAAAAATGAAAAGAGAGGTATCTTTGGTGCTTTAAAAGGGTTTAATTGGAATTAAAAACTAGTACCGCTGCTGACATCGTAGCATTGGCCAGTAGAGCTAGAAAATTTAAAACAAGCTTAATTCTAATTCATGAAATTTTGGATTTCAAAAAATGTATTAACTTATTTAGAACTAACCACAAATTTTGAGACTAGACAGATCCTTTTGATTTCAAATTATTATTTTATTGATCAACTACATGGAACTGGCAGTGTAGGTAACGCTAGAGAAAACTCGTTTATTTGAGTATGCTAATTTAGCAAAGATGTAAAGTCAAATATTAAACGTAGGAGGGATTTTTTTTTCTTTGTAAATCAATATCTCAAACAAATTAAAGTCTACCCTGTTTTGTTCAACAGGTGTCAGAGCGAGTCAAAACTTTCAGGGACAGTTTCGTTGGGAGGAGGACGGAGGGGCGGCCAAAAAAAGTTTATCAGATTCTCACAAAAAAAATGCACGCTACGGTTTTTTCATGCATGGCGTCCGACAGACTCTGTTGGTAGTAATAACACAGTTAGGGCTAAGTTAGTACAGAGAACACACACTAGCGAAAAAAATGTACATAATTACTGTTAGTATATTAATAATTTAACTTTAGTAAGGTATAAAGCAAAATATTAAAAAGATATTTATTTTCTTGCTGAGTAAGGCTAGATAGTGGTAGTTGTTTTCCTTCTGAGACAAACTTTAGTTTCATTTCATCAGTTTCCCATAACCCCAGTGAACTATTGACCAGTAAGTTATTTGATGAAAAAGAGTTGTTTCTTAAATATTTATCAATCGTTGTGCTTATCCTTTCTTCTCCGGACATCAAGGGGGCCAGCAACATCGTATAATTACAAACATAAAGCTTCCACAAATAGCTTCTAATTCACATCCTAGTCTGTGTCGAAAAATTTCTGAACTATTTTATTACAAATCCGAGACTAGTATTGCAGCATATAAGTCCAAAAGCAAAACACAGTAAGTAAATATCTTATAAATTATTTCTGATTTACCTTGAAACTAGTCTGAGCTACAATACAAAGTGAAAAACTGCAAAACGCGTCTGAGTCATTTCAATGATTCTACTCTAAACATTTTGAGTAAACAACTTTACGATTTACATTTACATTTTAGGCATTTTGAAAAAAAAAAAAAAAAATTCTAATTTATAATGATGCAGAAGTTGAAAATACTTTCTTTTTAATCTTTTATAACGTGGGTAAATATGTCTGATATTGTGAAAAAAGAAACCCGCAAGTAGAATTAAGATTAATTCTATTTTAATTGGCTTCCCTTGCTGAACAATATGCTCGGGATTAAGCTCAATTTGAGTGATAAAAAAAAGGATGTGGCACTAGACTTTAGAGTCCCTATCGCCATTCCCCGACTGTTCCGTTTCCGGGAACAACTTCCTTTGACTTTGGAGTTTATCTTTGTCTCCTCTTTCTGGTTTTATTGGAGATCTAGGTATCCGTGAACTCTAACAGGAAATTGCATCCTGCGTAACAATCTGTCATTTTGTGCGCTGACTCGAATCTGGCTTCGTCAACCGGTGTCATTTTCTCTACGATCCTTGAAGGGGTTTTGAACAAATGTAAATCTAGAGTAGATTTATCAATTGTTGGTATTGAGGGAAGCAACTTCCTGTTGAAACTTCAGTTAATCTGTAATCACCCATGTTTGGCCAACAGCGTTCCTCTCTTCAACAACATGTTATTCTTTTAGGTACGTCCGACATAAATCTCAGCTTTTCCAAATATTGTGAATTTCTGGGAATATCGGTACCAAAGTATCGAGTCCCCATATAATTCGTCTCCACACGCCTTCGAACGTGAAATAAATTTCACAAAATATTAATGTGCATAATTTACGGCAGATAAGCACACAGACCTTTATTACGACGCAACGAAAATCTTTTTCCTTAATAAGCACGACTACAAAATTTCAAGGGCAAAACCTCTATGTTGTGCCAATGCAATATTCCGCGGAAAGATCGCAATTCTTCAGCCCCAACCAGTAGTTTTCCGCCAAAACTGCTGAATTTGTAACCTCCTAACTGGCAGTTTACCTCTAAGCAACAGGCTTCACACCTCCCTGCAAAACCGATTACGTAATTTCCCACCTGGTAAATTACAACCAAAAGAACAGGTTTCCGCACCTTTCTCTTCAAACTCATAGCAATTCGACAAAATAATCTCCAATCTGAAGATTTTATCAAATATATTTCTTTTTTTATTTTCAATCTCAAAGCAGGTAGACGAATTGCATGTTTGTTACGTCTATCCCTTTTTTGCGTTGCCGATAAATTCTCCTTTTTTTGGTCGAAAATGCCATAGTTGTTATAATGCAATTTTCCTAGGTTTGGCTAAGCTCTCAAAATTTTGTTATTTAAGATGCTATTTATTTTGTGGATATTTGCGTAATTTATATAGGCTATGATTATAGGATGAATTAACCCGTATCTTCAGAAAAGCATGTTGGAATCGCTGCCGTCAGTATTAGAGGCTGGCAGTATCATTTGTCCACTGCTATTGATTTTAGAAATTGGAAGAGGGGGCCAGAGTGGTACTGAAGCTCGTCCTTTATTCTCTAAGTAAAATGACCTAAATAAATTACGTCTAGTACGGCTATGTCCTTATAACCAACTAAGTCGTCTCTAGGGGGACAAAAATCTCTCTTAGGAATCTCCCTTAAACGTCTCTCTTTTCACACTACTTCAGAACCCCGCGCTCAGGACTAGAGTGAGGGAGAAAACCCTCCGGCATTAACGAACAGTGGTCTTATCTATACTCAGCAATCTGAATGAATTTTATGAATTTTTAAGGAAATAAGTTACAATTCAATAATTTGACTAACACGTTACCTACTAGTATGCCGGTATATGGATTAGACACTTTGATGATTTATTCGAGCCGAATCCCTCACCATTTTATATTTAATTGACATTTTTTTTAGTTTAGCACCATCAAACAGAACTAATCTAAAACACATTTTCATCTGCTTAAAATCATAATTTGTACTAAGATTTCTTTCCAATTAAGGGTGAAAATCACCTAAAACGCAATTTATTAATCAAGTTGCTATGGGTATCAGGACCTTATCATTGTTACATTAAGCACAGGGTAGGTCATGCCTGGCATAGTTTTTACTGCTTCCATAGAAGAAGTGAGACAAAGGGGAAAGTGGAACCCTTTCCTATAAAATAGACTTTAAATGGCAGAAATATGTACAGTTAAATAAAATCATACATGTATTTGCAGCGCTTATTCCAATTTCACACAAATCCATAAAAAGAAAGTTAAGATACCTGAATCTACATGTGACATTGGAAATATGAGAGCGTATAGGGATAATGGTGCTCGTGTTTCGATCTTACAGGGGGAGTGCAGAGGCTGAAAGGAGGTCAGCTGAAAAATCAGCTTATCATAATTCATGGTAAGTTTCGGATTAGCCACAAACGCATAATGTACCACCCAGACATCTCCAATTTTGTAAACTTGAAATCTTTGAAAAAGTAAGGCTTTACCAGAAAGGACCCCGGCTTGGTTCAAGCATCGACAGCAATGGCATAGGTCCTAAGCATAAGCGACAGCTTCACACTTCATTTCGCTTTGATACTTTCATGTTATCTTTCTAGTCTCACACTTGTAACTAGTGACTTCAAACGTAGCTTAAATACCCACTGGTGGAAACCACCATTTTAAAATATGTATTTGCTTTCTTTCGCTTAAGGAGTCATATTGTAATCTTAGAAGATTATCATCACAAACATCGAAGCCTGTGAATTCAACTTCCGTCGTCTAACTAAATTTACGTTTCCTTGGCGACGTCAAGTGTTGCGACAACAATTTGCTGGCTTCGTAAAAAAAGTTGCAGGAGCAACACTTTGGCCGGGAATCCGAGATAGGGATTCAAAAGTATTATATTGACTTTGCAGCCAGTTGAAACGTAAGTGTATATGCCAAATATACTCTTGAATGTTCCGGAACCAAACAAATGTAAGCAAATTGACACTAGTATCTAACCCCTTGTTATGGTTTTGTCTTTTCGCTGTTGATTACTTTAAGTAAAAATTATAAACACAACATAAACCACGCACCGAAATGGCTAGTAACAGTAACAGTATAGAACTTTTGAAACCAAGGGTGGATTAAAACAATGTAATCTTACTGAGCCTAGTTAGTACTATAAAGCTATTTGTAGCTTTTCTTAGTCAAATACTATAAACTACAAAAATTCAGGAGCTACATCACTGTGTTTTATTATTATTATTTATAGTCATTATGTAAAAACATGATTCTAGGTGAATTAATTTTTTCTTCAGCTGTAACGAAAATCAATAAAAGATGCACTTGTTGTGCACAAATTTTTAACCTCTCACTCATGAAGATGACCGTGCTATAACAAACGACCGATGAAAGGCTTTGATTTTGTTTCTTCGCTATAGATTACCTATGAATAGTGTAGCTAGTGCATCGGCTAGGAAACTAATCAGTTTTCACTGGAGAGTGTAGAGTAGTACCCCTCAACTTCCTTCACTAAGGCCAAATTTGGTTGGGTCACCAAAAAGATGGTAATTTAATTTGCCTGAGTTTCTAACGTCTCATCTTTGAGGATCACCGTCCTCTAGCGACCTATCCTTACTTGGACGTCCCTCTCCGTAGCGGCGGACGTGGAACCGACTTTTTGTATCTTCGAATGCATCAGGAGCCGATAACAGGTATACCCACAAGCAAAAGGTGATAACCCCTAATTACCCAAGATGACCATGCTATGAGAAGGAATTTAAAAAAATAAATATATTGACTGTGTAGCCAGTTGAACCTTTTCAATCGTTGGCATCGTTACGGATTAAAACTTACAACATCGTCTTATAGAGTAAAAGTAGTACTATGTATCTATTCCTGACTTCACAAAGTCATATTACTGGAGCTATTCTTTACTAAAATAATTGCGAAACTACGTTACTGTGATCTGTTTTTACTTATGATCGTTGTGTGACCGCATGGAGACAAATTTCTTTGCCCTAAAATGTATCGGAAACAAAGGAAATGTTGACAGATTTTTTCTTTTAGCCTAAAATGCATATCAGGAACCATTAATAGGTACACCAACTAGGAAGGTTACCTAGTAAGAAAACCAAATACCAACTAAGGAGTTCCGAGCCTCTCATTGACCAAATTAGGCAATCGACATAAAACAAACTATTTCGTGGCCTCAAATGTATCGGAAGCAAATAATATGTACATAACAGTTTAACCAGCAAAATATTCCAAACAATCATCGCAGAAGATTAATACATAACAGCCATTTGTTACAGATCCTTCCTTTGTTTTAAAATTTGAACCAGATTTTTTTTCGAACGTGTACCACAACACCGAAGTAGTTAACGCTTCAAAATTTTAAACCAATTCCTTAACCAAGAAAATGACCATGTTCTAACAATCTATTTTCACTTATGAATCCTGTTCGTAGCAGAAATGAAATTTAGTTTTTTGTACCTTCAAATGCATCAGAAGCAGATAATAGGTACACCAACTAGCAAAAGATGCCAACCCTTCATCGCAAAGTTGATCAAGGCATAACAGCCAACTGTTATTTACACGTCCCACCCTTGTCTTGAAACAAGCCAGATTTCTATAATCTGGTTAATAAAATCTGTCTGTCTTGGTTCAAAAGTAGTTTTTCTTAAAGCAGGCCAACTTTCTAATATATCACTGCTTAGAAAAGAGCAAAGGGAAATATCTAATTTCTTTGGCGATTGGGCTAGGTAACGGTCGCACATCTTAAGCACTTTTAGATTTTAGTCCAACTTAGAGGTGGAACTAGTGCTTGCCTGCTAGAACGAGGCTTTCTATTCGAAAGAAAAACATTCCTCAATGGAACGAAAGTTTAGGTGAATAAGATCAGATAGTCCTCTGCGACACATACTACAAAACTCCATTTCAGCTAACACACTGTAGGCTCAGGCTCAATAACTAGTGAATATCACCCTTTTTGGTCCCAGGCAAGGATTATACAGCTACCCCAAATTCCGTATTCATCAATCTGGTCTGAGGGCCATACTTTCCGTAAAAACCGCGGAGGTTCGACACTTGACTACTTTCTAGCAATAAGCTGAAATCGGCGCACTAGAAAAAAGAAACAAAATCAAAATGTTGCTCCTACAACAAAAATAGCTAATATCTTTTTATTTTTACTGGTATGGAGTTGAGTGGCAGGGAGTCAAGGGGTGAGATGCTTTACGGGTGGAAAAATCTTGATTAAAGGTTTAAAGTCTATCTAACTACTTAAATCAAAGTTTAGTTTTAGCTATTTTAAGAGCTAAAAGTTAAACTAAAGGAAGGAAAAAATGTACCTTTTCTTTGGTGGACCAACTTTGATCACCTCCCATCAGATGACATTTATCAATTTTTGGAACCTTGTATCTATCACCCGCTGTCAAACAGTAGAAACCAGCTAGAAGTAGCTCATTTTTTGAAGATTCTGTCCACCTCTGAAAAACAGACAAATTAATACACGAGTAAAGAAAAATAAAAGTGGAAAGTCTAAAGATAATAGGAGTTTAGGAGTGACGTCTAAGGGTAATTCAGAAACTCTGGCAAAAGGTCTCTCAGCCCAAAGAGAAGAGCAGGATCGTCGTCGATTTAACAAGGGTAGCTAAGGATTAAAACAATTAGCGCCACTAACAGTGCAGCGTTTGGTAAAGTTAATAAAAAAGTCGAAAGTTTCAAAGACATTTGGATAATTGACATAATGAATATGCAATACTATATTATTTAAGCTGAAACTTTCCACCAAGCGACGTCAGCCACCAAGATGTCAGCTGACTGGATTTTATTGCAGGAATGACCGCGTTATCTCCTAATCACTATAGAATGACCACGAACAGATGATCTTTTAAACTCACAATTAACTCAAAGATTTCTTAACATAAGATAAGAGGGTGGACCGGAAATGTGTTAATACTATCCTGGTGACTGAATCAGATAATTACAGGCAGAAAAATCATTGTAAGCAGTTAAAAATATGTCCAGATCAGTAACTAATCAACACCCTTACTCTGTAAGAAGCACCAAAAAATTATGAGAAAATAAAAAATCGTGAGACTTAGGGGGGAGGGGGCCAGACCCAGATGTCCCCCGCCTGCGTGTGTGCCAGAAGCAGGTATTTCTTATTGTAGTCTACATGCAATCAGACAGTTCTATTAAAATATTGATGAATCTTGTACGTAGCTTCGATAAGTCTACCTCTTTGTGTCCAACAGGTGGGGATTAAGTCGAAACCTCCAGGATTGATTTCTGGCGAAGAGTAGATATTGCTTACTAGTACCTATTTTCAGCAATATGATGTTACTTTTTACACTGTTAACAGCAATTAGAATAAGATTCGACACCCGAGGTATATAGTCGCCTTCTGGGTTGGTCTGAGTCTTCCCTAGATTTTCGCCGATCCAATTACTGGCAAAGGATATTATGGATCAGCATTTTATTTCGTAAACGCATGAGATCTGATAATTTTGGTCTGATTTAGTTAAAAGGATCTCCAAATGAGGTGTTCAAATCGCACAAGTTTTCACAACCCAGAAAAACCTGGATTTTGTCTATGACAGTGGTTCCCAGCCTTTTCCGTTCCGCGTACCCCTAATCAAGGCCCAAAAAGGTTGCTTAACTCTATCTGGAGAATCGTTGTTTTACCTTTTTCTTAACTAAAATTATATTTTCAAAAACACGAGATTTATTTTCATATATGACGGTGCACAAATATGTAAAAGTACGTACAAAATCAATGAGAAATTTGAGGCTACTTTTTAGCTAAAATATTATCAAATCTTGGCTCGATGTCACTAAAGGCAATTATAAGGTCATTTTGTACACTCAGTCTATTTCTGTGTTTGGTTTTGATCAATGACATTGCCGAAAATGACACTTCACAAAGGTAAGTGGATCCGAATGGCAACAAAACCTACATGGCGATTTCACTTAGTTCCTTGTATTCTGCTTTCACCTCTAACCAAAACTGGGAAACAGTTACATTTTGGAATTTCAGTTCTAAGGTGCAATCACTGGCAAGTTCGATCAGATTCTCTTTAAGCTTGTCACTAAGACCGGAGCTAGAGGTCACATCTCCAACAAATGGTTTTTGGATCCAATCTTGGGTTCTATCTTGGGTCATAATCGATGGGAAATATGACACAAGTTCATCTCGCAACTTTGTCAGATGCTCCCGAATACAATCACAGATTGTGTTGAGGTTATCAATTTCATTATCGTCCGCAAACTTGTCAAGGGTCGGGAAGACACTAACGCTGTTTCTTTGAGCCTTTTTAAGCCAGAACTCTAATTTCTTGACGAAAGCACACATCCTCGAATTCAGGGAGAGTTCGTCCGTTCGGAAACCTTGCATTGAGAGATTCAAGTCATTCAGTTTGTCGAAAACATCCGAAAGATAGGCCAGCCTGCAGACCCAGTTCTGGTTTTCAAAAAGTGAACTGAATGCAGACTTTTGCTTCAGAAGAAACATATGAACTTCTTGTCGAAGCTCGAAAAGTCTGTTTAATATCTTCCCACGAGACAACCAGCGAACTTCTGTGTGCAGAAGTAAATGTTGATGTTCCGAACCCATCTCTTGGCAGAGCAACTTGAAAAGTCTTGAGTTCAGTGGTCGGGCTTTGATGAAGTTGATCACTTTTACAGCCTCGTCGAGGGTCTCGTGCAGATGTGCGTTCATCCTTTCGATGCAAGAGCTTGCCTGTGGATGATGCAGTGCAACCATTTCACCTTTGGATTTTTTCTTCCTTATCCAGGCCATGAGCCCATTATTCTTCCCTGTTAGGGCGGCAGCCCCATCACTGCAAACTGATAGACACCAGTCCCACGAGATACCTCTTTGTGCAAAGAATTTGTCAATCACCTTGAATAGTTCTTCTCCTGTTGTTCTTGACTGAAGGTTTTGACAAAACAGAATATTTTCTCTTATGTCAGAACGGTCTTGATATCGGACAAAGACGATCACCTGGGCTTCACCTGACACATCCGTGCTTTCGTCAAGCTGTAACGCAAACATCTTCGTCACCTTTATTTGCTCAACAACCTGCATGACAATATCGCTTGCAATGTCTTCTATCCTTCTTGAAACAGTATTGTTCGACACAGGTATAGACTGAAGGGCAGTAGCAGTTTTCGTATCAAACATTATTTCACTGACTTTCACTAGTGCTGGTAATATCAGACTTATGCGCAGGTTTCATGGAACCGTTGGCCAAGACTTGACCACAAAGAACACACTATGCATTCACTGGATCAGACTTTGTCGCACTAAATCCGAGCCCTAGGTATTCTGACAAATATCGACGCACTTTGACCGAACATGATTCGTCATATTTCTTCTTCTTAGGTGCAGGTTCTGAGTTTGGGGTACCATCATGCGGCTTCTTTTTATTCCTGATCAGGAAACTATCCATGTTTGTTTGCAACCACAATTCACGAACTTTGTGTTTCAACAGATGACAAGATACTGAAATCGCTGGTTTCAAATTGTCTGTGGCTGAACTGATCGAGACCTTACGGCTATGGAGAAAAATTAGCGGGTTACTGAAAGCGAAAGTTTTGAAAATGCTCTGAAATTACGTACAATGGGTTATCTGATTTTGAGGAAAATGTTGGAACTGAGTCAGAAAAAAGTTTTAAAGATGTAGACTAAATTAATTTTGGGACCTTCGCGTACCCCTGCGAGGGTTTAGCGTGTCCCTTGGGGTACGCGTACCACCGGTTGGGAATCACTGTTCTATGAGATACTACCAAAAGGCATTGAATCCCATTCATATTTCTGCACTTCATTCATGTCTGCACACATTTTATCCCTTTTGCTGCCAATCGTATTGGCAACACTCTTACCTCCACTTTTTGTATGTTACAATCACTGTGAAATTTCCCATATGCTTTCTTTGTCAATTCTTACTAGGAATCACGCCGATAGTTAACAAACGCTCAGCTCTGATTTGATTAGACTGCGATTTGTCAGTGTCTGTTTTGAAACAAAATCGTGCTCTTAAAATACCCCATCTTTAATGAATTCTTGGCCATCTTTGAAACAAGCCACTTCAAAACCTGCTCATGTTATAAAAACTCGTTGCCATATATTAATTTATGCACAAAATCGACTGAATTTGTGTCTGTCTGTCCTTCACGCACTACTAAACTGCTAATCCGATCGCCAAGAAACTTTAAGAAGTTGTCAGTATACTCATGGGAAGCTATTAGGCATATTCCCCCCTTCACCCCCAGCCCTCTTAATACTTTTCGCGCTGATAAAATTAGATACCCCTCAACAGAAATAACTACCAGTTCTTTCCCGTCAAATCATTACATTTTCTGGATATTCAATGAGCGGGTTAATTAATTATGCATTCAGTCAATTAACATACTTTTAGAATTATAAATGCATTTTTCAATAAACTTTCTGAATATAGGATTCAACAATATTTTTCAAATTAGAAAATACCATCGTTATTTTACAAGTGGGAACAATTTTCTGCGGAAAAATTGTCAGGGGAGGATGGAATTTTCCATATTTTGAATATGGTTTGAATATCTTTTCCCAACTCTTTATATATGTCATCAAAATAAATTAATTATGTAATCTATATAAATATAGGGTAAAGGATAACTTTATTTAGTCTGAGATTAACTCTATTGAGGAAAGTATGACCTTCTAAAAACGAAGGACAAGACCAGGCGAACATGCCTGCAGACAGAAGTGGGGACGGTTTAGCAACCAAAGCAAAAGGCTTAACGCAAAACATCTCTTGGTCAAAATACTTTGGCATATGCAACGTATATTCAAGTCGTTAATCCTTTGATTGCATTCTTAAAATAGGAACTTGGCTAATTACTGTGATAACCATCTGTAAAAAAAAGTTTGATCTTATCTTACCTGTTTTTTGGACTTGTTGCATCTGGCAACTATCAGTGGACTACCTCTTCTTGTAACTTCATGCTTACTTTCCAAACATAGATTAGTCCCAGAAAGAGCAATCTAAAAATCGATCACAAATTAGTTCACTCCAGTATGGTTACACAACATCGACTGTAGATTAAGCGCAACATTAATAAATATAGGTTGGTAAACATAAGCTTTTTGTAGAGATTTTTATTCGTTTCAAGCTTGATTTGCATATTCAATTTAAGTTCCACTCGTTTTAAGATTTAGTTACTCATTTATATTAGTACCTATTGTGTGTTTGTCTGCTATGATTGTTCATTTAATTTCTGTTCGTTTTGGGTTTCATTTATACTTCAATAGCAAATATTTTTGTTCGTTTTAAGCTTGATTTGCATATTTCAGTTAAGCTTTACTCGTTTTAAGATTTATTTATCCATTTATATTAGTACCTGTAGTATGTTTTTTGCTAAGATTGTTTATTTAATTTCTGTTCGTTTTGGGTTTCATTAATTCTTTAATAGTAATTTCTGTCGTTTTGAGTTTGAGTTATTGTAGGTTTCTATTTCTTCTGACCTTAAGTTTAATATGGCCTTTACTTTTCTTGAGAAAACTTCTTTTTCGGGAAGTTCTTTTCTAAATTAATTTCTGTTCGTTTTTGATTGCCAAAGTTTCAAGTTTTTCAAAATTCCCTATTTCAAAGTAATTTTATATTCCAAAATAAATACAGAGTTTTGGCAAGAACTAATAAAATTAACCTTTGCATCGTGCGCCACGAGAAATTTTAAACTATGCCAAGAGGCAATTCGTCTTTTAATTGGAATATGGATTTGTTCTATCAAATAGAAACTGCATAGTTACAGTGAATTGTTGTTTCTCTTGCTAAATTTATTCACAGTTTTGGACTCTCCTTTCACCCTTCCTTTTGTTCTTAAGTAGTATGCAGTCTTTTGGCTTTCCCTTCTCCATGTAATTTTTGGGTAGCTTCTCGCAGACTCGTTAAGTAGCTTCAAATAGAAACTGCGTTGTTACGACGGAGCCTCCTGAGCCAAAAAGTTTTTTTAAGCGAATACGCACGGGTAAAATTCGACGTGGGTAAAAAGGAGTGTGAGTTCAAACATTGCAGAAGACATGCGGCCATACGTCACGCCCTCTTAGGGTAAGTATTGGTTGGTCTCCGTGAGCTGTGCCTCGTTGCGTTTTATGCCCTTAGGAGGCCAAGTTGATTTTTAGTTCAGTTCTGTAGTAAAATATAATCTGAAATAAAGTAAGCTTATTCATTCTATTTTTGACTACGTTTTGACTATTCTAGAGTTTTATATAGATTATTTGAGAGAGTAGAGGAATTGGTGCCAGAGAACTTCAATGGTTTCAAATATTTTATTAATTCAAATAATCAAAACCGAATTTTACTTTAAAACTTCAGAAATGTACCCTTGTTTAACAAAAAAGAAAAAATAGCTTTCATTAATTGAATTTAAGCAATGTTAGTGATCAGTGGATAGATTTCGACAAGGCGATTGAAAACAGTGGATCAATTTCAATCTATTACGGACAGAATTTTAGACTTAATGGCAAATAATGAGAGGATATTCATTTTCCTTTATAGAAAGACCAATTATCAATGTTTGATAAGTAAAATTTGTTTCTGGTCGGATGATATGATGACAAAAGGTGTATAGAGAGTGACCAAAGTGAGGAAAAGAGAGGCCAATGAAAGTTAATCCATATCACGGCACTAAATTGAAACATAATCAATTGCTACAGAGTCAAACTTGTTGCACAATAGCTGACCATCACCTGATGCAACAAATGACGATATTGAAGATACTGGAGAAATTGGTTGAGATTGAATAGGTCCTTCTGAGGGTCACACTTATTGCTAGGACTTAAGGACCCCTCCCAAACAGAAATCAGAAGAAGTCCACAAATCAAAACAGACAAAACTGGGACATCAATTCTAACTTTTCGTCAAGTTTCGGCGAAATTTGATAGCTCATTCTAGCGGTTGTCCTAATTAAATGAATTTAAAGCCATAACTAGGACACTACGTTTGCTGCCCATCCAGTTCGGTTTATATCTGACATCCCCTTTTTCCACTTGAAAATATGACAAAATACTGGAAAACCACCTCCACATCTTTATCTAATAGCTAGGATTCTGATCCAATTTTGGCCTCAAGACAAAATTCATTAGAATTCTCTTAAAAGAATGTTCTATCTAAAAAAAAAAAAAAAAACAACGAACAAATGGAATTAAAAATTAGGGTTTCATGAATGACCCTTTCAGAATCATTTTCTAGAAATCTAGATTAGATTCAAAATTTCAACCTCAGGTGTCACTGAGGTAGTCGGTCTACAATATCCCGATATCACATATTGTATTCTAAAAATTAAAAATATATTGAATAAAAATATTAAAAGAGAATAAAAAAATATCCTCTTCCTAAAAATTACTGAAAATTTGCAAACTTCACTGAAAATTTTCCGCTCCGTTGTACTATTTACATATTAGAACTTTTTGTAACATTTATCTCTAACTGTTTCCAAAGAATTAATTAAAAAAATACTTTCCGAAAATTTTTTTTTCAAAAAAAAAAAAAAAATAAAGGTCATTTTAAACTTAAGCTCAGGAGATACAAATACCTGTTAAAATTCAAACTCAAAACGACCAGAAATTACTATTAAAGAATAAATGAAACCCGAAACGAACAGAAATTAAATAAACAATCATAGCAAAAACATACAACAAGTAATAATATAAATGAATAAATAGATCTTAAAGCGAGTAATGTTTCGATAGCTTAAAACGAAAAAAAAAATTTGCTATTGAAGTATAAATAAAACTTAAAACGAACAGAAATTAAATAAACAATCAATGCAAACAAACATAAAAAAGATATTAATGTAAATGAATAAATAAATCTTAAAACGAGTGAAATTTAAATTGAATATGCAACTCAAGCTTGAAACGAACAAAAATCACTACAAACAAGGGTTTGGGTATCGCCTCCTTCTCTCACTGTGAAAGTCTAAGACCTACTGCGTCATTGGCGCTTTACTGAAAACCAATTTTATGACAAATATTTTCTTTTGTACTTAATATTGAAAATAAACATTAAAATTATAGTAAAATTTTGAACTGATGAGCTTTCAGCGATTAATATTTATATACATCAAATATTCAGTTTAATTCATTAGCTCTTTCTGAAGCTGTTCAAGACAAATATAGTTTCACTACAAACAAGAGTTTGGATACGGCCCCCTTCCTTAACTGTAAATAAAAACCAAAAGCCTGCTGCGTCATTAGCGCTTAACTGAAAACGAATTATATTACAAATATTTTCTTATCCAGTTCTTACAGAATTGAAAATAAAAAATAAAATTACAGTGAAATAAATGCTTGAACTGGTGGATCGTTCAATAATTAATATCATTATACATCAAATATTCAATTTGATGTTGTTTATACTTTCCAAGAATGTTCAAGACTCATATAGTTTTCAGTAAAGCGCCAATGACGCAGTAGGTTTTAGATTTTTACAGTGAGAGAAGGAGGCGATACCCAAACTCTTGTTTGTAGTGATTTTTATTCGTTTCAAGCTGGATTTGCATATTCAATATAGGTTTCACTCGTTTTAAGATTTATTTATTCATTTACATTAATATCTATTGTATGTTTGTTTGCATTGATTGTTTACTTAATTTCTGTTCGTTTGAAGTTTCATTTATACTTCAATAGCAAAATATTTTTTTTTCGTTTTAAGCTTGATTTTCATATTCAATCTAAGCATACTCGCTTTAAGATCTATTTATTCATTTATATTATTACTTGTTGCATGTTTTTCGCTATGATTGTTTATTTAATTTCTGTTCGTTTTGGGTTTCATTTATTCTTTAATAGTAATTTCTGGTCCTTTTGAGTTTGAATTTTAACAGGTATTTGTATCTACTGAGCTTAAGTTTAAAATGGCCTTTACTTTTCTTTAAAAAACTTATTTTTCGGAAAGTCTTTTTTTAAATTAATTTTTGTTCGTTTTTGATTGCAAAATGTTTCAAGTTTTTAAAAATTCCGTATTTCAAAAAAAAAAAAAAAAAAAAAAAAAAAAAAAAAAAAAAAATCAAATGTTCATCAAAGTATCAAAACTGGCATCAGAGTAACAATATCAAAGTAAAAAAAAATGGGTTTGTGGTAACCTCAGAGTTTCTATAGGGCGTGGGGAGAGGGGGCTAATTGCCCATCGGTCTCTTTTGACTCTTTAAAAGTGAACTAGAATTTTCTATTTTCAATCAAATGAGCTCTCTCTGTAGTTTATACGAGCATCCCTTCTATAAGAACCATGTATATTCCCCAGAGTATAACTTACAACGCCTGTCCCTGGGCCCTGGGGGGTTGTGTCGACCCCGGAGTTTTAATATCTAATCTCTGAACTATTTTTGAAAAAATTGTCACCTCAAATTTTTATCGGGTGGGTTTACCCATTCGATAAATCCAAAAGCGTATAGGGCGGGAGGGGCTAGTTGCCTTCCGACCTTTTTTTTTACTCTGAGAAAATGGACTAGAACTTTTAATTTCCATTCAAATGAGCCCTCTCTGAAGATACGAGCATCTCCTTCATAAGAACCATATACGGCCCCAGGACATAGCTTACAATGCCTGCCTCCGGGCCCTGGGGGGTTGTGTCGAAACCGGAGGTTTTTTTTATCTGGCCTTTGAACTATTTAAAAAAATTGCTATCTTAAAATTTTTATCGGATGGGTTTTGGAAAAATAGGGGGTGGGGGGGGGGGGCTAGGGGCCCTCCGATTTCTTCTGACTCTTATAAATTGAACTAGAACTTTCAATTTCTGTTCCAACAGTCCTCTATGAAGTTAATACGAGCATCCCTTCCATAAGAACCATATATGCCTCCAGGGCATAACTTGCAACACCTGCCCCCAGGCCCTGGGTGGTTGTGTCGACACCGGAATTTTTTTTTATCTGACCTTTGCACTATTTTTAACAAAATGGCTACCTCAAAATTTTTTATCGGATGCATTTAGGGGCAAAGCGGCGTATGGGGGATAGTTGCCCTCCGATCTATTTTGACTCATAAAAACCGGACTAGAACTTTCAATTTACAATCAAATGAGCGCTCTCTGAAGTTTATACGAGCATCCCTTTTATAAGAACCATATACGCCCCAGGACAACGCTTACAACGCCTACCCACCGGGCCCTGGGGGGTTGTGTTGACACCAGAGTTTTTGTTATCTAATTTCTAGATATTTTTAAAAAACTGGCTATCTCAAAATTTGTGGCGGATGGGTTTGGGAAAAAAGGGCGTGAGGGGGGGGGGCTAGTTGCCCTTAAATCTCTTGGCTCTTAAAAAGTGAACTAGAACTTTCAATTTCCAATCAAATGAGCCCTCTATGAGGTTTATACAAGCATTCCTTCCATAAGCACCCCTTTCATAAGAACGATACATGCCTTTAGGGCATAACTTAAAACGCCTTCCCCCGGGCCCTGGGGGGTTGTATTGGCACCGGAGTTTTTCTTATCCGACTTTTGAACTATTTTAAACTTAATGGCTATCTCAAAATTTCTATCGGATGCATTCGGGAAAAAGGGGCTTGGGGGGGGGGAGGGATCTCTTTTGACTCTCAAAAACTAAACTAGAACTTTCAATTTCCAATCAAACGAGCCCTCCTGAAGTTTTTACGAGCATCCCTTCCATAAGAACTATATATTCCCCGGGGCATAACTTACAACGCCTGCCCTCGGGCCCTGGGGGGCTGTGTCGACCCCAGAGTTTTCGTTATATGGTCTTTGAAATATTTAAAAAAAAATGGCTATCTCAAAGTTCTTATCAGATGGGTTTGAGAAAAAAAGGGCGTGGAAGGGGGGGGGGGGACTAGTTGCCCTCGAATCTCTTTCGACTCTTCAAAAATGAAATAGAACTTTCAATTTCCAATCAAATGAGCCCTCTTTGAAGTTTATACGCGCATCCCTTCCATAAGAACCATATATGCCCCCAGGGCATAACTTACAACGCCTGCCCCCGGGCCCTGGGGGGGTGTGTCGACACCGGAGTTTCGTTATATGATCTTTAAACTATTTTTAACAAAATAGCAATCTCAAAATTTTTATCGGATGCATTTGGGAAAAAGGTAGTGGGGGGGGGGCTGGTTACCCTCCGATATCTTTTGACACTTAAAAAGTGAACTAGAACTTCCAATTTCCAATCAAATGAACCCTCTCTGAAGTTTATACGAGCATTCCTTCCATAAGAACCATATATACCCCCGGGGCATAACTAATAACCCTTGCCCTGAAGACTGCAGGGGGAGTGTCCTGCTCAAAGACATAATTTCCAGAACTTTCAACTACGTTTTAGCCGTAGGGCGCAGAACGTCGTAGAACAAATTACTGGAATGACCAAAACCACAAGTGATCAGATCAAAGGAAAGCAAGAGGTTTCTGAAAGATTCTCAATCGTATGTGACAGATGTACCCACATTGGGGTCGTAGCCCAATTAGATGTGTTTCTGCACGATACCGATACACAATTGTGCTGAATGGGAACAAAAGGGCTATCTCAAAAATATGGATTGGATGTGTTTGGGGAACTGGTGGGAGTGGAAGGGGTGTTAGTTGCCTCCCAATCACTTTCGACTATTAAAAAGGTTACAAGCCATTTAAATTTCCAGTCAAATGAGCCCTTTTTGAAGTTTCTACGACAAAGCTTTCTATAAAAACCTTATATGCCCCCAGGGCATAACTTACAACCCTTGCCCCGAGGGCTGTGGAGGGTGGGGGGGGGGGTGATTTGTCATCCTCAAAGACTTATTTTCAAGAATTTTCAACTACGTTGAACAAAATGGCTATCTCAAAATTTTGATTGGAAGTGTCTGGGGAAAAGGTGGGAGTGAGAGGGGGTTAGTTGCCCTCCAATTCTTTTCTACTATTCAAAAGGGCACTAGCCCTTTGAATTTCCAATCGAATGATCCCTTTTTGAAGTTTCTACAACAAAGCTTTCTATAAAAAACTTATATGCCCCCAGGGTATAACTTACAACCCTTGCCCTGAGGGCTGTGGGGGGAGTGTCCTCTGCAAAAACATAATATCTATCTGAAAATCAACTATGTAAAACAAAATGGCTATCTCAAAAAATTTTGATTGGATGTTTTTGGGGAAATGGTGGGCGTGGAAGGGGTGTTAGTTGCCTTCCAATCATTTTTAGCCCTTAAAAAGGGCACTAGAACTCTCAATTTCCAATCGAATGAGCCCACTTTGAAGTTTATACGACGACCCCTTCCATATCAAGTGCCTCTGGGGAAAAATAATAATAAATAAATAATACAACATTGGAGCCGTATGGCCTTTACTATAGGCAACGCTATAGCGTTGCCTCTGATACGGTATTCCTGATAAATGGCTGAAGTTATGAAGTCGACAGCTTTTAGCCATTTATTTAGCACTACTGAAGGCAATTTCATAAATACATGTTTGGTTTAGACTGTCAGTTAGTCAGACTGCCTTCGTTATTCAGCGTAGAACGTCTTAGAACCATCGTAGAACGAGTTACTGGAATGACAAAAAACACAAGTGATCAGATCAAAGGAAAGCAAGGGGCTTCTGAAAGATTCTCAATCGTATGTGACAAATGTACCGACATTGGAGTCGTAGCACAATTAGATGTGTTTCTGCACGATTCCGATACACAATTGTGCTGAAGTTAGTGTTGAACGCAATATCTTTGAAAGATTGTTGAGGTTTGTTCTGATGAAGCTACGTTTATCAGCTTCTACAAAAATATAATCTCTAAAAGGCAAAGTCGCCTTCCGTGGCGGCTGAGGGTGCTCCTTTGATGCGTGAATAGAGCAAAAGCTTCATGGTATTATTACGTAAGCAGCAAATAGAAATTGGCGAAGAACTGAACTTTCATCATACACGCTTTGTTGTTCATCAAGGAGTTTGTTACACACAGGTAAAAAAGATGGACATTGTTTTGTGATATTAGTAAACAATAATAAGTTTTATAAGATCATGTGAATTAAATCGGCAAAATTGATTTAGTTTCCTTAGCGACACAGACAGGAATTATTCCAGGCTAAATTACTATCCTGAGATTCGTTGGCTACCATGCTCCCAGATACTCAAGATGAGTATCTGACTTTAGAGATTAGATACATCAATTTCCAAATTCAAAAGCCTTAAATTTGTTTACTGATCTATTTTGGTAGCAAGATTTACAGAAATTTGAAATTTCTCATCGATTTTGATATTTACAGATTTGATATTCGATTTTTGACATCGATTTTTGATACTCGATTTGATATTTGCAAAATTTGAATACACAATACAGTTAGCAAAGCTGTGGAGATGGGAAAAACTTATAAATTTTAATATTTTGTGAATACCTATTCACAAGGAAAAGTAACTATTTTCTCTGTTGGTAACTACATTTTTGTCCCAAGTCAGTAATGTAATACTTTATAGACAATTTTTTTTACACTATTATAATACTATAAATGATTTATGCCCTTCCCCTCTCCGAAAACCTAATGAAACAGCCCCAACACGCTCAATATTTATATTAATAGACTTACCGCTGATCAATTAGACTTACACGATCAATGTTTATACTTACAGACAAGCCAACAACATTGAATTTGCCCTTTAAATCCGGATCGCCCTTAATCTCCATTACTTTTATTTTCATACTATTAAGCACTAATTCCATATTTATTGAAAAAAAAGATGAGAATAATCTTAATATGCTATCCAAACATTCGAAAACCTCAAATCTTACTTCACCGACGTATCTCATCTATAAAATCTTAGAATTATTTCCGTATTGGAGCATAGTAGCCAACGAACCTCAGGATAGTAGGAGAGGTTGCAATAATTGCTATCTATGTTGCTAAGGAAACTAAAAAGCAAGTCCTTTATAAAAAGCACGTTAGTAAAAAAAAATAAATAAATAAATAATTGCTAGTAAACAAGGACTAATTTGACTAACATGATACACATCTAAGTTGCTTCTCAAAAGCTTTGGTTTCAAATGGTTCAGCAGTCTCTTTGGTTCGCTTGAAACTCCTGGTAGTCCTAATTCTGGGTATATATTTTCCAAATACCATTTGAAATCTTTGCACTTCAGCTCCTTCCTCAATCTCAATCGGTCACTTATGTCACCATAGGAAATATTTCGAGCTTCAGGTTTAATTTCAAAGAATTGTTCCTAAAAGTGAAAAATAGAGTCAATGTCCCAGAGTTTTGTGGGATAATAAATATTTTTGGGATAATAATAAAATATATAAATATTTTTTTGAGAAAAAGAAACATGAATGTACCGTATGGTTAAATGTAAGACAATTTTGATTTAAATATGTATTTTCATTTGAACAGTAGATAAGTAAATTGTTAAAAATTTATACTTCCGTCTATGCAAAAAAGGGTCCAAACTTTTAGAAAATAATGTTCGCTGCATTTATGAAAAGGACATGTATTTTTTTAAACAAACAAATTAGGTCCCCTTTCAAAAGAAGGCCAATTTATAATTGATATGTGGCATGGAGAGGTTTAGCAAGAAATTCAAAGGACTAAGCAATATTCTGCAGAAAAATGTTATAGAAGAGATTTCTAGAAGCTTCTCCAAAAATATATAACATATCAATGAAATGTTACCAAGCAAAATATATTATTTCATAAGAGTATGACAAAATTGCTGAAAGTCTTTGTCATATCAACTATAATAATACTAGAAAGGGCCCCGTCGAGAAACCGAATAAAATTTTGATAGAGGGAATATTTGCAAGTTTTTCAACAAACTAAACCTTTTCATTCAGTTGCACGAAAAAAAATGAATCTCCGGGCGAAGCTTTTCTTGTAACGATAGAAGAGGAGTTTTGACGCAATCGTGGCTGTAAATTCTGATTAAACACCAATTAAGACATGGTATGCACGGACACTAGTTTGATAATTCAGGTTGACTGAACAATATTCTTTTACAACAACAAAAAAAACCGAATGTAGTTGTCAGAGCAAATTGCACGATTCACTTATAAACTATTCAATATTTTTTTCTTATTCCTTTCTACTTTTTGGGAGGGGGAGGGTCCTTATACTTAACTATAGCCCTGTAAAACCATTTACGCTAGAATTTTGTTCCTTTTATTTTTGCAGAGGCAATTCTCCAACAACCAACGAACTGCTCATGATTAGGATGGTATTACCTATACTGACCATTGATGTTGACTAAAATGAGAAATTGAGTAAATAAAAATCTTACTATGTATTCGTCCATCCATACGTTTGCCATTCGCAGAGAATTTTTAGTAATTGTGTCTTCACCTCTGTTGGAACCGTACGGACGCCGCTTACGAAAAATATGACCGACCCTTGAGCAAGGTACTATTTCAAGACGACCGCCGCACATCCAAATCTAAAAAAGGGATTTTAAAAGAGAAAAAATTCAGGAAATCTGAAACAAAAAGTCTAAAAAAACATATTTACAATAAGCTGGCGTTATTTATGAGCTAACACATCGAGCTGTGATCTTGATTCTATAGGGTTGTAATTTTGGTTGTAATTACCATTTTACTAATAAACCCTTCACTTTCATATTCTTGGAAGTTCAACAATTACAGTAGGTAAAGAACAATTAAACTGTTGATGAGGGCCTACTGAAAAATGAATCCAAAGCCCCGATGACTCGGCTCAGGAATGTCCATTGAAAGAGTTAATGTCGACACTAAAAAACAGTTTTATCAAGCAGCTCTGGAGCGAAAAGCAAAAAACTGAATGATCCCTTTGATGATTGGATAAATTAAGCAGAACTACCTAGTTGTTTGACAATCTCATGAAAGCTTAATATAAAAGAGATGGGATGAAGAAGAAATCTTTACAAAGTGTCAGCCTTTAGACTGGCGTCTGTTTTTTGTCCACCACTTAAGCGGACCGCCCATGCTGTCGATTGCAAAAGATGGTGTGCGACCTTTTGATCGAGAATCACTGGCATTATAGATAGAATATACCTTTCTGGAATGAAATTCATTATTTTTATCAGATAAAGAGCGCAATCAGAGATGGGGAAACACATTATTCTAAAAAATTCTCCCACGCGTTGCACTTCTAGAAATAGACACATTCCCAAATTCTGTGTCCTGTTTAATACATCAGATGAGAGTTTTACTTTATCAAATAACTAGTAATGATCTTCAAGGTCTTTAAGCTGAACTTGGCTTTCCTTCAGACAAAGGCAAGAACACACTCTGATTTTGACAAAGTCAATACTCTGATCAAATACTCTGATTTTGCATTCTTACTGAAAACAGGGTAAAAACTTTTTTTTTCAATTTTTCTGCGAAATAGTGATCTCGTTGTGTTGAAGAGAAATTATTTTGAAAGAGATACATCTCAACGTAGAGAGTAAACAATCACTTTCAGGATAAATTTTCTTTGATATTTCAAAGAAAGCAATAGACCCCATATGATTGAAACTTTCGTGAATCGCCTAAACTATCAGATTCTGGAAATCCAGTAAAACGTAACCACCTAACTCAACTATTTATCTTTAAAATTTTAAATAACCTCTGTACAGATATTTGCTCTATAACCTTGACCTAATTACCCGGGTCACTTACCAAGACACGCCACGTAGCTCCAAACTATGGACAATAGCTAAATCACGCCCAATTTAATTCCGGTGTCTTCTTCTAAGCAGTGTCTTCTAATCCCACTTTATCCAACTAGGCGAAATTTTTATCCTTATTGACAACCAATCCCATAAAGACCAAGCTCTCTTAGTGAGTTTGCTCAAGAACAAACTCTATCCAGCCACGAATTAAAACTGTCGAAGATACACGAGGCAATTAGTGACAGGACGTATAAAACTCAAATAAGGGATAACTGTGGTATAAGTCAACAATAACTGTGAAATCGCAAAGGATGAAACATCATCCTACTGCGATACTGATGAAGGGTCCAACTCAGTAAAGAGAAGGAGTCACAAACAACCAAATGACATAATAGACTGTTGCCATACCTGACAAAACCGTCAACATCAATCAATCCTCACCATTACCAAGTCCATTACAGTCCAATAAAAGACCTATGACCATATGCTAAGGTGACAAATGATTCCAGTAATAAAAAACACGTTATAAGGCTAATTCCAAAGATAGATGAGACACTATTCGCAATTAAGAACATCCAAATAATGAGCATGTCCTTATTTGAACTGCAAGAATTCAATTCTATCAGAAATGTTACTAAAGACGGCTACTTTTAAAAGTTCTCTTCCAGGAACCGTTAAATGCAAATATAGTAGTCCACCCAACAATAATGGCCAGAATGCACGTGTATGCAGAAAGATGGAAATCCAAAGAAAAGCAAATGAGGATTATAGTACAAAATGTATCAGCCTTAATTCCAGGAACTGAATTTAAACACGGGTTCATGAAGACTAAAGGAGAGGTAGTACCAGTTAAAAGCATTTACTGACTGGGAAGACGAGGCAAAAGTAAATTTGTAACATATCACAGTTCTTTTCACAGCTGATTACCCATTTCAAAATAGAAATATAAGCCATTTTAATGTGTGGAACGTCACACACTAGGGTGCACGAAAAATTCGAACAGCTGAGCAAAAACCAAAGTGCATGCCGACCATAATGCCCTTGTATGACGCCGATGCATGGAACGTCAGGCTTAAAAAAAGTATCTTCGATCACCATTCTGAACTTCCATAATCCAAACGGGAACGACAAAGCCAAAGATTGTAATTTAGCTTCCTCATCGATCTTTGAGATCGCCAAAAGTCTGTATGGCCCACGACAGAAAAATTAGGAGTGGATAATATGAACACTCGCAGTAGACTTATATGTAACAAATCTTATGCGTAAACAATGGGCCAATTACAAAACTTACAGCCCTTTCCCATGGGCTTTGGGGATTATGTCATACCACAGACACAATTACTGGATTCTTCAACTATCCCGAACAGCATGACCATCTCAACATTTTGAACAGATACCTTTGGGGGTAGGTGGGCATAAAAAAGAGCCATGGGGAGCTGGTTCCCTTCCAATCACTTTTGACTCTTAAAAAAGGCACTAGAACTTTCAGTTTCCAATTGAATGAGTACCTTCCAAAGTTTCTACGACATTTCCTTCCATACGAAGTGTCTTGGCAAAAAAAGACGTAAAATAAATAAACAATATACAGACCCCACGTTACTCACTACTCAGGCAGCGCTATTACCCTGCCTATGAAATAAGCAGTAGAGAGCTCTTGAGAAAGGTGCCAAGAGAAGCGCCTGAGCTGATGAACGAAACTTTCTACAGCGTAAAGCACTGAAGGGAGAAGAAGTAGCAAAAAGAAGAGACTCCAGAGCCATGTGTAGAATCACCAATGATATCGTAGGGAAAAGACCAACGAACAGAGATGAGCTTGTCAGAGACCCATCGGGGAGGGGGGCTAGCGACAGAATAGATTGTAGTCAGTGCAGTACGGGCGAATCATTTTGAAAATTTACTAAACAGACCGCCCCCGAAAGGTCCCCCCTAGCATTTCAGATATCCCCATCTTCCCCTTAAATATTAGCACGGATCAACCTTCTGCCAATAAGATTCGAGAAGTCACAAAGAAACTGAAAACAATAATAAAAAAATCGGGATTGGACCGCATATTTGCAATGATGATTAAAGCCTCAATATCCCTTCACTCAGATTTGCCTAATGCCAAAGTACGATTGGACTCGAAACACAGCACACTCATCAGGATTATCAAAGACGAACACACTAAGGCACCAGGCAACTGACGGGGCAAAGTCTATTGTCAATACCTGGGAAGGTCCTCTTTTATTATCTTGTAGAGAATACGAAGACACGTCGATAAACATCCCCGGGATGAACAGTATGGCTTCTGGCGAAACTGCTCATGCACAGACCCTTATACTCGCGCTTAGACTTTCAACCAAAGAAACCAGGGAGTAGCGGAGATCTATATGACCTTTACTGACTTCGAGAAGGTCTTCGACCCCTTAGATCGTGAAATCTATGGTAGATTCTCATCCATTATCAATAAAATATATATAGACAATATAGAAACAATATAGATTATGCAGACGACATAGTAGTGTTTGAGTCAAGCAAAATACGGCTTCAAGAGCTGCTAGATGAGGTCATGGTATAGGCCCACCGTATAGGTCTGCGGGTGAATACATAGAAAACCATATGCATGGTAACTAGCGACCCTCCCCTGTCTTGTAGATGTGGCAACCAAGGTGTTGAACAAGTTGTCCAGTTCAAATATTACTGCTACTACTACTACTAACTACAAGCCTTAGCGACTTAGTCTTCTTAACATTAATTTTCAAACCTATTCTAGCACCCTGAGCTCGCAGAACCTCTAAAAGTTCATTCATTTTGCTCACACTTTCATCTAGGATGCTTAAATCATCAGCGTAATCCAAGTCCAGGAAAGTTTTTCCTTCCTATTGGATTCCGTGTTCTTCCATTGCCTTTCCTGTACTCCATAAGACAAAGTCCATCAAAATGGTTCATATAAAGGGGGTTAGAACACTACATAACGCCTGGACCAAGAAGAAGAGAAGAGAGCACTGGCTTTTGAAAACTCGTATCGATAAAGAATATTGAACATCCACTCGTTACAGAAGATGACAAATTAGTCCATCCGTGAAATGACGTGACAACTTCTAGTGACGGACATCATCAGAGTTTAACGGTGGAGATATTTGGTCCATCGTATAGACAGCCATATACTCCCAAAAGTAGCTTTACACTGGAAACCACCTGGAAGTCGTAGCCGCGTTAGACCGAGGAATACACTCCACCTGACCTACCAGAAGGTTCTATGCAGCCTGAATATCTCTGTTCCACCACACCGGAAGAACATCACTGCAGTAGCAAACCTTAGTTATAGGCAACTTCTCCTTGATGCCCTGCCCTGGGTGCCTCAAGAGGCACAGGTCTAAGGTAAGCATTAAAAGACCAATGAAATAGGATATCTTATGAAATTGCATCCACCAGACAAAAACAAAACGGAACAAAAATTAGTAAAAACTAAAGCTTACCCTGAATGAAATTTCCAGATTTTCTCCTCCCCAAACATCCATTCTTCGGTCATATGCACCTAAATCTTCGAAGTAATTCCTGTCCATGGCAAAAAGCCCACCAGCCATTGTTGGGGACCTGAAAAATATTCTTCCATTTAGTAACTTAAACAGCAGACAAACCATTGAGTTTTGATGAAGGCAAAACTTTATCTTAAAAATAATATACATCACACCGAGTTATACCTAATGCTTAGGGATAAACAATACAACAAATATTAACAGATTACAGGGTCAACATCTTGCTATCCCCCCTCCTTTCCAGTTATGTTAATAAGAACCAACCCTAGCGAATGCCGAGAGAATAAAATCCAATAGAAAAGATAAAATAAACTGCCAGACAACACAATAATTTTACTTTAAGTCAAGAATAGACATGTTGGCCTACTTGTCTTTATACAGAAGTAACTGGATCAATAGTCTTCTATTCTTTTTTTTTTCACAAGATAAAATTACGAGTTCGTAGGATAAATATAGAAGATATTTTGCAAAACAGAAGAAAACGGACCGAAGTTTTGATTATTCTGTGTTGGTTAACATTTTCCAGAACGGTGCAGTACGCAATGCGGAAGAGCTACATGATTGAAATATTAACAAAATGTTCGGTTTTGTTACGTGACTAAACGAGGGCTATCAGCGTTACACGAGGCATCAAGCGCTAGCTGGACTCCTAGATGAGAACACTCAGGGGGTGTTAGCACAAGAGAACATCACCCAAGTTTCGCTACACGAAGTGGCAAAGTGGCGGAAAACAGAGAGTTGAAAGCTTTACGTAGATCTTGGAGTACAAGAACGAGAGTTTCAACTGACGCATCGGCATTCATCTCTGACAATGATTATTAAAAAAAAAACTTTTTCCACAAGACCAGTTTTTCAAAGAAAAGTAAAGAGCTCCATTAAGCCAAGAATGAGCACAAATAAAGTCAAATAATTTTCCAACAGTAAAACTACCACAGATCACTATCAATAAATAAATGAAACTCAAAACGAACAGAAATTACAATAAATAGCCGAGTCGAACTCAAAACAAGCAAAAATTAACAAAAGTAGGGCCGATAACCCCCATGCCTTCTCAAGACTAGAACACAATTTGCGCTTTACTGAAAACAAAGCACGTTTGAAATTTTTTTCACTTTTCTTACTTTCATAACTAAGAAATTATCAAAACTTTAAGGAATAGATATCAGTATATGTCAATTAAATGGACAATCCACGGTCATTTGTTATTTTTTCAGTAATTTCTATTCGTTTTGAGTATCATTTACTTATTGATAATGATTTGTGGTAGTTTTATGCTTTTTCCAACGCCAGAACTTTAAATTTTGAATTGAATTTAACTCATTTCAAAGTTTCAATAATATTTCCAGCTATTATAGAGTGGTACTGCCTATGATATTGCTTATACGCCCTTTTGAAAACCTGTATGCATATAGTTTTTTCCTTTAATTGAAACTCCTAAACGCTCCCTAAAAGTTTCATCTTCATACCTTTAGCGTCATGAGTTGCATTAACTGTAGTGGTAGTATTAAAAGTATACATATAGTACCTTCTGGCTAGTTCAAAATCCCCCACAACTTACCCTTAAAGTTCTAAATCACTAATATAAGTTGTTTTTCAGATATTGCTTTGTCACCTTTTTGAAAGTCCACATGTTCATAGTTTTTTTTTTATTATTTAGTTCAATATCCGCCTAAATATTCCTTAAAAGCTTCCCCTTAACACCCTTAGCGTACGCAGTAGCAAAGGTTGTAGCAGCATTAGTAGCAGTATGCACACACCTTTGGTTTCTTCAACATCCCCTTCGACACACGCTGAAAGTTTCAGCTAAATACATACCATCAACGATTCTTGAAGCATTTCTGATGCATCCACTTGACAACCTGAGTGGGCATAGTGTGTTTCGGTTTAGTTCCATACAGTTTCTATATATCCCAAATTTTTCGCCTTAATACCCTTAGTTTTAATAGCAGTAGTAGTAGTAAAAATAGTAACAGTAGCATTAGTATGAGTAGAAGCAGTATCATTAAGATGCAAATATTTTCTTTTGGTTAGTTCAACATCCCTCACAACAAGCCCTGTTAGTTTCAACTTCACACACCACACTGTTCCTAAGATATTGCTGTTACACCCTTTTGACAACCTGCATACAGAGGGCGTGTTCTGATCCAGTTCATCTCCCCCCTCAAAACTTCTTGAAAATTTCACCTTCATGCCCTTAGGCATAGTTGTAAGTAGTCACAATAGTAGTAATGATATTACTAGTAATATAATTGAATAGCAGTAGTACTACTAGCAGCAGTAGTATTAATCTATTGCCTCTTGGTCAGTTGTACATCTTTCTCATCAAGTCCTGGAAGTTTCAACTAAATACAATTAGCCATTGCTATGTCATTGCTGATATGTCTTTTTGATAACCTGTATGTTTATATACTTCTTGAAATTTTTCTCTCAATGCTCTTAGCCCTACAGGTAGTTGCAATTGAAGTGATAGTAGAAGTAGTACTAAATGTAGCAGCAACAGTAGTATTAGCAGTAGTATGCACATATTGCCTTTTGGTGAGATGATCTTCCTCTTTAAGTATTCTCTGAAAGTTTCAACTTTACCCAAATCAATTCTTGAGATACGCTTTTTTGACAATGTGCATGCACATAGCGTCTTTTGATTTAGTTCAAACTTCCTCTTAATACTGTAAATGGAGAAGTGTGGTAGTAGTAGTGGTGGTAGTTGCATTGATAGCATGCAAACATTGCCTGCTTGATCATTTCCGTTATCATTTCCTGAATTTTCCAAATTAATTTACTTAGTAATTCCTGTGTTGTACCCTTTTGACCATCGGTATACGCATAGCGTGTTTCGATTTAGTCCAACACTTCCCTCAAAATTCCCTAAAAGGCTCACCTGAATACCCTTCGTCTTCTTAGAAAGTAAAGTTCAAACATGCATACCTTTCTAAATAACATATAATGTGTAAACAATGAACGAATTTCCTAAGTTACAGCCCTTGTCCTTAGGACTGTGGGAAGGTTGACATCCCCAGTACTGGATCTTTCAACAATGCTGAACAAAATAGCTCTGTTATAATTTCGATCGGATATGTTCTGGGGAATGATGGGATTGGGAGGGGACTGACGTCCCTCCAATCACTTTTGACTCTTAAAAAGGGCGCTAAACTTCCGACTTCCAATCAAAGGAGCTCCATCCAATCCAAAGTTTGTGCAACTACCCATTCCATACAAACCTCATATACCCTGGGCATAACTTACAACCCTTACCAATGAGTTCTGGGGGATTGTGTCCATCTTAAAGACATTGTTATATGATTATTGGACTAGCTGTGACAAAAAGAGCTATCTCACAATTTTAATCAAATATGTTTTGGGAAAAGAGGATGTCAGGGAGGGGGGCTAGTTGCTCTCCATCATGTCTGAATTTTAAAAGGGAAAAAGAACTATACATTTCAAATCAAATGAGCCTCTTCTAAAGTTTATACGACCACCCCTTCCTTATATGCCCTTGGGACATAACTTTAAACCCTTACCCCCAGACTCTGGGAGATTCTGTCAACACCAAAGGCTTTATTATATGATTTTTGGAATATTGTTGAAGAAATGGCTATCTCCAAATTTTAATTGGATGTATCCGTGGAAAATAAAACGTGGGGGGGGGCAGCTGCCCCAAATCACTTTAACTCTTAAATGAGAACTAGAACATCTGATTTCCAATCAAATGAGCCCCCTCCGGACTTTATATGACCACTCTTTTCATAAAATCCTTAAATGCCCTCGGGGCAAAACTTGTAACCCTTGCGCTAAGGGCTCTGGAGGGGGGGATGTCATCCTCAAAGACATAATTTCCAGACCTTCCAACTACGCTCAACAAAATGAATATCTCAAAATTTTGATTAGATGCGTTTTGGAGATTGATGGGCATGAGGGGGGGGGGGCATGTTACCCTCCCATCACTTTTGACTGTTAAAAAAGGCCCTTTCAATTTCCAATTGAATGAACCTCTTTTGAAGTTTCTACGACAACAAATGGTCATCTCAAAATTTCTATCAGCTGCATTTTGGGAAAATACGAGGTGTAGGGGGGGGGGTATCCACCCTCCGATCACTTTGATTTTTAAAAAGGGTACTAGAACTTCTGATTACCAATCAAATGAGTCCCTCCGAAGTATATACGACCCTTTCTATAAAAACCTTATATGGCCCCAGGACATAACTTACAACAATTGCTCCCAGAGTGGCAGGGGGTGTCATCCTCAAAAACATAATTTCTGGACCTTTTAACTATGCTGAACAAAATGGCTGACTATGCTGAACAGGGCATAACTCACAATCCTTGCCCTGAGGGCTGGGGAGATTTGTTATCCTCAAAGACATAATTTCCAGACCTTTCAAACACGTTGAACAAAATGGATATCTCAAAATTTTGATTGGATGTGTTTCGGGAAATAGTAGGCGTGTGAGGGGGGTTAATTCCCCTCCAATCCCTTTTGATGACTAATAAAAGGGGCACTAGTCAGTGTAATTTCCGATCGAATGAACCTTTTTCAAAGTTTCTACGTAGTTGCCCTCCAATCACTTTCGAATATTAAAAAGGGCACTAGCCCTTTCAATTTCCAACCAAATGAGCCCTTTTCGAAGTTTCTAAGACATAAAATGGCCGTCTCAAAATTTCTATAAGTTGCATTCCGGGAAAATACGAGGTGTGTGTGTGGGGGGAGGGGATATCCACCCTCTGATCACTCTGAATCTTAAAAAGGGTAGTATAACTTCTAATTACCAATCCAATGAGTCCCTACAAAGTTTATACTATCACTCCTTCTATATAAACCTTATATGCCCCCCAGGGCAAACCTACAACCCTGGCCCCAAGAGCTTTATGGGGGGGGGGGTTCATCATCAAAGACATAATTTCGGGACCTTTCAACTTCTTTGAACTAAATGGCTATCGCAACATTTTGATTGGATGTGTTTGGGAAAATGGTGGGCGTGGGACGGGTGTTAGTTGCCCTCCGATCTCTTTCGACTATTAAAAAGGACACTATGCCTTTCGATTTCCAATCGAATGAGCCCTTTTTGAAGTTTCTACTACAACGCTTGCTATAGAAACCTTATAAGCCCCAGGGCATAACTTACAACCCTTACCCTGATGTGTGTGGGGGGTTGTCATCCTCAAAGACCTAATTTCTAAAACTTTCAACTACGTTGAACAAAATTGCTATCTTGAAATTTTGATTGGATGTGTTTGGGGAAATGGTGGGCGTTAGAGGGGGGTTAGTTACCCTCCAATCACTTTTGACAATTAAAAAGGGCACTAGCCCTTTCAATTTCCAATCGAATGAACCCTTTTTGAAGTTTCTATGACAACTCTTTCTATAATAACCTTATATGCCCCCAGGGCATAACTTACAACTCTTGCCCTGAGGGCTGTGGGGGAGTGTCATCCTCAAAGACACTTTGTCTATACAATCACTGTCATGACCAAATAATAAGCTCAACTTATTCTGTGCGATGCATTTATGCCCTTCAAACTAGCTCTTTTCTGCAATAGTACATTGAACCACAACTTGTCCAAAAAACGGTGAAATTGAAAGTTTTAATCTGATATTTGTGTGTAATAAAGAAAAAGATCCATCTAGCTAAGAAGTCACATGAACTTTTAATCACCAACTTATTCACATCAGAAAGCAGAAGAGGGCTAAATACGTTATGTCAACTGAAAAGCATATTACCTAAGCCATTAAGATTTTTCTTTTCTTGTGTGGGAGGCATGACGGGCCATCATTTGGAAAAGATTTGGAATGCTAAGAAAGGCCACCGTGATAAGGGCTTCCTCTGGTCGGAGGACGTCTTTTATTATGGAAAAGGCAATTTCTTTTTTATGGGCTGTTTTTTTTTGCACTTTATGGTGGTTTGAAGTGTGTCCGGTTCGGCTGCTTTTTAATCTTTTTAAAAAGGAGTGTAGGTGACGTCAAATGGTTTAAAGTGTAATTTTTTTTCTTAAGTTGTCGTCACTGAGAGCAGTAGAGGTGGGCTAGAAAAAAAAACAACCTAAACCAGAGAAGAATGTGATCCGTTAAAATTAAAGATATCTCAATCTCGGCAATATGTTAGCCTAAGGAAAACTGTATACACTCTATAAAAGAAATAAACGAATTCTTGATTTCGAACAGTTTCCTTTTTTATAGATACATCTTCACATATCTTTTTTCTAAATTATGGATTATTCGATATTCTGGATATAATTTATTTTTTCTCTAAATTCTGGATATTTAATATAAGCACATATTTGTTTGATTCAGTGAATGAAACAGAGTTTCATGGAAACTGTGTGGCAAATTTGTACATTCCACAACTGACACTGAAGCCAAAGCAGAACAAATCCATTGCTTGGTTTACGAGGATCTAATAACTGATAAACACCATTTTTTGCAGCAAGACTTTCCCATTAATTTATGCATATTTGTGGGTGTTAATGATTTTCCACGGGTTGATAAATTAAATAATTCAAGTCATAAAATCACTGAACAAAGCAACATAGTTTGAACCTGTCCTATGCCTACGGGTCATTTATGACAAGAACATATTTACTATATCCACATTATGAGGATCCTGAAGGCCCCCCCCCGGTGGACCGTTGACTTACAAAAGTTTATTTAATACTCCAAAACATTTGATAATTTGCTAACTTTAATAATCTATACTGCAGTTTGACCCAAAAAATGGTCCAACTCGCTAAATTTGATATATAAATCTCCGATAAAACACATATGTGCATCGTTGTGATTATGTTTTCGTTCTTTTAATGAAAATCTTATGACTTTTCTTCTAAAAAACAACAACAAAGAAACAAAAAAATAAAACAAGAAAACAGCAAGAGCCCCCCCCCCCCTCTTCCCAAACACAATTTCGAGTTCCAATCAAACCACAAACAAAATTTCGAGACACCCCCATGACTATAGCCTATGCCTGTGTTTTGTCCACTTGGATGTGACGGGCTTTTTCATAAGAAATTCAATAACACAGATTCTAAAATATGCCAACGGGACAAAGGTAACTTGGCTTTGCACTTTCATGTACCTATATTTAAAGAAATGCTAAGATCATTTTCTGGGAGATTGCACCTTCTCCAACATACAAATATAAACAATTTTATATTTTTGGGTCATTCAACAATCAGCAATTAAAACTTGTAGCAGATACAGTCAAGGATTCAACTAAATAAAGGGCTTCGTAAAAAAGTCTAAAAATAAAAAATAAAGATCCTCTGTAGTGTGGTAAAGACACTAATATTTAAATAGTTGGGACACGAATTTAGAGCCATTACTTTCAAACTAGAATAATATGAACAAGAAGTATAACAATACGATTAAAGCATGGCAGCCCCAATCTTTCAATTCTTCTCTCTGTGTTTTCTGTAATGAAAAGTAATATTTTCTTGTTTAGATTAAAAAAAAAGATTGACATTAGTTATTATAACAAAAGAAATTAATATTAATTTGGCGACTTTGCTAGCATTCAGTTGACTGGAATAGAAAATGACTGGAACTACCAATAATTATCACATCAAGGTTAAGTAGGAAAACCATTGCTGAAAAATTGTCTTTTTGAAAACAATAACAGATTAACTTTTTGTTCTTTGATGAAGTTGGGCAGACCCGATATCCTTTTTTTTGCCAAGGTCACTCTTGCCAACATATTTTAATTCAATATTTATCAATAGGTTTCCCTTGAATAGTCAATGGCAAATAAATATGAAATTTTCTCAACATAACGGTCAAATGAGATTTTGAGTCTGGTCGGAGGTTTTACTACTCAAAATATTTAAAGGGAAAAGATAGCAGAGTTTACCGAATATATGATCTCTTCTATTATCTTTCAAAGCGACCGATATCTGGATTCCGATAAATCTTGGTTCCATGGGCCGAAGTTTCACGAACTCATTTTTTATTGACTGACACGCTACGCCGGGGGAGGGGGTTCCAACCTAACCATACTTGATGTATCTGCCTTCAGTAATCTCTCTTAAAGCTAAAACCCACAAAAACAAAAAAATTGCCAATAAAACATCATTATGAATAAAACTAATCAAATTAGAAACTCCCTTTCTTGTACACATAGTTTTGCATTAGGCATTGTATTGAAATAGTATGAAAAAAACCTTCTTTAGAATTTTATTTTATGTCAATACACCAGAGAGATAATTGGATTTCATACTTCTATGAATATATTTTGCAGTGCCAATGCTTTATTTAAAGACTGAATCGCGTTGATGAAAAAATTTCAATTTTGTTTAATTATTCTAGCAGTTCAGCGCTAAAACCAATCAAACAAGGTACCTTAAGTGACTTTCCCAAGGTAAACTCCAAGTTGCAATCATGCTCGATGCTCATTAACAGATCTATCCTACATCTCTAAACAATAAGGACAATAATACTAATGTTCCAACTAAAACCTTCTAGCAGAACAAAGCCACACAGCTGCACAAGCTCCTCAGACCACCCCAATATATCCAGGGCTTCACTCTTTCCTACCTTCAATGAAGATCTACTTCTTAAATTCTTTATAATAAACTCTTTATCTGGCCTAATAAACTTTTGGTTCTCATAAGCTATTAATCCGACCTCAGGTGCAATTATAATTTCCTTGTGTAATTATGCAAGTGTAATTACAATTATAATTCTTTATCTGTAAAACAGTACTTAGCCATCAAAATTCTGCTCGCATTAATGCAAGTAGAAGTGCGACCCATCCTCATTGTTCACACATAATTGTGTTTGATTTATAGTCACACATGTCACACAGTCATGCAGTCATAACATAATCATAATAATCATAATCATATAGTCACACAGTCATAACATGATTGATTTATAGTCACTCACAAAATTACCTGCAACATTTATTGCGAAAAGCCTATGGCCTCCTCCTTTATGGAATAAAATAAAAATAAATAAATAAAATAATTCTTTTCGAAAACTCCTTGAATATCCTCGTCAACTTTTGAAAGTGCGCACGTTTATAAACTATAAGTTAGGGCTCTTGTTACCATAGCTTACACATAGCTTACACTATCCTATCCAAATCTTAGTTTTAACACTAATCATCAAATTTTGTTCAAACTTTATCTCAACTCCCAAAATAATTCTATACCTGTACTATTCTACTCTTAACATTTTCACTGCATTCATCTTCCTCAGTAATAATACTACCTAGGCAAAGGAAGCTGTCAACTTGATCAAAATTGTCAGTAGTTAACCTCACAGCTGTACTTAGACCCCGTCACCGCGCCGATGAGGGAAGACCGGCGGCGGCGGTGCCAAAAACAGCACGCCGCCGGGAAGATGTCGGCGGCGCACCACCAGCGCGATCAATGTTGACCGCAAACATTAATGTTTTCATCAGTCGTTCTCAAATCACAGCTTAAATTTACAACAGATTCGAGCCTATTCATGAGTTCAAAACTTCACAAGTCGCTGGCTGGAAACTGGTCTTCTTCGTTATTCATCAAGTGAAGTAGAAATCTGGTAGAAACGAAATGGCTGTGGCGTTTCAGAACCCTTGCATAATAGTTGAAGTATATATTGGCTATGTATTCTTAACATAAATAATTATCAAAATTAGTAGTTTTTTTCATCGAGCATTAGGCCTACTGCATACAAAACTTCAAATACCGTATCACAATATTCGTCAGTTATCTGGGTAAAAACTTTGAATATAAGTTTGAACTTAGAAGCTTAATTTTTTCATAATGTCCTTTGCCAATATCTGCTTTGTCACCTTAAACAGTTGAAATGGGCGACTTTGATACTGATCGTTTTTTTTTGCTCTTTTAGATTCCTAAAAAGCCTTTCTTGTATTAAAAACGGGTTTTAATAACAATTTAAAAAAAAATACATCAAGTTTAACTCACGATAATCTTCTTAATTTTTAAATTATCATAGGGGTTGGACAAATATGTTGTACGGAGTATTTTTGCTTGGCTTCTTCCTTCTTTAATTTACATGAGTTGATTCATATTTCAAAACATAATCTAACTGTCGAAATATATCATACATAAAACATAAAACAATATTTACAATGCACAAAAGAACATACAATTGCAAGCAGAAATATATGTAAAACACAAAAACACATCAACCTGTCCTACCAATTTTTTCCACAATCATTTATAATCATTTTGAATAGGATAACTTAAAATTTCACCTTAAAAAATAATCAAGCATCAGTTCCCAATGACGAAATGTGGATGTCCCACCTCAGTACTGGAAGGAAAATGGAAGTTAATTTCCAATCAATGTGCCAGTCTCAACCAATTAGCTTGGTCGAACTTAAATGAATTTATATAATGGACGATATCAGAAAATTGAACAGCTTTTCGAAGAGCATGCATAGCAATTCAACGTAATCTTGTATGATTCGAATATGTTTGTCAATTATAATTAAACTAAAATGAAAACATTATGACGTTAAAAACTTTTAACTAGGACAGTGAACGTTTAGAAATTTTCCTTAGGGGTATTCTCATTGAATTTTCTTTCTTTTAAGATCGTGGCAACGCGTGACGGGTAAGCTGGTATACTAATGAAAGTCAAAATATTAGTATGTGTAAAAAAAGGGTATATTTCAAAATAGTATGGAGGGACAAAAAATCTAGGGGTCAACTGGTCGAAAAAAAATTCCTTCAGTCAAACTTGGAAGTCTATTATAACTGTGGGATGTGGCTATAATTGTCATGAATAAAAATCAACTTATCCTCTTTGTGTGGACTGAGGCTGCTTTCAATAAGAAAATTCAAGATATTATCATTTGAATGTAATTTCCCCCCCCCCTCTGGACACCACCTTGATAGGATACCTTATCTGCTTTAAATTAAAAAAAATACCTTTTTGGCATCCCTGCTTTCAAAAAAAAAAAAAAAAAAAAAAAAAAAAAAAAAAAAAAAAAAAATCAAAGTACTATCACTTAAATATAATAACTCCCTATGCCCCCACCTCTGGATACCGTCTTGATAGGATACCGTCTCCACTTTAAATTAAAAAATAGCTTTCTGGCATCCCTGCTTTCAATAAAAAAAAAAAATCAAGGTACTATCACTTAAATATAATAACTCCATATGCCACCCCCTCTGGATACCATCATCTTGATAGGATACCGTCTCTGCTTAAAAAAAAAAAAAAATAACTTATTGGCATCCCTGCTTTCAAAAAAAAATCGAGGCATTATCATTTAAATATGATAGCTCCCACCCCTCCCCCTCTGTGTACCACCTTGATAGGATGCCGTCTCTGCTTTAAATTAAAAAAAAAAACTTTTTTGCATCCCTGCTTTCATTAAAAAAAATTTCGAGATATTATCATTTAAATGTAATACCTCCCTACCCCCCTCCATCTGGATACCGCCTTGCTAGGATACCGTCTCAGCTTTACATTAAAAAAATAATTTATTAAATATTTAACTAGGTCACTATATTGTTCAAACAAACACGCCAAATAATTTTAAACAGCTTAGTGTTCCTTGAAAAATAATTGAGGGTATGAGTAAAGGGGTACAAAGACAACAACAAAAAAGGCGAAATTATTCAGATATACCTCAAACTATTGGAAAACTGAGTCATAGATTCGTCGTGGCATTCAATAAGATCCAAAGAATCTAATTAAAAGGGAGCACACACAAAAGCCAAATTAGGCCAGTAGCCTATGAGAAATCGCAAAATACCCAAGACAATGAACAAGTCCCAATGGGGGGCCCTGGGTCTATCAAAATATTTCAATGGTTTCCCAAGGAATTTGATAATATTTTCTTTCATCACTGCTTTAAATGAAAAAAATAAATATATTTTTGGCATCCCTGCTTTCAATATAAAAAATGAGGTATTATCATTTAAAAATGATATCCCCCTATCCTCCACCCTATAGGCAATAATTCACATTTTTTTATGAATCATATTTTTGCGGTAACTTCCGTTTCAATCTTTAATTCCCCAACCTTGTACATAGCTAAGTCTACAGCTAAATATTTTCTCAATAGAAGGTTATTTTTTTTTTTTGGGGGGGGGGGTAAAATATTTTTCAGACAGAAGATTGTGTTTTCTTAAATCTATCAGGCGTTCAACAATTGATTATTAAACATTACGAAAATCTTATCTAAAAACAACAAAAGAAAAAAAAAAATTCTGCAAACTTACAATTCAGCTGTAGAAACGATCTTTCTGCTATCAATTTCAAAATCATACTGTAGTGAATGTTGCGTTCTATAATTCTATTCAACTTGAAAATAAAATTCTTGACTACGAATGATGTAAGGATTTGCAAGTGGGAAACTGGATTCGAAATGATTTAAACTCATTTCATAAAGACGATACTTTTTTTGTCAACATATGAAGAACTGTGTATATTGCAATATTTGCAATGCAATTGCATATTGCATCTGTCTGGTTTTTATGCAAAGTAAAAAGAGACGAAAATTAACGAACCAGAGAGTAGTGAAGAATTATGGTATGCAAAGTAATATTTGGCAGGCAAAGTCACTGGTGATAAATCGCTAGGGTTGGCACCGTGATTGCGTGATTTTCGGGGATTCCGGAAACCAAATTTTTTTGGTTTCCTATCAATTTCAAATCATACTGTAGTGAATGTTGCGTTCTATAATTCTATTCAACTTGAAAATAAAATTCTTGGCTACGAATGATGTAAGGATTTGCAAGTGGGAAACTGGATTCGAAATGATTTAAACTCATTTCATAAAGACGATACTTTTTTTGTCAACATATGAAGAACTGTGTATATTGCAATATTTGCAATGCAATTGCACATTGCATCTGTCTGGTTTTTATGCAAAGTAAAAAGAGACGAAAATTAACGAACCAGAGAGTAGTGAAGAATTATGGTATGCAAAGTAATATTTGGCAGGGAAAGTCACTGGTGATAAATCGCTAGGGGTGGCACCGTGATTGCGTGATTTTCGGGGATTCGGGAAACCAAATTTTTTTTCAGGGTGATGCATAGATTTTCAGGGAAATACTCGAAAATTCGGAGATAGTTTAAGCCCTGCTTGATTTCTAATAAGGAAAATCGAAATACTTAACCACACGAGAAGGAAAAGCTCTGACTTTGCAGTTGACGCAATAAAGAATTGCCGCAAAATTAATTTAAAGTCGACTGAACGCCACCGCCTTTGCCGGCGGCGCTGCGACACTTCGACGGCGTTAACCGGGCCTCTTGTCGGTGGCGTTTGGTCGATCCGCCGGCGCGGCGCCACGATCTAGCTGTACCACATTTATTCCTCACTCACGTTATTTAAGCTTCTTAATATTAGATTCAAAACCAACTGATCTTTAGGCAAAATGGAGCCTATTCATTGACTCATAAAATGAAGTGACTAAAATGAAGTCTATTTCCTTTGGTTATAATTGTTACCCATAAATACGGTTTCTTATCAACTAAGATACTTCTCTGGTAATAGCGGATTTAAATAAACACAACGAGGCCAGATGGATTTGGCTAATGTCCAAAGAAATGATTTCATATGTGTCAATGATTTCAAATAATATCTGATAAGCTAGGCTATCATACAAATGAGAAGCCACTGATTCAAAATAGTGAATACACTGATTAAATACCAAAAATAAGCCACTTTAAGTCATTTTTATGCTTGAAAATATGAAGAAAAAAATACAGACATGGTATACTTAAATACTGAAACCTTTATTTTCAGCTTTTTGTTAGACACTAGTTTGATTCCACAATGCTTACAGGAAAAAAGCAAGGAGGATAAAACTTTCCCGAGGATTTTGTTACTGACAGCAATTCAATTGGACCGTAGAAATAGAGTTAAAATGATCGATTTCAAGAAAAAACAATCAAATCTGCCAAAGAATGCAACAGAGTTGGATTTAAATAAATTATTAGAAAAAAGATTTCCCAATTGTTATGTTATTTCGATATATATGTTAAACAAGTTGTGATTGATCCGTTTACCTTATATGTAATTGTGGTCTCGGCAACTTGTGTGACTCATTGAATCTTTCATGCAAGTCAGTTTCTGCAGTATTGATTCCAACCTCGGAGAGTATAGACATCTTATTATATTTACCCGTTTAGGTAAGATTAACTGTTTTACTTAATATATCTCTCCATTCAATATTTTAAAAGGGTTTACTTTCACGTTCACTTAATAGTATAATCTATTTTCCTAAATCACAATTCACTAAATCGCTATACAATTGAGTTTAATTATTCAAATACCAAAGATTAATTATACTGATCTTTAGAACAACCTAACATCCTTTTTTTCATAATTTATTTATGATGATTGCAAAGGATTGGAATCTCCTTGTTACTTATTGTGAATTAAAAAGCGAGTATAATATTTCTAGGTTCTTCTATTTGACTGATGTTGTTAAATTTGGTTCAAAATAAAAGTCTTTTGGACACAAATCGTTATCACTGCAACATCAATTAGCCAACTTATTTTCAATTTTCTCTAGAATAGACCATATGACTGAAGGAAATAATTGCTTTTACAATTGAATTTGCAGTTACATTTAAAACAATTCAGTTATAAAGGCAAAGAAACTTACTCTATGGGTTTTACAAAGTCTTCTTCTGCCTTAAGTTTTATCTTTAACGAGTCCCACTTGAAATGAAGGCCCCAGTTGAAGCCCCCTCTTACTAAAGGTGAAGCTGTATAAACAAACGTATCAGGACTGATCATGTCGATGACAGGTGCCACTACTGTGCTTCTATTTTCTGAAATCCTACTCAACAATGGCTCAATCCAACCTTCGTTTACTTCGACATGGCTATCAAGAAAAAGTATTACCTTCGCCGAGGCAATCTTCGCACCATAAAGTCGAGCCCGTATCAGCCCTTCATGTTGTGGTGTTCGATAAACTTTAAACTTCTTGGGATAGTTATGAGCAACGAAGTCCCTAATATTTTCATACGTTTCCTCTGAAACAAGCAGAAAATAAATTCAAACGAACATGACACCAGTAACATTAGTAGTAACAGCACAAGTAAAACGTACTCAGGCTAAGGTCATATAAGACAATATCTGATGCAAGGAGTATATAGCAAAATAGCTTTTGATATAAGCAGTTGCTGATGTGAAGAGACCTAAATATTTTTTTCGGGTGCAAAATTTTCATGGGATGATAACTTAAAAAAAAAAATATATTTCAAACTGTGTTTTTTTGTTTGTCATAATATCAGTAAAAAAAAAAGGAAATAACCATAATAACCATGTTTACTAAAAAAAAACTAATAAAATGTAGATTGACAGTTTAATTTATACTGATATTCATTCCTAAAAGTATCATCAATTTTGGACTTATTAACTTTATAAAAGAAAAACATTAAAATATTTTTTATTTTCAGTGAAGTACAAATAACGTTCTGGTCTTTAGAAGGCATAGGAGGCATTAGCCCTACTTCTATTTGTGGTAGTTTCTGTTCATTTTAAGTTTGACCTGATTACATGTAACAATTTCTGTTCGTTTTAGGTTTCATTTACCTATTGATAATGGTTTATGGTCGTTATATGCTTAAATTAGTATTTACTTCTGCTCATCTTAGGCTTAATATTATTCTTTACTTTTCTTCGAAAAGCTCTTTCTGTGGATTAGAAAAAAATAATAATTTCTGTTCCTTTTTAATAGACATGTTTTTTATGGCATAGTGTACATGGTATGCACATATTTTCTTTTTAGTTTAAAATCCACCTCAGTATGCCCTGCAAGTTTCAACTTAATAAATTTAGCCATTCCTTAGACATTGAAGATATGCCTTTTTGACAATCTTGGCTGCAGATACACATAGTGTCTTATGATTTAGTCTTACATCCCTCTCAACTTTCCCTAAAGGTTTCAACCTAGCACCCTTTTCTGTTCCTGAGATATTGCATCTATGCAATTTTGAAAACTGGGATGCACTTAAACCATTTTGATTTAAAGAGTTAAAACTCTTTTGATTAATAGGTGTAGTTGAAGTAGTAGCAATAGCAGTAACTGGCGCAGCCACAGTCACAGCCGCACAAGTAGTAGTCACAGACGCAGTCACAAGAATTCGCAGTCGCAAGTAGTTGCAGTCGTAAATAGTAGCAGTCTCAATCATTTACAATTGCAAGTAGTTGCAGTCACAATTAGTCACTTTAGCAATAGTAGTAGTAGAAATAATAGCAGTAATAGTATGCACATAGTGTTTTTTGATTAGTTTGACATCCCTCTCAACATGATCTGAAAGTCTCATCTTAATGCCTTATGTCGTTCCTGAAATATTGTTAATACGCTCCTTTGACAACCTGCATCCACACAGTGTGTCTTGATTTAGTTTCGATATCCCCCTCAAGATTCCCTAACAGTCGTACATTATTATGGTATCTTTAGCCTTTTTTGAAGACCCGGGATCAAACATATACCCCTCTCCAATCTCAATTCTGTATGTAAACAACAGGCAACTTGCATAATTTAGAGCTCTTGCCCCAAGGGTTGTGGGGGGGGGGGCATATCACATTTGAAGGCATAGTTATTTGAATTTATCAACTATTTTGAACAGAACAACTGTCACAAAATTTTGATAAGATTTCTTTAGAGGGAGGACAGCTAAAAGAGGCGTGGGAAATTATTTTTAACTCTTAAAAAGGGCAGTAGAAGTTTCAATTACCAATCAAATGAGCCCATTCCGAAGTTTGTATAGCCCCTTCCATACGAAATGACATGGAAAACAATAATACGTTGAAGCTTTATTGCTCTTGAAGCTTTATATGCTTAGCACTGCCTATGATTACACAATCAATTTTTTTTTACGGTAGAATTGCTTTATTCTGAGTCTATATTGATTATTAAAAATTACCTAACCATGGTAATTCTGGCAAGACTCTAATTGAATACAACCTCATTTCCTTACAGTATTGGTAATTCACTGCAATTTTGCTGTGAAAGAGTTAAAACATGTCAAAATAATTGTAATTTTGCCAATGGTGGGAAATTATTTCTTTTTCTGTCTAAAAACAAACTCAATGTCTTGTCATGCCTCGTGTTTACTCTGTGTTTAAACAACATTCAAAATTTCAATCAGGATTAGAAACTGATAAATTTTCTTAGCCTTAAAGTATTCCTAAATAGTAAAACTTAGTATATACGTTATTGAGTTAATATTTTAGAAATAACGACATGATTAAATTATTGGTTAATTTAAGTTCCAGGTTGAATCTTGATATATAGTTCATCTGCCTTGTATTTAAAAAGTGGGATCTATTCCACTGGTTTGTATCTGCAACGTAATTGTACAAACTGATCATGTTATTCATTATTTCTTGAGAAAAAATAGAATCACCTCTTTTAAATCTCATCGGTTCAAGCATGTATGTCTCTTGAAACGTGGGCGCTTGAAAAGGCAGAGGAAGATATGCAATGTTTTCCAGAGGAATTGTCGATGAACACTTTTGGGTACCTGTGTGACTGACCATGTGTCAAACAACAAGCTGTATGAAAAATGTAGTGCGATCCCAGTTTTCAGGGTTATGATGAAAGAAAGGTTGAAATGGCTACAACACCATTTATGGTTGAAGGACAACAGATTGCCAAAGATTGTACTTTTTGGTCATCCATCTGGGGATAAACAAAAAACAGGTCATACCGTAGTGGGATAGAACAAGATCATAAGAACTTACTTACTTACTTAAAGCTCTTACTCGGCAGCGTCGCCAGCGTAGAGGGAACCAGTCGTCAGCGCCGTCAGTCTTCTCCAGAGTGGTCGGTTCAGGGCGAGGGTTGTCACTTCAGCCGGGTTGATGTTTCTGGAGGCGAGCCGATCACGGATGACGTCCGCCCATCTGGTGCGTGGTCTTCCCCTAGGACGCCTCCAGCCGTTTGCAGCTGGGTCGAAATCGAAGATGAGCCGGGAGGGTGTTTGGGCAGGCAGACGGAGCAGATGACCATACCAACGCAGCGAGCGAGACTCAAGCTGCTCGGACAGGTGTGGGAGTTTGAAGGACCTGAGGATTTCCGAATTTCGTACCCTGTCGGGCCATCTGGAGCGTTCGATTTTTCGGAGGTGTTTCGTCTGGATGGCATCTACCTTCAGCGTCTGTGTCTGAGTCAGCGACAAAGTCTCAGCAGAATAGAGCATAACGCTGGCAACCGAAGCACAATATATTCGTGCTTTGGTGAGACGGCTGATCTGGGGTTTATGGAAGACTGTTTTTAGAAGGCGACCGAAGACAGAGTTTGCTTTTGCCGCTCTTGCTGAAATTTCGGCATCTAGGCTTCCGTTTGAGCAGACAATTGAACCAAGGTAGGTAAACTGCTTGACTACCTCTACAGTCTGGCCACAAATTTCCACAGATGACAGGGGGTTGGACGGCGTTTTCTCAACGGGCATTATCTTGGTCTTCGACCAATTTATTTTCAGACCGAGTTTCTCAGCGGCAGAGGCCAGTGTTTCCAGTGTAGTTTTGAGGTCACTAATGTTTTCACATATTAGCGCCACGTCGTCGGCAAAGTCGACGTCTGAAAGAACTCTTCCAGCAAAGCCTATCCCAAACGGCTGCACCTGCTGTGTTTTATTCAGGATGTGGTCTATTACACAGTTAAAAAGCTCAGGTGCAGCAGCACATCCTTGCCAGACACCATTTTTAATTTTGAAATATCCAGAAGGCCGTCCATTTACGATCACCGCACTTTCAGTGTTATTATACAGCTCTTTGAGGAGACGGACGATTTTCGTGGATACGCCAGCAGACTGGAGGATTAACCATAGTGACTGCCTATCGACAGTGTCGAAGGCAGATCGAAAATCGACAAAGGCAATGTACGCCTTCCTCTTATATTCAAGAGTTTTCTCTACTAGCTGTCTAATCGTATGGATTTGCTCGGTGGTGGACCTGCCTGGCATGAAGCCAGCTTGCTGGGGGCGACGCAGGGCATGGAGGTATCTTGTTGCCCGTTTGAGAAGCAGCATAGCGAAGAGCTTTCCAGGAACTGAGAGTAAAGTTATGCCACGATAATTGATACATTCTGCTTTGCTCCCCTTCCTCTTGTAGATTGGCACAAGTAGGCCCTTCTTCCAGTCTGAGGGGATTTTTTCAGAGTGCCACACAAGGTTAAACAGCATTTGTAGCCAGAGGATCATGGTTGGACCCCCATTTTTAAGGAATTCCGATGTTAGGCCACATATTCCTGGCGCTTTGTTATTCTTTAGCTTGCGGGTGGCAGCTTTTATCTCCTCCGCTGTAAATTCAGGACCATCAGGAGCAGGTATGGTAGTAGCCGCAGCAGCTGCTAGCTCATGGTCCGTCTGGTCTTGTGGATCTGAGTTGAGCAGTTTCTCAAAGTGGTCCTCCCACTAGCGGAGGCATTGTGATTGGTCGTAGATATTCTCACCGCTAGCGCTTCGAAGGTAGCTTCATAGGGGGGGGGGGGGGTGAAAAAGTGAAGCTTAGAATAGACTGGGATAGAGGAAGAGCTTGGCCTCAGGTACCTTGGGGCTGCAGTGAGCTTTTAGTAGTAGCAGTAATATTGTTTCTTTCGTGAGAAATATTAAGCCAGTAAAAGAGGAAGCTTCCTAGTCACGAATTTTTTACAAGAAACTCTTGGTTTTGTGGTCAGACTGAGATATTTTCTGGTGAATTTTTTTTTGGCAGTAGCTATTATTTGACAAAAAATCCACTTTTTGTCCAAAGTACCTTAGCTCCTAATAGGAAACAAATTTGTAAATTGGATGTTATGTATATATAAAAAGACTTAAATTTCAGCAGCTCAAACTGAATGAGATGGACACTTAAATCTAATGAAGTGATTATATACTTACGATCGTCACTATTATCATCAACAATAATAACTTCCTTTAGTAGCCGGTCGGGTGTTCGTCTCAAAATAGTTGTAACAGTCCTCCTTAGAGTTGATAAATCTTCATTATGGAAGCATACAATTATACTTGCCTCATCCAAAACATTTGGAAATCTTTCCTTTTTACACAATTTATGCCTTGTATCTGGGACAGGACGAAAATCACCAATTCGTTTACTGATAAGAGTATTAAAGGCATGTTTTCTATAACCTTCTTCTCTGTACGTCCTATCTGCTTCAGAGTTTATTAAGCCGATTTCATCATCAAGAATCTGGGTAAAATTTTTGGGACCAGCAGCAATAGCTGGAAAGGCAGATTTCCACTTGTACTCTTGGATTTTCAGAGGGTTAAAAATGTGTGTCTTCCACAAGTAAACAACCACAGCCATCCATGATACAGATGATAGTACAGTCCCCCAGATAAAGGGACTAATAAGCTTAATTTTACCCATTTCGGTTTCTTTCTTGTTAGAACAGAGATCTGAAAAAAATAGCAAAGATAATACTCAGGATGAATAAAATATCTCTAGTTACTCCAAACGTCACAAAAAGATGTGGACAATACAATACCATAGGTGGAAACTGGTATAACCCAAAGGGAGAAGATCAGAATATTTTTTCTAATGGACTGGATGGCAAAACACAAGAAAGGTGAACTTCTTAAGTTTAGAACAATTCTACCCAGTATGCAAGAAAATAATTAAAACATTACTCAGAAAGGATTACACCCTGGACACTTAATACTAACCATGTTTCAAATTTGCGCGCTGCTTTTAAACGTTTAATTAGTTGTTTGTTTTTCCCCATCTACACTTCATTAAATTTTCAATTTTTTACAAGCAACATTTTTGCCTAATTTTTTTTTTAACTAATCCAGCTCCATGGCTCAAAATACAGCAACAAATATATTGCCTCACTAATGCCATAATGAGACAAATGAACAAAAATATCACATTGGGTTGCATACTTTTTAAGCAATACTTTGTGGTGAATCACTTGGTTAAGTTCTTTGTTTTAACAAAAACCTAAACAGGAAGAAATTAGTGTTTCCCAAAATCATTGGTTCTTTTGGAAAAATAGAAACCTTTAGCACCATCAAAGACCAACTGATACCCTTAAAGCAAGGTGTGATGTCAACAGCTGTATTCTAAGAGTAAATACACTCAGCTATTTCAAAGAAACTTTCTCTCTTTATGGCAGCATTTGCAAAGGCAAAAAGAACAGGATATGGGTTCTCCACTTGCTCTGATTAACTGAAGGAGGAAACAAGTAGGAAACAGTACTTGAAGACAACACTTTATTTGTTTGGGTACATTCATATAGCTGTCTCCCTGAGGGCAGTACCTCAACAAAGCCATTTATTGATTCCATAATCCACGGGTTCAACAGATGCATAAATCATAGCAGAGGGTATCCATTAGTCAGTGATCCAAGGCTTGCTATCGTTCAAAAAAAAGAGAAGGGGTGGCTCACATCAGCTGCAGTTGGTTTGAGGGTGGATTCTAGGGTAATCGGGTGCGCTTACAACGAGTATCAGGGTGCACAAGTTCGCATGCATGTAGAAAATGTTCATTTTAGCCTATAAAGTCAAATTTGGCCTATAACGACGTCATACCGCTCTTGATTTTTTTACGTGGTAAAACAAACCGAAAACTTTATAAACTTGACATATTCTGAATCCTAAGGACAGGTACTTTCACCTGGTATTTTTATTTTTTCCACACAACCTTTATTTTTTTTTAGTTAACCCCTATTTAATTGGAAAACAAGGTTTTTTAATATATTTTTTCTTAGTTTTTTTCGGTTTTTCTTAAATTTTTGCCTATATAAGTATATTTTTTATGCTGTATTTCAATTCTACTCGTAATTACGAGTCAAACCATGTGCATCTTTTTCAAAAAATCTCAATTCTTGAGCAACTATTGATTTTTTCTAAAATCGCCATAGCTTTCAGAAATTAGCCTACAATGACCAAGTTTTTTTTTAAATTTATTTTAGCTGTTAAAAAAAATGAAGACGAATCAAACTGCACATCATTTGAACCGTCAGAATGTCTTTTACACGCTGTTAATAAAAACAAAGTCCATACTTGAATATGCAAGAATTTATAATCGTTTGAACAAGAAAATTCTCCCCCCCCCCAAAAAAAAAATTCTAAACAGCGGCGTTTTACTCGAAATATTTTCAACACAACCTATAATTTTTATCTCACCAAACGACATATCACTCTTTTTGAAGAAAATCTTGTGTATACATTTCATACATCTAATATTTTTAACCAGGAAAAAAACAACAACAGATGCCTTGTTCTGCAATCGCATGCGCGAATTTGGTTTCCATAGAAATAAAAAAAAAACTAAGCATCTTGCACATCGGGTTTTAGTTGCATAAAGCGGCGAAAGTTACAACACAAAAGGAAAGGATTTAGGATATTTATCTGATCTAGCTAAAGGTAAGGATTCCAGCAACAACGATTTTAGGGGGGTGCCAGTTGTCTTGCGTGAGGTACACCATGTTTTCTAGCCTAGTAATGATGTTTCTTTGTTGTGTATTCATTGTGGGGTTTTCATTCTTGTGTTACAATTGTTGTGTTTTCTTCTGAAATTCAGTTTGTACCGTTTCCCGTTTCCCTCCGACCGAGGGTTCCACAACTTGGAACATATGTAAATTCTATGTCCAAATTAATCCAGATTCTCAGATTTTTACTTTTATTGGAAATTTTTTTGATTAATTCTGATTTTTAATGATGATTAATTTTCTACAGGTTGCTCGTCAACGTCTCCTGCAGACTTCGGAAGAACTGTTGATGTGACTGGTGTGTCGAGCAGAAGTTTCGGGAGGATTCCTCAGAAAATAACCCGACAGATGGTAACCGACAACCCTCTTGGCACTCAAGCTAGTGAACATACCTGGAAGGTTAAAATCCCCAGGAAAACGCGACCTTGTGGCTCTGCTTCCTTACTTTCTTTGTTTAAAAATAGTTACGAGACTCCGATGCCATTCTCGGTGCCGAACCTGGACCTCTACTGGACACTTTGTAGGTTGTGTCCTACAAAACTTCTTGAAGTGGAATTTGAAGAACCAACTCCCAATTGGAAAGCCTTCAACGAAAAATCGTTCCTTTCTGGTGTAGCAAAACCACCGTAGGTTACTTACCCTTGCTTCCCTATTCACCAACATCCTGTGAAGTCATAGCCTCTGCCATTAGTATCTGTCAAAAAACAGCAGCAAAGCTTGGATACAAGTACACAGTCATCAGTCAGGATCTAGCTGTTTATGAAATAAGCTATGGCCTTCGAAAGTCCCAGCCCAAAAATTCTCTAATCTAGCTCTCTTATTGGGTGGTTTTCACAAGCTCATGAACTATTTGAAAGCGGTTGGATCTTTCATGGAAGAAGTTATTGTTGCAGCAGAGATTCTCAGGGAAGGTACTGCAAATAAGGTCCTTTCATGAAAGAACATGTACCAGGCACTCCTTGCTCACTTCCAGGTCTACGAAGGAATGAACGCACTCTGGTGGGAGGCATTTGAGAATTGGCTTGAAACATCCTGCTTTGTTTTAGTGCCTTCTACATTGAGAAACTTCGAATCCTGAGTGATGCAATTGAACGCTTCAAAAGTAAAACTAGTTCTGAAGCATGTAAACAGACAGGAGATGCGTTATCGTTCCGCTTTTCTCGAAGTACAACAAGTCCAGATCTACCATAAGGAATCATAGCCTCTGGATCAACTATTTCGATCTTATCCGTACCGGAAACGACTATCTTTATGCGGAAAGAGCTGCGGACTGGGGATCACACTCAAACGCCACAAAAGAGATGATTCCAATTTTCTTCGCATCTGGAAACCATAAATACGCCGCAGCTGCGATTAACTACCAAGAAGAAATGCTACGCCTGCCTGAAAAAGCGCCAGAAGTTCACAGAGGGTTTGTAAGAGGCAATTTGTTGTTAGGAAAACAACCGAGCCGTTTTGCAGTATTGCATGTGACCTGGCTTTAGAGTTGACTGTGAATCTAGACATCAAAGGTCATCGAGGAGTTTCTGGTATCATTGGTACGACAACAAATGAAAATGCCAGGGATCGATAGCTGGCTACTCTCCCCTTTCTTGCAGCAGTCATTTGAACGCTGAAAGTAAACCTGAATGTCGATGACAAGGCAATGAAGCATTATGAAGATACCACTGCGTTTACGAATTTGACAATAAAAGGCATAAATCGGGTTATGGACTTGGTAGAGTTGTTTGCAAACCCATTCAAGACAACGAGAACAGAGCTTCACAACTTTATGAAAGGGAATACAGCTCCAGAAGCCGTAGCAAATAGTCTGCTGAACCTCCGAGAAATTGGCTTCGAAGCCATGAGCTCGTATCTCGAAGGGAAATCCACAAAAGTAAAAGTTGGCATAGTACAAACTTTCGCCTCTGTTGCCAAAAAAGGAAAAAAGAAAGAACCACAAAAAATATTTTGGGGAAACTGGGCTGCTTAAACCAGCTCTGCGTCTAGCAAATTCAACACAAACTTTGTCCCTCTGTGAGCTGCTGAAGTACGATCTACAGCCATATCCGGCCTCACTTGCAGCATTATCATTAAGTCATAGGGAACCTCAGCTATATACTGGTACAATGTCAACAGCCTTGAACTACATTTTGCAACATTCTGGCTTGCAGTCATGGCCAAAAATGATTCCATACACGCTTTTTTAAGACTCTCCTCGATCGTACTACATAGTTGATGTCATAAGGTGTTATCGACCAGAACAAAATGAGACGCTAGCACATTTTGGAATAAGAGTTTACGATTGGATTCTTAGAAACATATCCAAAGCTTGTCAGTCTATCCATTTGGTTGGTGACAGGTATGACGGTCTTAGTGACGATAGAACCCGTGATGACTACTTGTTCAACCTCAAAGAAGCATCTGGCTGTCGAGAAAAAAGAGGAGATCCTAGAGAAAATATTTCCAGCCCATTCACTTCCTCCAGCAAAGCTGCAATACTCTGGGACAGGATTCTCAGTAGTCGCTTAGCCAAAGGTCGACTCTTGACAGTTCTTTCTGAGGTCGGGAGTACAAAATTTCAACAAGTCTGATGGTTCATCTCGCTGGAGGTTTCGAGAGTCGACATAGAGCTGTTACCGTTACGCCCCGTGGAAGCTCGGTTGATGACGATCTCTTGTCTTGCCATGAGGAAGCAGACACTTGGATGTTATAATACACAGCAGTTGCCGCAAGACAAAAGAGCACACTTGTGATAATACAAGCCAACAATACTGATATTGCCTTACTAGCTACATACTACTTCCAGTATCTTGCTAGTCTTGGCCTCAAGGAGCTCTGGGTTAAGTTTCTGTCCTACTGCATACCTATTCATACAGCAGCACAAAAACTAGGAGTTACATTTTGCAACACCTTGCCAATTGTCCATAGCTTGAGTGGATGTGACACCACAAGCTTTCTGTATGTAATTGGAAAGGTCCGTCTCTTTTGAGCTGCAAAGTCTTCAGAAACTTTGTTGGGGTCTTTAGGTGATGAAGTTCGAGCCCTTGCAGAGAAGCCATCATCAGTGCAAAGTGATGGTTTAGTCAACGTCTGTAAGCAGCTCGTGGTTACAGTCTATGGCAGAAGTGCAACTAACTTCAAAAGTCTGTATGATCTTTGAGCACATTTGTGCCCAAGATTGGAAGATTTGCAGCGTTTACCACCAACTAATACCTAGTTTCTGCTTCATTTGAAAAGGTGCATGTTCCAGTCACTGATTTGGATATAAAGCCACAAGCCCTGTATTGATTTACCTCAGGCTACCAATATGGGCTGGGGAATTGAAGATCATAAACTGAAGCTAGACGTAGTTTCTGCGATGCCGCATGGGCTAGCATCACTTTCTTTTTCCAGCTGTGACAAGACGAGGTGTGGCTCGCACGGCAAATGATCCAAAATAGGTTTCTGTGACAGCGCATGCAAGTGTGGAGCTGACCCCCAAAAATGCCTACTTTCGGATGTGAATCAGAACAAGTCTGAAGATAAAGATGAGGAAGAAAAATAGATATGAGCCACCATTCCATGTTCAGTTTTAAATATTTGATTTTCTATTTGTTTTGATATTAAACTGCTAATGTAGTCGTCTAAACCTTAATTTCAGCTGATCATGACAGTTACCGTCTACTACATCAGTGGCTGTTGACCAAATCTAACCAATTGGATCATTGGCCCCTGCTATGCTGGGATTGAAAGTAAATAGTATCTTAAATCAGCCTTAGTCACCTCTGCACCACACGTTCACACGGCTTCGCCACCTTGAGACTCGTGTGTGAGCCTACGTAAGCCAGATTGTATCTACTACTACATAAAAATAAATAGTTGCTCAAGAATTAAGATTTTTGTAAAAGAGGCACATGGTTTGACTCGTAATGACGAGCAGAATTCAAATAAAGCATAAAAAATATACCAAATTCGGGAATGCGACCACAGAACGAGGCATCTGTTTTTGTTTTTATTTCCTGGTTAAAAATATTAGTTGCATAGAATGTAAATACATGATTTGATTCAATAAAGAGCAATCTGTCATTTGGTGAGATAAAAATTATAGGTTGTCTTGAAAATATTTAGAGTAAAACACCACTATTCAGAAAATTTTATTTTTTTTTGGGGGGGGGGGTGATTTTCTTGTTCAAACGCTTATATATTCTTCCAGATTCAAGTCTCGACTTTGTTTTTATTAACAACATGTAAAGGACTTTCTGACGGTTCGAATGACGTGCAGTTTGATTCGTTTTCATTTTTTTTAACAGCTAAAAAAAGCTTAAAAAAAAACTTGGTCATTGTAGGTTAATTTCTGAAAGCTATGACGTTATTTAGAAAAATAATTAGTTGCTCAAGAATTAAGATTTTTCTAAAAAAAAGGTACATGGTTTGACTCGTAATAACGAGTAAAATCCAAATAAAGCATAAAAAGAATTACTTATGTAGGCGAAAATTTCAGAAAAATCGAAAAAACTAAGAAAAAGTATATTTAAAAACCTTGTTTTTGAAATTAAATAAGGGTTAACAAAAAAAAAGGTTGTGGGGAAAAAACTAAAAATACCAGGTGAAAGTACTCGTTCTTGGGATTCAGAATCTGTCAACTTTATAAAGTTTTCAGTTCATTTTACCATGTAAAAAAATCAAGAGCAGTATCACGTCGTTATAGGCCAAATTTGACTTTATAGGCTAAAATGACCATGTTCTATCCTTTGATCCAAAATCGAGAGTTCTAGTGCCCTTTTTAATAGTCAAAAGTGATTGGAGGGCAACCAGCCCCCCCCCCCAAGCCAATCATTTCCCCAAACACATCCAATTAAAATTCTGAGATAGCCATTTTGTTCAGCATAGTTGAAATGTGCAGTAATTCTGTCTTTGAGGCTGACAACCCCCTCCCCCCACACACACACAGCCCTCCAGGGAAGGGTTGTAAATTATGCTCGGCAGCATATAAAGTTTTTATGGAAAGGGCAGTTGTATAAACTTTGGACAGGACTTATTGTATTGGAAATCAGAAGTTCTAGTGCCCTTTTTAAGAAGTGATTAGAGGACTACTAGACACCCCCCCCCCCTTCACATCCTATTTTCCCAAATGCATCCAATAGTTATTTTGTGATAGCCATTTGTTCAAAAAAAGTCCAAAGGTCATATAACAAGGCTTTCAGGGTTGATGCAACACCCCAGAGTCTGGGGACAGGGATTGTAAGTTATGCCCCACTATTATTGCTACTTCTACTACTACTACTACCACCACTAAAGCTAAGGCTATTACTATTAATTCTATTGGTACTACTACTGCTGCTACTAAAACTAAGGGTATTAAGGAGAAAATTTTGGGAAGTATTGAAACTGTATGGAACCAAATTGAAACACACTATGACCACACATGTTGTCAAGAGGATGTATGAGAGATGCTTCAGGAATTGTTGATGGTATTAAGTTGAAACTTTCAGTGTGTTTTGAAGGGGATGTTGAAGAAACCAGAGGTGCTGCTACTACACAGTCTAAGAATATGACAGTGAAGCTTTCAAGGAATATTTAGGCACATGTTGAACCAAGGCCATACCGAGAGGGTTAGAACCCCCCCCCCCAAAAAAAAAAATACTAAACAGTCTAAGAAACGTAAAAACGTTTCTTTTTTTTACTCTTAAAAACATAACAAAAATGGATATAAACAAATTTCGTATGCGTTTTTTTTGTGTACCCCCCCCCCCCAAAAAAAAAAAATAAAGAAAGAGTAAAACCCCCTCTGAAAAAAAAAATCCTGGGTACAGCCTTGTGTTGAACTAAATCAAAACAAATTATGAGCATGTAGATTTTCAAAAAGGTGACAAAGCAATATCTCAAAAGATGTCTTATATTATTAAGTTAGACCTTTAAGGATAAGTTGTGGTGGGTTTTAAACTAGCCAGAATACACTATGTCTATATTCTTCATACTACCACTACAGTTACTGTAACTAATGATGCTAAGGGTATTAAGGTGAAACTTTTAGGGAATGTTTAGGGGGAGTTTCAATTAAATGAAAAAAAACTATTTACATGCAGGTTTTCAAAAGGGCATATAAGCAATATCATAGGCAGCACTGCTCTATAATAGCTAGAAATATCACTGAAACTTTTAAAGGAGCAAATTTGATTGGAAATTAAAAATTCTAGTGCCCTTTTTAAGAGCCAAAAGAGATTGGAGGGCAATCAGCCCACCTCCCAAGCCCATTCATTTTCCAAACACATACAGTCAAAATTTGAAGACAGCCATTTTGTTCAGCATAGTAGAATGATCCAGTAACTATGTCTCAGTGGATATTGGGTATGTCAACCCCCAAAATTATGCAATTAGCCTATTATGCTTTAAAACTAAATCAAAAGGCACAGTGTGTATGGTTGCCAATAAGACACCATAGCAATATCTCACCTATCAAGAATGACTGAGGGTTTTAAGTTGAAACTTTTGGGGCTTCTACTATTACTACTTCTGCTCTTACAATTTAAATAAATCACGAGAATGTAAGTGTATCCAGGTTGCCAAAGAGCATAGATATAATTTTTGGGGAATGATATTAAGTCTTATTTTTCAGGTCAACTTGAGAAGGTATAAAATTAAGTTAAACCATACTATTTGCATCAGGATTAAAATAAATAACAGTATATGTATATTAAACTGAAAATCCATGGTAATTTGTTTTTTAAGTAAAGTGCAAATTATATTCTGGTCTTAAGATGACATAAGGGTTGTCTTACCTACCCATGTTAATTTATGCTATTTTGAGTTTGACTTGGTCATTTATTGTGATTTCTGTTTGTTTTGGGTTTCATTTATTTATTGATGGTAATTTGTGGTAGTTTTATGCTTGGAGGATTACTTGACTTTATTTCACCTCATTTTTGGTTTAATAGAGCTCTTTACATTTCTTTGAAAAACTTGTTTTGTGGAAAAAGTTTTTTTAAATTATAAAATAAAAAGGTCAAAACAACTAGCTTTAGTCAAAATTATAAAAGAAACTATAATATTTAAAATTGGTCAACACAAGAAAAATATCAAAGGTGATGAATTATTAATAACACAAACAAAACCCAGCACAAATTTTTGCAATTGGTGCTGTGACTTGGAGTAAACTGGTGTCATTTTTGGAACTTTCACAACCACTTTTGTGGGGAGCCAGGATCTAAAATAGACAAAGGGAGGCAGGAGGAAATTCTTGTAGGTGGGAAAGAGGAGGATTGAACCAAATTTCCTGCACTTTCTCACAACAGACATAAAGGGGGTTAAGTTTCAGTATATCTAGATAACAGTCAAAGTGATCTGTCTCCAATTTCTTTTGGTTAGCAGTGCCTGCACCCTATCTCTGACCCTCTTTGCCAATAATGTGCATACCTGTCTCTGACCTCATTTTGTAAAATGTGTGCACAATAATAACACTACACGTTGTTGAAATAAGAGTTGCACCAGGATTTCCAACCTGTATCCCAAAAGAGTCAAAATTTGTGCCTTTGAGCATCTGCAATCCCCTTCAGAAACATATTTTCTCATCATTATTTATTTTTTCCATCTTACCATAACAAATTTAATGATGCTAAGAACTTCAAAACTTATTTTTTCATAATGAGCATTTAATTGTAACAATCAATTTCCTTATAGTAGCATAACAAAGCTAAAAATTAATCTTTTAATTTAAGTTATTTATTTAGTTTTCTGTAAAACACAAATGACATTAGTCTTTTGGGGATTTTGAAGGCAACAACAAAATTTATCTAGTTTTTGGTAGAATGAAAATGATGTTCTAGACTAGACTTTTTGCAGATTTAAGAGCAAAAGCACTGCTTTATTTGTAGTAACTGTTTGCTGTAACATTAAAGTCAACACAAGAAAAATATCAAAGGTGATGAATTATTAATAACGCAAACAAAACCCAGCACAAATTTTTGCAATTGGTGCTGTGACTTGGAGTAAACTGGTGTCATTTTTGGAACTTTCACAACCACTTTTGTGGGAAGCCAGGATCTAAAAGGGACAAAGGGAGGCAGGAGGAAATTCTTGTAGGTGGGAAAGAGGAGGATTGAACAAAATTTCATGCACTTTCTCACAACAGACATAAAGGGGGTTAAGTTTAAGTATATCTAGATAACAGTCAAAGTGATCTGTCTCCAATTTCTTTTGGTTAGCAGTGCCTGCACCCTATCTCTGACCCTCTTTGCCAATAATGTACATACCTGTCTCTGACCTCATTTTGTAAAATGTGTACACAATACTACCACTACACCTTGTTGAAATAAGAGTTGCACCAGGATTTCCAACCTGTATCCCAAAAGAGTCAAAATTTGTGCCTTTGAACATCTGCAATTCCCTTCAGAAACATATTTTCTCATCATTATTTATTTTTTCCATCTTACCATAACAAATTTAATGATGCTAAGAACTTCAAAACTTATTTTTTCATAATTAGCATTTAATTGTAACAATCAATTTCCTTATAGTAGCATGACAAAGCTAAAAATTAATCTTTTAATTTAAGTTATTTATTTAGTTTTCTGTAAAACACAAATGACATTAGTCTTTTGGGGATTTTGAAGGCATCAACAAAATTTATCTAGTTTTTGGTAGAGTGAAAATGATGTTCTAGACTAGAATTTTTGCAGATTTAAGAGCAAAAGCACTGCTTTATTTGTAGTAACTGTTTGCTGTAACATTAAAATCTCTATTCATCTTTGGCTTTATTCTTTTTCATAATGATTTCAGCTCATTTAATGTTTCACATAGCTATAAGATAGCTCAACTTTTAAGAAAGCTCTTTACTTTTCATGAGATAGCTTTGTAATAATGGTCTGGCAGCTACCTACTAGCTGAAAATAATGGAAATAAACAATGAAAGTTAATGTAAGGTTAAAATATTCAGGCTAATCACATTATTAGGCCCATAATTAATTCAATGGAGAAAAAATCTAATTTCTAGGTGGTGTAACATAGCCTAGGTTTTACAGAAAATCAACTGTTGAAGTGGTGATGGTTATCTGTAGGGGTACAGATAAGGGGAGAGGGGTACTAAAAGGATTGTCTGTAAACAGTACTGACGCCTTGGAATTTAGCCTATGTTTTTAGTTTAATTTAGCTTGTGTATCCACATTTGTTGGCAGACTGAAATATTTTGCCTGCATATTCTTTATATTCCTCTCCCAAAACCCAAGCTGCACCCTGGGCTGTCTGAATAGACTAGCGGTTATCATGCCCCTGCCTACATTATTCCATTATTGCAATGGTTCTATGCTAGCATAATACCTGATTTACCTACATTTTATGGTAAATATTTACCAAATCATATTATTGAGGGGACTCCACCCTTTGACTATTGGAAAAAATTAGTTTATAAGCTTATATAGAATGGTACTATCCAATTTCCTTATAATTAAAACATTTTAGTCATCTAGTTGGAAAATTTGGCCCATCTGTATAGGAAAAATATAAATTTGCCAACTAGTTGACTAATAATTTCTCCCTGGCAAAACTTAATTTTTCCATTTAGTTGACTAATAACTTCTCCCCAGCAACACTTAAATTTGCCAGCTAGTTGACAATAAATGTTGCCCCAGCAAAACTTTCCTTTTCCAACTAGTTGACTAATAACTTCTCCCCAGCAAAACTTAACTTTGCCAACTAGCTGGAAAGAAACATTGCCCCAGAAAACAATTCATTTTCCAACTAGTTGACTAAGAAAAGTCAGAATTTATTCTAAATAGCATAAAATATGTTAATATTATAGGGTTCTTTGAAATTTAATTATCACTACTGTGTTACAACTACCATCTCTCTCCCTGTCTCCCTCTTAATGGGAGATTTATTTTTAGTTATATATTGGGCTTTGAAGCCAGGGATTTTTTGTTTTAATTCCCAGGATAATTAGTCTTATACCTGGTCCCAAAAGTGAGATTGAATTTGTCAAAGCTTGGAGGGTTATTCCTCCTGTGTGTTTAAAGAAAACAGATGCATATTTGAAGTTTTGTTCATTTCTATCTTGCATTTAATGGACATAAATTGTGTATGTTCCTTCATTTATCTGTCTGTTTCTTTTCTGGAGGAATATTTTTGTCTCATTTTTAGAATTTTAATTGATTTTTCCAACTAGTTGACTAATAACTTCTCCCCAGCAAAACTTAATTTTTCCAACTAGTTGACTAATAACTTCTCCCCAACAACACTTAAATTTGCCAACGAGTTGACAATAAATGTTGCCCCAGCAAAACCTTCCTTTTCCAACTAGTTGACTAATAACTTCTCCCCAGCAAAACTTAATTTTTCCAACTAGTTGACTAATAACTTCTCCCCAACAACACTTAAATTTGCCAACTAGCTGGAAAGAAACATTGCCCCAGAAAACAATTCATTTTCCAACTAGTTGACTAAGAAAAGTTAGAATTTATTCTAAATAGCATAAAATATGTTAATATTATAGGGTTCTTTGAAATTTAATTATCACTACTGTGTTACAACTACCATCTCTCTCCCTGTCTCCCTCTTAATGGGAGATTTATTTTTAGTTATATATTGGGCTTTGAAGCCAGGGATTTTTTGTTTTAATTCCCAGGATAATTAGTCTTATACCTGGTCCCAAAAGTGAGATTGACTTTGTCAAAGCTTGGAGGATTATTCATCCTGTCTGTTTAAAGAAAACAGATCCATATTTGAAGTTTTGTTCATTTCTATCTTGCATTTAAAGGACATAAATTGTGTATGTTCCTTCATTTATCAGTCTTTGTTTCTTTTCTGGAGGAATATTTTTGTCTCAATTTTAGAATTTTTAATTAATTTTCCCAACTAGTTGACTAATAACTTCTCTCCAGCAACACTTTAATTTGCCAACTAGTTGATAATAAATGTTGCCCTATCAAAACTTTCCTTTTCCAACTAGTTGACTAATAACTTCTCCCCAGCAAAACTTAATTTTTCCAACTAGTTTACTAGTAACTTCTCTCCAGCAAAACTTAATTTTGCCAACTAGTTTACTAGCAACTTCTCCCCAGCAAAACTTAATTTTGTCAACTAGCTGGAAAGAAACATTGCCCCAGAAAACAATTCATTTTCCAACTAGTTGACTAGTAACTTCTTCCAAGCAACACTTAATTTTGCCAACTAGCTGGAAACAAACATTGCCCCCAAAAACAATTTATTTTTGAACTAGTTGACTAGCAACTTTTCCCCAGCAATACTGTCTTTATCCAACTAGCTAGAAACAAACTTACCCTATAAACACTTTTGTTAGCCATCTATTTGGCAAGTAACTCTTCCTCAGAATAATTTCTTAGCTAACAACATGACATAAAGAGAAAACATAAAACATACTATTCCTGGTCCAACAAAAATTGGCAGTATGTGCTTTTAACAAATGCACTACAGCTAAGGTAAATCAAACAAATTGAATTCAGGAGTAAATAGTCTTTAAGCCACAGGACTAAAAGTCTTCTCCTTCTATAGGTGAATATAGATATATATATATATATATATATATATATATATATATATATATATATATATATATATATATATATATATATATATATATATATATACTGCAGAAATGGGTATCAGACAATGAATAGAACTTGGCAGGTTGCACAAAAATGAGCATTTTTACATGAAATTGCATCTCTGTGGACCTGGGGTAAGACTATCTTGCAGAGTGTTGCCTAAGATTGGAAAGCACACTTATAGAAGGAGAAGACTTTTAGTTCTGAGGCTTCAAGACTATTTACTCCTGAATTTAGTTTGTTTGATGTACCTTAGCTTTAGTGTATTTGTTAAAATCACAAACTGCCAATTTTTGTTGGACCAGGAATAGTATGTTTTATGTTTTCTCTTTATGTCATGTTGTTAGCTAAGAAATTATTATGAGGAAAAGTTACTTGCCAAATAGATGGCTAACAAAAGTGTTTATAGGGTAAGTTTGTTTCTAGCTAGTTGGATAAAAAAAGTATTGCTGGGGAAAAGTTGCTAGTCAACTAGTTCAAAAATAAATTGTTTTCTTGGGCAATGTTTGTTTCCAGCTAGTTGGCAAAATTAAGTGTTGCTGGGGAAAAGTTATTAGTCAACTAGTTGGAAAAATAAAGTTTTGCAAGGGAGAAGTTACTAATCAACAAGTTGGAAAAGGAAACTTTTGCTGGGGCAACATTTATTGTCAACTAGTTGGCAAATTTAAGTGTTGCAGGGGAGAAGTTATTAGTCAACTAGTTAGAAAAATTAAGTTTTGCTGGGGAGAAGTTATTAGTCAACTAGTTGGAAAAGGAGTTGTGCTGGGGCAACATTTATTGTCAACTAGTTGGCAAATTTAAGTGCTGCTGGGGAGAAGCTATTAGTCAACTAGTTGGAAAAATTAAGTTTTGCTGGGGAGAAGTTATTAGAAAACTAGTTGGAAAAGGAGTTGTGCTGGGGCAACATTTATTGTCAACTAGTTGGCAAATTTAAGTGCTGCTGGGGAGAAGCTATTAGTCAACTAGTTGGAAAAATTAAGTTTTGCTGGGGAGAAGTTATTAGTCAACTAGTTGGAAAAGGAGTTGTGCTGGGGCAACATTTATTGTCAACTAGTTGGCAAATTTAAGTGCTGCTGGGGAGAAGCTATTAGTCAACTAGTTGGAAAAATTAAGTTTTGCTGGGGAGAAGTTATTAGTCAACTAGTTGGAAAAGGAGTTGTGCTGGGGCAACATTTATTGTCAACTAGTTGGCAAATTTAAGTGCTGCTGGGGAGAAGCTATTAGTCAACTAGTTGGAAAAATTAAGTTTTGCTGGGGAGAAGTTATTAGTCAACTAGTTGGAAAAGGAGTTGTGCTGGGGCAACATTTATTGTCAACTAGTTGGCAAATTTAAGTGCTGCTGGGGAGAAGCTATTAGTCAACTAGTTGGAAAAATTAAGTTTTGCTGGGGAGAAGTTATTAGTCAACTAGTTGGAAAAGGAGTTGTGCTGGGGCAACATTTATTGTCAACTAGTTGGCAAATTTAAGTGCTGCTGGGGAGAAGCTATTAGTCAACTAGTTGGAAAAATTAAGTTTTGCTGGGGAGAAGTTATTAGTCAACTAGTTGGAAAATGAAAGTTTTGCTGGGGCAACATTTATTGTCAATTAGTTGGCAAATTTATATTTTTCCTATACAGATGGGCCAAATTTTCTACCTAGATGACTAAAATGTTTTTAATTATAAGGAGATTGGATAGTAACATTCTATATAAGCTTATAAACTAATTTTTTCTAATGATCAAAGAGTGGATATCCATTATTGAGTTACAACTAAAGTGAATATACCACTTGATGCCTTTTTTTATGCTCTTTATGAATATAATAATCATTTTTGTTGGAAATGAATTTTAGCCCCCACCCCTATATATACCAATTCAGGGTAGCCTATATATTTGCACATTAGGGGGGTGGGGGAAAGTTTAAACTTACCTCTCATTTACATCAGAAATAAAATTACCCCCCCCCCCCAATGTGCAAATATAGGCTATACCCTGAATTGGTATATACATGGGTGGGGGCTAAAATTCATTTTCAACAGAAATGATTGTTATAGGCTATTTGTAAAGAGCATAAAAAAGGCATAAAGTGATATATTCACTTTAGTTGTAACTCAATAATATGAATTGGTAAATATTTACCCATTTTATAACTAGGCATTATAACCATTGATAAGATGCTCTTAATATTTGCTATTGGACAAATATCCATAATGGCCTCTATAGGCTATTCATTCATCAGGACAGGGGGTAAAGTAAAGCAACATAGCTACAGGAATCTGAAAAGTAGCCTGAGTGTTAAAAGTACTTTTCATATATTTGTAGAGCTTACTTCAAATTTTTACCTGGTTTAAATATTTAAATAGGCTAGATTAACCTATGCTTAGTAGCTTAGGCTCTTAAACAGCGTCATACCATTTTGAAATGGCTATTGACAGTGCTTTGCAGGTTTGCCAGCAGACCAAAATATTTCGTAGCCTCCAACTCTTAAAAATGTAACTTTTGATAGGAAAGTCGCTTTTCAAGGCAGAGTGCCTTAATTTCGCTATCAAGAGCGGTACTTAAAGGGGGGATGGGACATTTGTTGAGTGTATAATTTTAAAAATATATTTTCCAGTAATCTCATTAAAAATCTTCTCTCCAACTTTTAAAAGGTGCCTAAAAAGTATACAATAATAACAATTCATGCTTCTACACCTTCAGGAAATTCCTATTTATTCAACTGTAAGTGCTGCTTCCTGTTTACCTGCACAAAAGAAAGACCCCCCCCCCCCCGATGCGTGTATAAAAGCCCAGGCTACTATTTTGCTTATCTTGTTGTTGTTGTTTTTAATTGCCATTATTGGTGATTTAAACCAAAAGTTGATGAGTAATACATACAAAATAAAAGGCAAATCAATAAACATAGGACACTTTAGAGTTTTTAAGAAAAGAAGAAAACCAACTAGATGTTTTTCTATTGTTAAATTTCAGTAAAAACAACCTTAATAAATACAGCTTCTTAAAAGACCCAAAAAATCATTTTGATCGCTTCCTTCCCGTCTAATATTCTAGATTGGTCAATCTCAGTCTAGCTTTAAATTTGCATCGTTCCAACATGAAGATTTAAGCAATTCCGAGTGACAGAGTTTTGTTTTGTTTTTATTTTATCGAACAAAAAATATTTCAATCGTTGTCTTCAGTTCTTATACGAAATAACAGTTATATTGCATAATGTGCATTTTTCCGTTTGTAATTTGAATCGTAACTCCCAACCAAAAGAAAGTAAGAAATAAAAGAAGAGTTCACACAATTTAACCCCAAGAATGTTACCCTAAAAGTGTTTTGATGGGTCTCACAAGTCCAGGTACGTACAAAGAATTTTTAGGGGAGGAGGTGAAACAATAAAAAAAAAAAATAAACTCAATTTCAAAATGAACTAAAAAGTAGAGATTTAATTTTTTTTTCTCAAGAATATATGAATATAAGCAAACATGAGGGGCACAAAAAGCATTGGGTTTTACATAACATAAATACCAAATTTATCTAGGTTTTAAATGCATAAACGGAAAATGTCGATGAGTTGAGGAAAACAAATAAAAAAGATCAAATTATGCAAAAACGAATCGATTTTTTGCCTCGAATTTTCACTTATATTTAATATTTTCAAAATTTTTAATTTTCCAATTTAAAAAAATATAATGTCTCATCCAAGATTACAACCTAAGTTGACGCAGCCTCGGATGTGCTCTTACCGTTGTGCTATACTAATAAAAGTGGGAAGTAACTGAACATTCGGAAGTGGTTGAAAAATAGTTCACGAATAAAAAAGAATGTGTGACAAAGAAATAAAAGGAAGATGGAACAAAAAGATCAGTGAGGTAAAAAAAGTGAACTGGAAATGGTTTAATTAAAAAAATTAAGTGGGATAGTAAAAAACCTATAATTTAATAAAGAAATGCCGAGAAATTTACGTTTTCAGGGGGTTGGGGCACTAGCCCAGCCTGTGTGGTCCCTATGAATCAGTTTATAAGTAAACTGTAAGCCTACCCTCTCTAGTCTAGTTGTCGTTTTCTAAAGCCAAATATTTAGTGATTGTCCTTTTCTGAAGAAAACATGGTAAACACACAAGTAGTACCATTAAATTATTTATTTTATACTATTTCCAAATATCATTGGCCTCTTTTCTGAAAATACACTCCCCCCCTGATGGTCCGGGATATAGCCCTAGGAGTATATTAATAAAAATTAACCAATAAAATTCTTACTTTACATATGGGACCGGAGATGGGGAGGGGGGTATAATGTCAAAAAAGTGACCATGATATTTGGAAAAAAGTTTAGTATAAAATTGAAAATTCCGATTCAACTAACCCATCCCCCTCCTCAATGCTTAGATATAACCAAAAAATGGCTCATTTTTACAGTTTCATATATTTTGTCAATACCAGCTGTTCATAATCCCATATAAAAAGAGCAGCTTTTGTATATAACCTGATATTATGTCAATCCAATCAGAAGGGGGGTGAGGTTCTTACGGAAAGAATAATACGTATATCATCGTTACTAGTCAATCGGCTGATATACACGCAAGATAGATTCTAAAGAAAACTAGTCAAACGAGTATCAGTCAGCAGAGAATTGAATCACAAAGCGTGGTTTGTCATTGCGTTTACAATATTTAAACTATTCTTTTTTGTTTTTGTTTTTTTTTGGGGGGGAGTACCTAAATTAGGTTACGCATTTAATATATACTATGCTTTACCCACCACCATATACTTTACCCTAATGTGCAAATATATAGCCCAAATTTGGTTAAAAATTTTTATATTTTCATCATATTTTGTTGCATCTCATTAGCATTAATTAATGAAACTAGCTCCTTCTCCATATAATTTTAGTATGACTGTTGACAGAACAAGATTCAAAGTCAACTGATGAAATTTAAAGTTGGTGAGGTGACTAACTGACTATTGTCACTTGTCACTAAACAAATGATAATCGTATGCTCATGAGAGAGAATGTTATCTTAACTTACTATGCGAGTAAGCAAAGTGGGCATTTTCTCATCCTAATAACTGAGTGGTTGTTTGATAAGATTAAATAACCACGATGTGAAAAAATGTCGATACTAATGTCAGTGTAATTAAAATGGGAACAGCGGATTTTTTCACGGAGGAACAAAAAGATTGCTCAAAAAATGTGAGACTTCCTCATTATTCAAAAGCGTAACATAATTGTAACATAAATTCAAAAACGTAAAAAAATGTAACGTTTTTAGGACCGTAACGTAAAACGTACCATTTTATTTAAAACGTACCAAAAATGGTACGAACGTAACCTTGGTGGCAACCCTGGTGTTTTGAGGACGATGCCAACTGATGGGGGAAAATCACTAGATTCTTGAAAAACAAATCACTAAATCAGCACATAAATCACTATATTATTGACTAGAAATCACTAAAATTATAATACTCCTTAGCATTGTAAAAAATAAGTGTTTTCTTTCTTCACCATGTTCTATACAGTCGCATCTCGAGGAAGGGAGTAAAATTACTTTTAGATGGTCATTTTGTTTTTTTCTGAAGCGAAAATTACCCTTGAAATTTTGAAAAATACCTTTTTTGTATTTTTATGCAGAGAATAGAACAACATCTTCGCTTCCTTCCTGTATTTTCCCGAATTGGTACCCTCAGCTTATACCCTGATCGCTGAAAATTGGTTATTGCTGATCTAATCAACATATTTGCTTTTTGTTATTTTTTTTCCTTTTCGATTTAAAACCCCTGTTTTTTCCAAAAAAATATGGCAACTATTTTCTTTTTACTCTAGTTGAGCCAACATAATTACTGGGACACCAGCGACAATTTTGAAATGACCTTTTTATATTTCTATGGAAAAAATTTGTCCCACCCTTCACAAATTTCGATAAGCATCGGTCTTATTGCTTCTTTAATAAAAAAAAACATACTTGTTAATTATACGGATCACACCCAAGATGTAAAGTTATGCTAATCCCAATGAAATGTGCCAAATACCATGAAAATATAATACTTTAGTTTATATAATAATATAGTTTGGGCTATATATTTGCATACTTGCACATTAGGGGATGTGGGGGTATAGTAGCCTAACTTAACCCCACCCCCCTAATGCGCGAAAATATTGCCCAAGTTAAAGAAGTCCAATGTATTCTGTCACGCGTTATTTGTCTTTGTGACTATGAAACTGGTTTTCATAGATCGTACATTTTATTTATTATCCTCAGCAAATAATCCTTAGCATACTTTCATCCCCAGATCTATCCTAAGGGGCTGCATGGGTCATGTTAAATCTAAAGTTATAGTTTTTGAGCCTTTCAGCTATGCTAAACAAAATGGCCATATCAAACTTTTAATCGAACAATTTTGGAAAAAAGGGACGTTGGAGGGGGGCTAGTAGCCGTCCGATCTTTTTGGTCAAATAAAATGGACGCCATAAATTTTAATTTACGTTCAAATGAGTCCTCTCCCGATGTTCTAGGACCAGTGGTTTGATACGATCGCCCCTGGAAAAAAAACAAAAAATTAACACGCATCAGTAGGAATGGTCAAAAGGTCCGAAACTTACATCCATATATGGACATTGAAGAGATTTAATGTCCTTGGTAAAAGCCTGGAAGAGATTTAATGTCCTTGGTAAAACTTGGGATGAGATTTAATATCCTTGGTAAAAGTGTTATTTCTAGACCAATCAGATGCCTAAAATCCCTGTACGTACGAGACTACACCTCTTTCTAGGCCTCTTTGATGGTTATATTGTTTGTTGGTTATGCGGTTTGATGGTTATATTGTTTGATGGTTATGTGATTTGATGTTGTTTCTTAGTTCTGTCCTGTTTGCTGATGGTTTTGTGGTTTGATGTTTCTATACCTATTGAATACAGGGAAAAGTTTACATCATTGCCAGTTAAGAGTTTCATGATTATTTGGTTTGATGTCGTTTCATAGTTCTGTTCTGTTTGTTGATGGTTATGTGGTTTTATGCTTCATAGATGTTTCTATGCCTATTGAATACAGACAGAAGTTTACATCATTGCCAGATAAGAGCGAGTCTAACGGGACAGGATCACGTGTCTCTTTCTATGTCAAGGGATTTACGTAAGGTTTCTCTTAAATCACAAAAGGATGCTAAAAAAACGAAAATTCAGAAATTACTCTTAGGGAATATTTGGGCGAAACAAATTAATCGACGTTTCAGGGATATTTTGGGCGAAACAGTTTGAGACATTTTAGAGGATGATTTAGGTGGAACTCTGTGGTCGCTATAATAGCCAAGTACACAATACTGGATTAGTGAGAGAATTATGAGTATGAACTATCAATGACTCTAACCGCAATGGACCTCAACCTCCAGGGGCCACCTCTCCCCTACCCCCAAGACCATTTCCCACCATTCCAACTTTTTTTTGAGGAAACCCCCAAATTTTCAATATAGAGGCTCAAATTAAGAGTTAAAAATGTGTAAGAAAAAAGTTAGCAGAAAGTCAACTTTGACCTCATCTTTCAGGATTTAGACAAGTGGATGCTATGAACATCCAATTCTGTTACTTTTTACCTAAAATTTTCAATTATGGCATTTAGAATGTTACCATTTTTTTAAGAAGTCCAAAACCCACCCCCACCCCCAGTGGCCAAAAATGTTTCCCCATTATGACTTTTGTATTTACGAACCATAGCGCATCAACTATTCATGCAAACATCCGCCAATAAAATCCATATTAAAAGAAATTTTCGTCACTATAAAAATTTAAGACACAGTGAAACCGTCTTTTTCCAAACACATTTTTGACCGATCTGCTAAAAAAAACGTCTTGAAACAATTTGGAGACGTTCACAAAACGTTGAAAAGTTCATTTTCTATATAGTCAGGGTGTCTTGTGAGAACTGTTTGAGCTTATTTCCACTAGAATAGATTGCACTATTAGCGTTATCTAATAATGACAAAAAGTTATATTATTTTCTTGAAACAAAGCTCTTTTCAAATTATCTAGTGAAAATATTAAACAATGTAGACGACTTATGAAAACTTTAATATTATTTAGGGGGTGGGGGATGATTCAAGGGTTCACTGGTTACATTCTTATGCCCTTCTTTTTCAAAATTAGCTAGTGAAAATATTAAACAATGTAGGTGACCCTTATTTTGTGTGGTTTCGCAAGAAAATAGCTCGTCTTTAACAAACTTAGCCATATTTAATTGAAACTGTGTATAATTTCATCATTTTTAGTCCAATTGCGTAGCTAATAAAGGAACATTTGAATTTTTTCTGATTTTGTGTGGTTTCACAAGAAAACAGCTCGTCTTTAACAAATTTAGCTATAGCTAATTGAGACTGTGAATAATTTCTTCATTTTTTAGTTAAAATGCGTACCCAATAAGGAAACATTTAATATTTTTCTAATTTTGTGTGGTTTCGAAAGAAAATATATCGTCTTTAACAAACTTAGCCATAGCTAATCAAAACTGTCTATAAATATCTTCATTTTTAGTCCAATTGCGTAGCGTATAAAGAAACAAACTTTCCAGATATCGGAAGCATGGGGGCTATCATACATGCTACAATTGACTTTAAGGGAATACATTCTTTATGTAATTGTGATAAACCGTAAAACTTTGGGTCAAGAGCTACCCCAGGGATGCATTTTAGGTTACTTTTTTCTCAAAATGGCATGAAATTTGCTACCGGCTGTACTCGTTCACTTTAAGCCTATTTTTTTCATATTCTTTTATTATTTTTGTGACTCGAGTTCAGAAGGACATTTGAGGTGATGTTTTATTTTTATGGATGTAAGGATTTTTATTGTTCACCATACAAGCGGGCTATAACTCCAAGCAGACACAGGCCAATGGATGTTAAGCGGCACAGTTTCGTAACAAGTTATTTGCACATTCGATTTTTCAATTGGATTTTTGATAGGTGTTAACAGTGACATGTTTCGGGGTATTATTTACGGTATCATCCTGAGAAAATGAATATCGCGATGATTTGAGATGCATACTGGACACACAATTTCTTCAGATGGTTGGGTTCCATGTCCCCGCTCTAGAATCCGAAGTACCCCTCCCTCCACTAGGGTACCAACCCGAGCATAGGCCACCACCAAGAGAGTATCCAATCCACCATATGGTTTATCTAAACCTTGGCGCTACCCAAAAAACATTTTTCAGTAAAAATATCAAAACGTGCAAAGGGGAAAATTCTTGTTCCCACCCACCCCGCACAATGTGGGGGAGTTTGGTCAGTGTTGTCTCATTCCAGGGACGGAATCCGATTATCTTAACGCAATTCAGGGGGGTTTGCTCACTGTTGAATCGTTCCGAGGAGACGGAATCCGGGCTTCTGCTAGATGATAAAAGAGGCTAAAAACGGTCTCGCTCGAGATAATTTAAAGGTAGTAATAATAAGAAAATTATATTTGAGTTTCTACAACAACACTCTAACGTCAGAGCATCCATGTGTGCGAAGAGTAGATGTCCAAACCGATAAAAAGTATAATTATGGTCCACAACCGGATGGCGCTACGACACTGTTTTCAATCTAGTACCAGCTCTCGACACATCACCCCCCCCCCCCCCCCTTGAAAACAGAGAATCCCCCATTTCTTTCTTTACTATTGTTAGATACTCTGAGCATTTCACCTCACAATGTAACACTATAAATACTCTAAGACATCCCCTCTCATCGCCCATCTCCCCAAAAATACTTTTCCGACATTTCTCGCTAAAAATTTTATTTTAAGTCATTCATCCGGGCTTTCCAAAGCAGTTCAGCCCACAGTGTAGTACTATAACTACTCTAAGACATCCCTCTTCCATAACCACATCCACCACAACCACAGATACTTTCTTAGAAGTAGCATTTTTTCGTTATGATGACAACTTATCTGTTAGAAGTAACAATTTTCACAATATGATAACAATTTTTCTGTCAGAAGTAACAAGTTTTCCTTAACACTAACAAATTTTCTCATCAAAGTAACAACATTTTACCTTAAAACTAGCATACTTTTACTTAACACACAAAAATTTCTCTTAGAAATAATATTTTTCGTCAGTGATAACACGTTTTCTGTTCGAACTAGCAAGTTTTCTGCCAAAGATACCAAATTTTTTCTTAGAAGTAACAATTTTTCATTGTGATAACAACTTTTCTGTCAGAAGTAGCAAGTTTTGCTTAACACTAACAAACCTTCTCTTTAAAGTAACAGCATTCTTCTTTAGAACTAACAAACGTTTACTTAACACTAATAGATTTTATCTTCGATGGATCAACTTTTTTCCTTCATACTAACATACTTTTACTTAACACACTCAAATTTCTCTTAGAAATAACACTTTTCGTCAGTGATAAGAAGTTTTCTGCCAGAAGTAGCAAGTTTTCCTTAGCACTAACAAATTTTCTCATCAAAGTAACAACATTTTACCTTAAAACTAACATACTTTTACTTAACACACTAAAATTTCTCTCAGAAATAACACTTTTCGTCAGTGATAACACGTTTTCTGCTTGAAGTAGCAAGTTTTCTGTCAAAGATACCAAAAAACTTTTCTTAGAAGTAACAATTTTTTCGTTATGATACCAAGTTTTCTGTTTGGACTAGCAAGTTTTCTGTCAAAGATACCAAATTTTTCTTAGAAGTAACAAATTTTCGGTATGATAAGAAGTGTTCTGCCAGAAGTAGCAAGTTTTCCTTAACACTAACAAATTTTCTTATCAAAGTAACAACATTTTACCTTAAAACTAACACACTTTTACTTAAGACACTCAAATTTCTCTTAGAAATAATATTTTTTGTCAGTGATAACACGTTTTCTGTTCGAACTAGCAAGTTTTCTGCCAAAGATACCAAATTTCTTCTTAGAAGTAACAATTTTTTGATTGTGATAACAACTTTTCTGTCAGAAGTAGAAAGTTCTTCTTAACACTTACAAACCTTCTCTTCAAAGTAATAACATTCTTCTTTAATACTGCCAAACGTTTACTTAACACTAACAGATTTTCTGTTCGATGCATCAACTTTTTTCCTTAATATTAACATACTTTTACTTAACACACTCAAATTTCTCTTAGAAATAACACTTTTCGTCAGTGATAAGAAGTTTTCTGCCAGAAGTAGCAAGTTTTCTTTGACACTAACAAATTTTCTTATCAAAGTAACAACATTTTACCTTAAAACTAACACACTTTTACTTAAGACACTCAAATTTCTCTTAGAAATAATATTTTTTGTCAGTGATAACACGATTACGAACTAGCAAGTTTTCTGCCAAAGATACCAAATTTCTTCTTAGTAGTAACAATTTTTTGAATGTGATAACAACTTTTCTGTCAGAAGTAACAAGTTTTGCTTAACACTAACAAACCTTCTCTTCAAAGTAACAACATTCTTCTTTAATGCCATCAATCTTTTACTTAACACTAGCAGACTTTCTCTTCGATGCATTAACTTTTTTCCTTAATATTAACATACTTTTACTTAACACACTCAAATTTCTCTTAGAAATAACACTTTTCGTCAGTAATAACACGTTTTCTGCTTGAAGTAGCAAGTTTTCTGTCAAAGATACCAAAAAATTTTTCTTAGAAGTAACAATTTTTTTGTTGTGATAACAAGTTTTCTGTTCGAACTAGCAAGTGTTCTGTCAAAGATACCAAATTTTTCTTAGAATTAATAATTTTTCGTTATGAAAAGAAGTTTTCTGCCAGAAGTAGCAAGTTTTCCTTAACACTAACAAATTTTCTCATCAAAGTAACAACATTTTACCTTAAAAATAACACACTTTTACTTAACACACACAAATTTCTCTTAGAAATAATATTTTTTGTCAGTGATAACACGATTTCTATTCGAACTAGCAAGTTTTCTGCCAAAGATACCAATTTTTTTCTTAGAAGTAACAATTTTTTTATTGTGATAAGAACTTTTCTGTTAGAAGTAGCAAGTTTGGCTTAACACTAACAAACCTTCTCTTCAAAGTAACAACATTCTTCTTTAATACTACCAAACTTTTACTTAACACTAACAGATTTTCTCTTCGATGCATCAACTTTTTTCCTTAATACTAACATACTTTTACTTAACACACTCAAATTTCTCTTAGAAATAACACTTCGTCAGTGATAACACGTTTTTTGCTTGAAGTAGCAAGTTTTCTGTCAAAGATACCAAAAATTTTTTCTTAGAAGTAACAATTTTTTCGTTATGATAACAAGTTTTCTGTTCGAACTAGCAAGTTTTCTGTCAAAGATACGAAATTTTTCTTAGAAGTAGCAATTTTTCGTTATGATAAGAAGTTTTCTGCCAGAAGTAGCAAGTTTTCCTTAACACTAACAAATTTTCTCATCAAAGTAACAACATTTTACCTTAAAACTAACACACTCTTACTTAAAAAACTCAAATTTCTCTTAGAAATAATATTTTTCGTCAGTGATAACACGTTTTCTGTTCGAAATAGCAAGTTTTCTGCCAAAGATATCAAATTTCTTTGTAGAAGTAACAATTTTTTGATTGTGATAACAAATTTTCTGTCAGAAGTAGCAAGTTTTGTTTAACACTAACAAACCTTCTCTTCAAAGTAACAGCATTCTTCTTTAATACTACCAAACGTTTACTTAACACTAACAGATTTTCTCTTCGATGCATCAACTTTTTTACTCAATACTAGCATACTTTTACTTAACACACTCAAATTTCTCTTAGAAATAACACTTTTTGTCAGTGATAAGAAGTTTTCTGCCAGAAGTAGCAAGTATTCCTTAACACTAACAAATTTTCTTATCAAAGTAACAACATTTTACCTTAAAACTAACACACATTTACTGAACATACTCAAATTTCTCTTAGAATAATATTTTTCGTCAGTGATAACACGTTTTCTGTTCGAACTAGCAAGTTTTCTGTCAAAGATACCAAGCTTTTTCTTAGAAGTAACAATTTTTTGAATGTGATAACTACTTTTCCGTCTGAAGTGGCAAGTTTTACTTCACACTACCACACCTTTTCTTCAAAGTAACAACATTCTTCTTTAATACTACCAAACTTTGACTTAACAATAACAGATTTTCTCTTCGATGCATCAACTTTTTTACTCAATACTAGCATACTTTTACTTAACACACTCAAATTTCTCTTAGAAATAATATTTTTCGTCAGTGATAACACGTTTTCTGCTTGAAATAGCAAGTTTTTTGTCAAAGATACCAAATTTTTTTCTTAGAAGTATCAATTGTTTAGTTATGATAACAATTTTTCTATTCGAACTAGTAAGTTTTCTGTCAAAGATACCAAATTTTTCTTAGAAGTAACAATTTTTCGTTATGATAAGAAGTTTTCTGCCAGAAGTAGCAAGTTTTCCTTAACACTAACAAATTTTCTTATCAAAGTAACAACATTTTACCTTAAAACTAACACACATTTACTGAACATACTCAAATTTCTCTTAGAATAATATTTTTCGTCAGTGACAACATACTTTTACTTAACACACTCAAATGTAGGTTAGAAATAAAACTTTTCGTCAGTGATAACACGTATTCTGCTTGAACTAGCAAGTTTTCCGTCAAAGATACCAAATTTTTTCTTAGAAGTAACACTAACAAATTTTTCCTTCGAAGTATCAACTTTTTCCTTAAAACTAACACACTTTTACTTAACACACTAAAATTTCTCTTAGAAATAATATTTTCGTCAGTGATAACACGTTTTCTGTTCAAACTAGGAAGTTTTCTACCAAACATACCAAATTTTTTCTTAGAAGTAACAATTTTGTGATTGTGATAATGCCTTTTCTGACAGACGTAGCAAGTTTTCCTTAACACTAACAAATGGTCTCATTGAAGTAACAACATTCTTCCTTTATACTAACAAACTTTTACTTAACATTAAATTTTTCCTAGAAATAACAAGTATTTTCTTAACAGTAACAAATTTTTTTAATAACTCCAAATTATCCGTCAAAGATAAGAAATTTTATCTTAAAAGTAACAATTTATAGTCAAAGATAACATGATTTCTGCTAAAAACTAGCAAGTTATCCAGCAAAGATAAAAAATTTTTCTTAGAAGTAACGAATTTATTATAACAGCACCAAGTTTTCCGTCAAAAATAAAAGATCTTCTCTTCGAAGTAACAACTTTTTTCGTTCATACTAAAAAAATTTTGCTTAACAGATCCAAATTTCTCTTGGAAGTCACATTTTTCATCAGTGATAACACGTTTTCTGCTTGAGCTTGCAAGTTTTCTCTCAAAGATACCAAATTTTGTCTTAAAAGTAGCAATTATCGTTATGATGACAAGTTATCTGTTAGGAGTAACAAGTTTTAAGTCAAACATACCAAAGTTTTCTTGGAATTAACAATTTTTTCATTGATGAGCACAATTTTCGTGTCAGAAATAGTAATCTGGATGATTATTGATGATTTAGATGAATCAATTGAACAGTTCTCACAGGAAATGCTACAACTGTTTACCGTTCGCTCTCATCATGAACACATTTCCACAACCCTAGTTCTACACAATCTGTTTCATCAGAGCAAGTATGGTAATTGCCCGGGGTAACTTTTTAACAGGATTGATTTGCACAGAGGTTATTTCTATGGGAAGGAGGATTTTTCCGTGGAGGAGGAGCCAGGTATCCAGTCGTTATTTCGAAAACGAGCAGAAGTTCAGCCATTGTTGCATATTTTTTTTAATAAATTTGGATTTTATTCATTTTTAACATTAAATTTTTTGCATATTTTTCTAATAAAGTCATCGGTTTTATTCATTTTTAAGGTTAATTTAGGGTAGGTTACGCGTGCGTGCGTAACTATTAGAAAACATACAAAAAAATAACCTTAAAAAGGAATAAAATCCAACTTTATTAAAAAAATATGCAAAAATGGCTGAAATCTTGCTCGTTTTTGAAATAAAGCCTGGATACCTGGCTCCTCCTCCGCGGAAAAAAAACCCCTTCCCATAGAAAAAACCTCTGTGCAAATCAATCCTGTTAAAAAGTTACCCCGGGCAATAACCAAACTTGCCAAACGTGTTCTCAGTGACGAAAATATTATTTCTAAGAAAAATTTGAGTGTGTTAAGTAAAAGTGTGTTACTTTTGAGGAAAAATTGATAATTCGAACGAAAAATTTGCTAGTATTAAGGAAAATTTGCTAATTCAGACAGAAAACTTCTTATCATAACGAAAAAAATTGTTACTTCTGAGAAAGCTTGTAAATTCTAGCGGATAAGTTGTCATCATAACGAAAAATTGTTACTTCTAAGACAAAAATTTGGTATCTTTGACAAAAAACTAGCTAGTTCAAGCAGAAAACGTGTTATCACTGACGAAGAGTGTTATTTCTAAGCGAAATTTGATTTTGTTAAGTAAAAGTATGTTATCACTGACGAAAAATATTATTTCTAAGAGAAAGATGAGTTTCTTCAGTAAAAGTGTGTTAGTTTTAAGGTAAAATGTTGTTACCTTGATGAGAAAACTTGTTAGTGTTAAGGAAAACTTGCTACTTCTGGCAGAAAACTTCTTATCATAACAAAAAATTGTTACTTCTAAGAAAAATTCGGTATCTTTGACAGAAAATTTGCTAGTTTGAACTGAAAACTTGTTATCATAACGAAAAAATTGTTACTTCTAAGAAAAAATTTTAGTATCTTTGACAGAAAAATTGCTACTTCAGGCAGAAAAATGTTACCACTGACGAAAAGTGTTATTTCTAAGAGAAACTTGAGTGTGTTAAGTAAAAGTATGTTAGTATTAAGGAAAAAAGTTGATGCATCGAAGAGAAAATCTGTTTGTGTTAAGTAACAGTTTGGTAGTATTAAAGAAGAATGTTGTTACTTTGATAAGAAGGTTTGTTAGTGTTAAGCAAAACTTGTTACTTCTGACAGAAAAGTTGTTATCACATTCAAAAAATTGTTTCTTATAAGAAAAAATTTGGTATCTTTGGCAGAAAACTTGCTAGATCGAACAGAAATCGTGTTATCACTGACGAAAAATATTATTTTTAAGAGAAATTTGTGTGTGTTAAGTAAAAGTATGTTAGTTTTAAGATAAAATTTTGATACTTTGATGAGAAAATTTGTTAGTGTCAGGGAAAACTTGCTATTTCTGGCAGAAAACTTCTTATCACTGACGAAAAGGGTTATTTCTAAGAGAAATTTGAGTTTGTTAAGTAAAAGTATGTTAGTATTAAGGAAAAAAGTTGATGCATTGAAAAGAAAATCTGTTAGTGTTAAGTAAAAGTTTGGTAGTATTAAAAAAGAATGTTGTGACTTTGAAGATAAGGTTTGTTAGTGTTAAGCAAAACTTGCTACTTCTGACAGAAAAGTTGTTATCACATTCAAAAAATTGTTTCTTATAAGAAAAAATTTGGTATCTTTGGCAGAAAACTTGCTAGTTCGAACAGAAAACATGTTATCACTTACAAAAATTTTTATTTTTAAGTGAAATTTGAGTGTGGTAAGCAAAAGTGTGTTAGTTTTAAGATAAAATGTTGTTACTTTGATGAGAAAATTTGTTAGTGTTAAGGAAAACTTGCTACTTCTGGCACAAAACTTCTTATCATAACGAAAAAATTGTTACTTCTAAGAAAAAATTTTTGGTATCTTTGACAGAAAACTTGCTACTTGTAAAACGTGTTAAGTAAAAGTATGTTAGTATTATGGAAAAAAGTTGATGCATCGAAAAGAAAATCTGTTAGTGTTAAGTAAAAGTTTGGTAGTATTAAAGAAGAATGTTGTTACTTTGAAGACAAGGTTTGTTAGTATTAAGCAAAACTTGCTACTTCTGACAGAAAAGTTGTTATCACATTCAAAAAATCTTTACCTCTAAGAAGAACTTTGGTATATTTGGCAGAAAACTTGCTAGTTTGAACAGAAATCGTGTTATCACTGACTAAAAATATTATTTCTAAGAGAAATTTGTGTGTGTTAAGTAAAAGTGTGTTAGTTTTAAGGTAAATGGTTTTTACTTTGATGAGAAACATTGTTAGTGTCAAGGAAAACTTGCTACTTCTGGAACAAAACTTCTTATCATAACGAAAAATTGTTACTTCTAAGAAAACTTTGGTATCTTTGACAGAAAACTTGCTAGTTCGAACAGAAAACTTGTTATCATAACGAAAAAATTGTTACTTCTAAGAAAAAATTTTTGGTATCTTTGACAGAAAACTTGCTACTTGTAAAACGTGTTAAGTAAAAGTATGTTAGTATTATGGAAAAAAGTTGATGCATTGAAAAGAAAATCTGTTAGTGTTAAGTAAAAGTTTGGTTACTTTGTGTGGTTAAATGTTGTTACTTTGAAGACAAGGTTTGTTAGTATTAAGCAAACTTGCTACTTCTGACAGAAAAGTTGTTATCACATTCAAAAACCTTTACCTCTAAGAAGAAATTTGGTATATTTGGCAGAAAACTTGCTAGTTTGAACAGAAATCGTGTTATCACTGACGAAAAATATTATTTCTAAGAGAAATTTGTGTGTGTTAAGTAAAAGTGTGTTAGTTTTAAGGTAAATGGTTTTTACTTTGATGAGAATATTTGTTAGTGTCAAGGAAAACTTGCTACTTCTGGCACAAAACTTCTTATCATAACGAAAAGTGTTATTTCTAAGAGAAATTTGAGTATGTTAAGTGAAAGTATGTTAGTTTTAAGGAAAAAAGTTGATGCATCGAAGAGAAAAACTGTTAGTGTTAAGTAAAAGTTTGGTAGTATTAAAGAAGAATGTTGTTACTTTGAAGAGAAGGTTTGTTTGTGTTAAGCAAAACTTTCTACTTCTGACAGAAAAGTTGTTATCACAATCAAAGAATTGTTACTTCTAAGACAAATTTCGTATCTTTAACAGAAAACTTGCTAGTTCAAACAGAAAACTTGTTATCATAACGAAAAAATTGTTACTTCTAAGAAAATTTTTTGTATCTTTGACAGAAAACTTGCTACTTCAAGCAGAAAACGTGTTATCACTGACAAAAAAATTATTTCTAAGAGAAATTTGAGTATGTTAAGTGAAAGTATGTTAGTTTTAAGGAAAAAAGTTGATGCATCGAAGAGAAAAACTGTTAGTGTTAAGTAAAAGTTTGGTAGTATTAAAGAAGAATGTTGTTACTTTGAAGAGAAGATTTGTTAGTGCTAAGCAAAACTTGTTACTTCTGACAGAAAAGTTTTTATCACATTCAAAAAATTGTTTCTTCTAAGAAAAAAATTGGTATCTTTGGCAGAAAACTTGCTAGTTCGAACAGAAATCGTGTTATCACTGACGAAAAATATTATTTCTAAGAGAAATTTGTGTGTGTTAAGTAAAAGTATGTTAGTTTTAAGGTAAAATGTTGTTACTTTGATGAGAAAATTTGTTAGTGTTAAGGAAAACCTGCTACTTCTGGCAAAAAACTTCTTTTCATAACGAAAAATTATAACTTCTAAGAAAAATTTGGTATCTTTGACAGAACACTTGCTAGTTCGAACAGAAAACTTGTTATCATAACAAAAAAATTGTTATTTCTAAGAAAAATTTTTTGGTATCTTTGACAGAAAACTTGCTACTTCAAGCAGAAAACGTGTTATTACTGACGAAAAGTGTTATTTCTAAGAGAAATTTGAGCGTGTTAAGTAAAAGTATGTTAATATTAAGGAAAAAAGTTAATGCATCGAAGAGAAAATCTGCTAGTGTTAAGTAAAAGATTGATAGCATTAAAGAAGAATGTTGTTACTTTGAAGAGAAGGTTTGTTAGTGTTAAGCAAAACTTGTTACTTCTGACAGAAAAGTTGTTGTCACATTCAAAAAATTTTTACTTCTAAGAAGAAATTTGGTATCTTTGGCAGAAAACTTGCTAGTTCGTAATCGTGTTATCACTGACAAAAAATACTATTTCTAAGAGAAATTTGTGTGTGTTAAGTAAAAGTGTGTTAGTTTTAAGGTAAAATGTTGTTACTTTGATAAGAAAATTTGTTAGTGTCAAGGAAAACTTGCTACTTCTGGCAGAAAACTTCTTATCACTGACGAAAAGTGTTATTTCTAAGAGAAATTTGAGTGTGTTAAGTAAAAGTATGTTAATATTAAGAAAAAAAGTTGATGCATCGAACAGAAAATCTGTTAGTGTTAAGTAAACGTTTGATAGCATTAAAGAAGAATGTTGTTACTTTGAAGAGATGGTTTGTAAGTGTTAAGAAGAGCTTGCTACTTCTGACAGAAAAGTTGTTATCACAATCAAAAAATTGTTACTTCTAAGAAGAAATTTGGTATCTTTGGCAGAAAACTTGCTAGTTCGAACAGAAAACGTGTTATCACTGTCAAAAAATATTATTTCTAAGAGAAATTTGAAATTTGTTAGTGTTAAGGAAAACTTGCTACTTCTGGCAGAACACTTCTTATCATACCGAAAATTTGTTAATTCTAAGAAAAATTTGGTACCTTTGACAGAAAACTTGCTAGTTCGAACAGAAAACTTGTTATCATAACGAAAAAATTGTTACTTCTAAGAAAAGTTTTTTGGTATCTTTGACAGAAAACTTGCTACTTCAAGCAGAAAACGTGTTATCACTGACGAAAAGTGTTATTTCTGAGAGAAATTTTAGTGTGTTAAGTAAAAGTATGTTAGTTTTAAGGTAAAATGTTGTTACTTTGATGAGAAAATTTGTTAGTGCTAAGGAAAACTTGCTACTTCTGGCAGAAAACTTCTTATCACTGACGAAAAGTGTTATTTCTAAGAGAAATTTGAGTGTGTTAAGTAAAAGTATGTTAGTATTAAGGAAAAAAGTTGATCCATCGAAGATAAAATCTAATAGTATTAAGTAAACGTTTGTTAGTTTTAAAGAAGAATGCTGTTACTTTAAAGAGAAGGTTTGTTAGTGTTAAGCAAAACTTGCTACTTCTGACAGAAAAGTTGTTATCACAATGAAAAATTGTTACTTCTAAGAAAAAATTTGGTATCTTTGGCAGAAAACTTGCTAGTTCGAACAGAAAACGTGTTATCACTGACGAAAAATATTATTTCTAAGAGAAATTTTAGTGTGTTAAGTAAAAGTATGTTAGTTTTAAGGTAAAATGTTGTTACTTTGATGAGAAAATTTGTTAGTGTTAAGGAAAACTTGTTACTTCTGACAGAAAACTTGTTATCATATTGTGAAAATTCTTACTTCTAAGAAAAAATTTGGTATCTTTGGCAAAAAACTTGTTACTTCTAACAGAGAAGGTGTCATCATAACGAAAAAATGCTACTTCTAAGAAAGTGTCTTTGGGTGTGGTGGATGTGCTGATGGCAGAGGGATGTCTTAGAGTAGTTATAGTACTACACTGTGGGCTGAATTGCTTTGGAAAGCCCGGATGAATGACTTAAAATAAAATTTTTAGCGAGAAATGTCGGAAAAGTGTTTTTGGGGAGATGGGTGAGGAGAGGGGATGTGTTAGAGTATTTATAGTGTAACATTGTGATATGAAATGCTTGGAGTATCTAATAATAGTAAAGAAAAAAATGGGGCTTCTCTGTTTTCAAAGGGGAGGGGGTGATGAGTGGAGAGCTGCTGCTAGTGTGAAAACATTGTCGTAGCGCCATCTCACTCTGGACCATAAGTATACTTTTTTATCGGTTTGGACATCTACTCTTCTCACGCATGGATGCTCTGACGTTAGATTTTTGCTGTGGAAATTCAAAGATAATTTCCTTATTATTCCTACCTTTAAAGTATCTCGAACGAGACCGTTTTTAGCATCTTTTATCATCCAGCCGAAGCCCGGATTCCGTCTCCTCGGAACGATTCAACAGTGAGCAAACCCCCCTGAATTGCGTTGGGATAATCGGATTCCGTCCCTGGAATGAGATAACACTGACCGTACTCCCCCACATCGCGCGGGTTGGATGGAAACAAGAATTTTCCCCTTTGCACGTTTGGATATTTTTGCTGAAAAACGTGTCCTGGGTTGTGCCAGGGTTGAGATAAACCGTACGTTGGATTGGATACTCCCTCGGTGGCGGCCTGTGCTCGGGGTAGTACCCTATTGGAGGGAGGGGTACTTCGGATTCTTGAGTGGGGACATGGAACCCAACCATCTGAAGAAATTGTGTGTCCAATATGCATCTCAAATCATCGTGATATACATTTTCTCAGAATGATACGGTAAATAATGCCCCGAAACATGTCACTGTTAACACCTATCAAAAATCCAATTGAAAAATCGAATGTTCAAATAACTTTTTACGATACTGTACCACTTAACATCAATTGGACTGTGTCTGCTTGGAATGATAGCCCCCTTGTATGGTGAACAATAAAAATCCTTACATTCATAAAAAAACATCACGTCAAATGTCCTTCTGAACTCGAGTCACAAAAATAATAGAAGAATATGCAAAAATAGGGTTAAAGTGAACGAGTACAGCCGGTAGCATATTTCATGCAATTTTTAGATAAAGTAACCTAATGCATCCCTGGGGTAGCTCTTGACCCAAAGTTTTACGGTTTATCGAAATTACATAAACAATGTATTCCCTTAAAGTCAAATGTAGCATGTATGAAAGCCCCCATGCTTCCGATATTTGGAAAGTTTGTTTCTTTATTAGCTACGCAATTGGACTAAAAATGTTATTTATGAACAGTTTCGATTAGCTATGACTAATTTTGTTAAAGACGAGCTATTTTCTTCCGAAACCACACAAAATCAGAAAAATGTTAAATATTTTTTTATTAGCTACGCAATTGGACAAAAAAATGAAGAAATTATGCACATTTTCAATTAGCTATGGCTATGCTTGTTAAAGAGGAGCTATTTTCTTACAAAACCACACAAAATCAGAAAAAATGTCAAATGTTCCTTTATTAGCCACGCAATTGGACTAACAGTTTCAATTAATTATGGCTAAGTTTGTTAAAGACGAGCTATTTTCTTGCGAAACCACGCAAAATCAGAGTCGCTTACATTGTTTAATATTTCACTAGCTAATTTTGAAAAAGAAGGGCATAAGAATGTACCCAATGAACCCTTGAATTATCCCCCATCCCCCTAAAAAATATTAAAGTTTTCATAAGTCGACTACATTGTTTAATATTTTCACCAGCTAATTTGAAAAGAGCTTTGTTTCACTCCTAAGAAAATGATATAACTTGGTAACATTGGTCACATATAACTTGGTAAAAAATGGTAACATTCTAAATTCCATATTTGAGAATGTTAGGTAAAAAGTAACAGAATTGGATGTTCATAGCATTGGATGTTAAATACATCGATTATTTGATTCGTGTTCATGGTTCCAAGTCTAATAAAAATCTGCCGTCAGCAGTAATTTCACAATAGATTTCAAATTGATTTACTGAGATTAATGCAATACTTTCCTCCAGTGGTTTGGCAAAGGTACACTCTAACCGCACATTTCCCATCCGGGCAATACTCATATCTTTGGTACCGGACAAATCCAATACAATAATGCCATGCGTTTTTTGCAAACATTTCTTCACTTATAATATTTTCGAATAATTGTGAATCTTGGTCTAGGGATTTCGTTGTTAATTCGTAGAGGGTCCGGTAGGATTTATCAAAGGATAAATTGTAGATCGGAATTTCATTTACTTTACATACAAGAGATGAAAGTCTAAACAGTTCAAATTTATGCGTGGAATCTGTCCATGATCCAACAGCGCTAGCACTTTTTACAAAAGCCAATGCCAATTTTGAAGGAATTTTACCATTGATAAATGACGAATCGGTACAGGTAGGCGTACCTGTAGCAATACGGCACTGATTCGTGATTGTATGAGGCACGAGCAATTTAATATTGTTTCCAGAGGCTCTTAATTTTTCAATCGTGAAAGCCACAGAACTTATAACTTGTTGTTTCCGTACATGAAGTATTGCCGAGGTAAGAGAGACTGTTACGCCGGGTGCAGCGTCCAGTGCTTTTCGCATAATATAATTGGGCGGTGCGATTTGTAGTTTTATATCAATCTTTACATTAGGAGGTAGCCATTGAGGTATATTGAATATCTCATGATTGAGTTTTCCCACTTAATGTAAATCTTTAGTTGTCACCTCTCTAAGAATATCGGTAGTATCAGTATTTTTTATATTCATATCCAATGGCCATACCTCTCAACTGCTCATAGAATATTGGAGTCATCAGTATGAATTGTATATAACTTGCATAATTTGAAAGAGTATTGCTCCTGCTGACCAATGTTCCATTTATATAGACACTTATTTATCGAAATAAATTGTGTAGTACACAATTTTCATAGGATAACCCCTCGGTGGCACTTGGTTTTTCATTGTTTGATTTTTTTTTACAATGACCTTCAAATCTATAAATGTTGAATTCAAATCGATAAAGTAGTCTTCATTGGAATAACTTTGAAAATGGACATTTTCAGAGAGTGGTTATTGCGGATAAAATTGTTCATAGTATCCATTTTTTACACTGACATCTACATTTTCCGCATTGCAAAGATTTAGAGATGAGGGGACTGAAGGGTAAGAATCTTTAAGGGGTAGATATGCCATCTTAGGAAAAAAAATCCTTTTTGGAACTTTTTATTTTCTTTGATGCTCTACGCTTTCCGGCTGGCTTGAGACTGATAAGTGATGAGGTCTTACTCCTCCTTTTTGAATCTTTTCCGCTCTATTTTAATCCCTCGCTGAGGGATCGTGCACTGGACCTGATATTTTGCGAAACACTTTCTTTAATACCCTTCCCAGACCCCCAATCGTGTAATGTAGAAGATGCAAAATCCGCTGTAACCAGTGTAATATATTTTTTAGGCAAGGGTAGTGCAGAACGAAACAGCTTAGCAAACAAACTGCCGAGACCATACCCGGATATTGACGAACGACCCCAATAATAGTCCATTCCATCGCCCAACTGTCTTGGTCAAGAGTACCAACATAGCAATCAATATCAGGACATACAAATATGAGTTCTATTAGCCATTTTACCGAATGGGTCGAAAATGACATGTAACTACAGCGAAACCTTTTGTTATTGCTAGTGGATTACCCAATTCGCTTCTTATTGTTAACTGACAGAGCTCCAAATACGAAGTGTTGAGTGGAACGTATTGAAGCTGCTTTATATTGTAGTGATGAATATGGTCATTAGACGTTTTTAGTTCAAGAACACATAGGAGTGGGATATTGGTATTGCCAACTCTTGATCTCTCGACAAAGGATGCATAAAGAAATATACAACTGTCCGAGGAGAAACCGGGGGGATACTCTGCGAAAATGACACGAAGCATGCCACTAGCGCTTCCTTCACTTTTACCGTTGATAACATTATGTTAAACCCAAGCACTTCTCTTAGATTATCATTGAGAATAACCTTTTCATTGTCAATGGGTAAACTAATTTAGATTTTACCCTCTTCCTTTGAATAATTGAATTGAAACGCTCCATTTTTACGAGCGGAAATTTTTTGTTGATTGCACGACAAAATTCATTCATAGTCCCAAACTTATTATATGGTAATGTGGCAAAGGGGTATTTTAAAGGAATTCATATTTTCAATTACATATTGATCTTTAAGAATTGGCCAATCATGGGGTCTAATTTTTATATTGTATACATGATCCTTTCTTAAGCTATAATATGTGTTTTTAAGAATCCTATCTACAAGACCAACTTCATACCTTCCCTGAAATTTAATAGCCGAGGAAAGTTTTGTCCGAAAATCGCTCGTTTTATTCAAATCATCATAAAGAGGATCAGAAACATTGGACACGAATGTCACATAAAAACCTTCAGACATTATGAACGTCTTCAGTGGATATTCACGAATCAAAATCAGAGTTGTATCCTAGCCAGCGAGCAAGAAACTGTCGCTTACCCTTGCGAGTACGAGTCTTTAATACCTCTTCAATTCGATAAGTTTCACTATTTCCAACTTTTTGTAATTCATAATCATAAAAACCACCAAGAATCTCTTCACATTTTATGTCAAGAAGCCGATACGTTATTGGTTTAGTGTCTAGGATTTTTGACACTTTAAAAAGTTCAGTGGACCACAAGTAATTCCCTTTTCAAAAATATTTCCTGTACGATTGATTCGAAGAATATCACCAACACTGATTTTATTCTTCCCTGCCTTTTCATTAGAATATTGTTTAAGGAATTGTGTATTGTCACTATGATGAACTTTAATAGGACTATCATTGAGCAAGGATCGATGAAGACGTTGATTATAAATCATCATAATTTTATCTAAATCATGAATAAATGCAGCTGTATTTTTCAATGTACAATATCTAGAAAATTAAAAGTCAAATAGTTCATATTAAACGTTCACCCAATGCCGCCTTTATAGGACTATGACTATGATAGAGCATTGCATTATATTTCAATAAAATCTCCTTTGTATATGGATTAACAAACTCACTTCCACGGTCTGTTTGAATTTTTTTTATATGAATCTTGTTTAAAGATGGATTCAAGGGCTTTAGTAACTTCATTGCCTTTCTTTGACTGCAATGGAGCCGCATATGCATACCGACTAAAAACACTTATTGTGAGTAAAATTTACTTGTACGGTTTATTATGACGCCTTTGAGTCACGTCTAGAGTCAAAAGATCTACTTGTAATATATGCAGAGGACAAAAGGCTTTAGTTTTTCGACAATCACGACTTCGAGTCCTATGATTTCGATGTAAAGTACAATTGGGTTTCTTTTGTAACTACTCTTTTGCTAACTTCTTTTTAATTCCGGTATTCTGAGCACGTGTAGTGGGAGAGCTTAAACTTCCTGGTTCTCCAATATTTTCAAAAACACCTTTCAAAACTTGATCCATTTTGACCGTAACAGTCTGCTGCCCTTTTTTATACTACCTGTTGAATCAATATGTCTTCGCTTTTGTCTAACTACCGGTGTCAAATTGCCACTAGGTGTGCTTTCAAAAAAAGATTTAAAATCATCATCTTAACCCTTTAATGGGCTATGTTCTTTTAATTTCTTTAGAATTTGTTTATTGCCGATAAGACTCTTAAGAAAATTTGACGACTTTAAAAATTATATAGATGACGATCAAAGGATTCGAGTCTTTTACGATTTGCAATTAGATCCGATAATCAATCAATTAAATTGTAGGGCTTGCCCTGGATTATAACTTCATTCTTTTTTCATCAATTAGTTCATTTTCAGCGAGATACGTCAAGAGTCTTTTACCTTGTTCACGATAGGATTGAGGCAACAAGTCTACAACACTTGTTAATAAATCTCCTTTTTTCGGTGTTTAACTATTTTCAGAAGGTTGATCAATGAGATTAACTTTGAGCGGTTTTTCACGATAAGATTTATGTTTGTTGACATGACGAAGGGCATTTTGAAGCAAAATTAATTTTTCATCATCGACAATTATTTCATTGTTTATAAATTTATCAAGATTATCTTCAAAGTGCTCTTTGGGTGAAAAAGCAAGTTCAAATGGTGTCAATATATAGGGTTTAGCCATTTCTAGAGAAAAGTGTTTACATGTCTGGCGATTATCGTTAGTAACAATGAAAACAAGTTGCAACCCGCTTAAACAAGACTTTTTCTTTTACAATTTGCTTTCTTTTTGCAAGCTAAAGCATGAACAAGTGATAGATATTGCTTTGTCTTTGCTTAACACGAACTGACAGTTGAACATTACCTTCCGTTAAATTTAAACAAAGTTTAGACAAGAGATTAATAAATTCATTGTCAACACCATTTTTAAGTATTGCTTTTCTAAGTCGTGGTTTTGAATGGGCTAGCACTGGAAATAAATGTTGATGTCCATGTAGATTCTTCAGTGTCATGATGGCGACTAATGACCTTGTTTACTATTCACAGGTAGATATACAGTAATTTCATTATCGAAAATATCTATGACTACACGCAAGCTTCGGCCGTGTTTTGATTCAGGTCCAATAATATGTAACCGTAAGGTTTATTAGTTGCTTGACTGTATGCGGAAAGTAAAAATTTGGGTTCACCAGGGTAGATTTGTTTGTTCAGAGTTATAAGAGAACTTGAATCGTGAACAACTTAAAACTCAACGATGGGTGGTAATTTTTCCTCACTTAGCTTCGAGGCGGAGCTGTAGTACTCGTATGGGTATATGCCCTAACAAGTTAATAAATCATACAGTTCCTCATCTGGTAAGTGCTGTTTGAGAAAGGGAGAAATATTAGAATCGTCGATTTTCTGGACTTGAATCCATTGGCTTAGAGATTTAGGGAAAAAACTAAAGGAATCAAGGAAATGGATTTTATTCAAAAAACGTATTACCATTATCAACTGTTTTCCATATAAATACTAAGACTAGCAACTTTTCAGATGATTTCGGCATAATTTTATAATAAAAAGAACCATCTACCCATGCGCCATCTACAGCTTCACCTTTCTGCAATGGTGCCAGCGCTGGTAATATGAATTTCAAATCTTAGTTGGAATTTTGCATGTAAACCGGTAGAAAGTATTGTTGCTTAACATTTAAATTACACGATTTATGCGTGACCCCCCGAAAGTTACTTCCCCTTGATGAAATCTCTTGCCATAAATGATCATGATCGTGGGTTTTCGCATCCCCCTCGTTAATTTTTTTCTTGCAAACCCAACAAATTTTCTTATTTTTAATAGCCAACTTGTCCTCTGGTGATAGATTCATTGGATAGTGTGTATGGCGCAGCCGTGAAATCGCCTTATTTGTTGTTTTAATGAAAGTAACCATAGCTGTGCCAACACAATCTTTTCCACCCAACGTCTCACAAAAATCAACCAATTGTATTGCATCAACCAATTGCATTACTTGAATCTTTCCGTGCGTACACAAGAGAGATGGCAATGTCTTCATGTTTTTTCACATGGTTCAAATTTGAAGGATCCGACACATCCATGAGGGCAGGATCAATGTCCAATGTCACCTTGTTGCTCTCCAACAGCGTATTCTAAAAGCCTTGGAACCGCAAGGTGGCATTGTCCCCTGAAACCGTTTCCACCGACTGGTATCCATGACGCTTGCAGTGTCTCAAATGATTATTCAATTTTAATTCGCTAATGAATCTTGAAAGACACATTGGGCAGTAATAGCAGGTACCCCCTTTTTTCTCTTTACCTTCACTTAAAACCCTGCTAATATTTGGAATTAGAAAAAAGTGTCCAATTGATTCATGATCTCTGGCAGGCTCGTACAGAAGCCATACCTAGTGTTTCATTGAGTCACTGGACGGCGACCTTACGGAATAAATTACCCCTTTTTTATCGCTAAGTTTCCCCATCTTCGTATTCTTCATCAAATTGTAAAACTGTAACCCCAACTTTTAAATGTCCATTTGCCTTTTCAAAAACATCAAACCCCTTAAGCGTAACTGCATATTGCCCTCTTAAACAAGTAAAATCTACTTTTGGAAATTCAGAACCATCCCCTCCGCCATTTACTGCCCATTCGCACAAGTTTGTATTAGTGGCATCAATTCTTTTGGGCTTGTGTCCTGCCACAAGGACGGAATACTTGAAACATTCCAAGCCTGTATCAAAACGAAATTGCTGTACGCCCCTAGCAGCTTTTAAATTACTATTATATTTTCTAAAGTTACCCGTCCCCGTCCCACCTCTTAAAGCAAATTCCCTTTTAAAATTGATTATATTTAATTCTATTTTTTCAATAAATAAAACTACAAACCCACTCCCATTGTCATTGTATCCCTCCATCCTATTAAAAATTTCACCCACCCAATCTGAAAACACACCCTCATAATTATGCAATTGATGGTGTAGCGTATGCATCTTTGTTTGTATGTGATGCTCGCGCAAAACACTCGAACTCCATTTAAAAAAATGATTTTAAACATTATGGATGCTTTTAAAGAGTACAGTTTTCCCGCCTCCCGTAAATATTTTTCGAGAAGTACCCGAATCATGCTGACCTAGGAGTTCGCGATGTCTATAGGGTCCGTTTGAATACTACCACATGATAGGGAATTAAATGGGTCACAAAACTCGGCCCTATACACGTGAATATTGCGCAAAGCGGTATCAGGCTAAATAAAATTAGGCAATAATGTGGGCAAGCGAGCTCCACTTTGTCGCATATCACTGTGAGGGGTTGTCTCGACCTCGCTTACTGGTAACTGATCTAACACACTGTCCAAAAAGTCATTTCTGAGGCCGAGATTCAGCACAAAACTATATAAATTAAAGGATGGTACACTAGCCGAACTCACCCCCACACCCTCGTGTTCACTCACTGTCAAAATGACACGGAATTCCGATTGCGATGGTAAAATGTCACCAATAAAGGGCGTTGTGTAAACCTAGAGGAATAATAAGAGCATATTAGCTCGCTGTAAGGTATTGGCCTATGAAGAAGAGAGAACAAGTATTATGACTACCATGACCCTTGAAGTCATATACAGCATGCTACTCATTGTATAATGAAGGGGTACCATGTCCCCTTTAACTCATTGAAACCCTACTACTCATTGAAATGTAAAGGCGTCCTATGTCGCCACTACTGATTTAAATGGAATGCCCCTTCCATAGGGTATCTTGTATGTATTATGAAGCTTTGAAAGGTTTGCCCACACTACTGCCATACATGTTATATGGATCTACAAGATCCTTTTGGTTGTATTTAAAAAATAGTTATGAAAAAATTAGCAAGGGGTGATTTGTTTCTGGCCATCTGGTTATAAACTCGTCAGCCCCGGCCATCAATTCATCTGAGGCTTCCTCTACCCCTGCAGGTCCTCCAATTAATTGAGCCATAAGTTGGTCAATATCGGCCTGAAAGAAATAGGTATGAATAGAAATAGCAGGGGCTCTCTAAATTCTTAGCTATAAAACGAACGTCCTCATGAGTCTTTTGATATCCATCCCATTATTAGAAACCCTGAAATAACCTTCTTAGCTATTTCCTTTTAAGCGTATAACTTGCGCCTTTAATGTTTAATCAAAAAAGGTAAAACAAAAGAGTAAGCAGTTTAAAACTTGAAAAGCCGGTTAGTCTAGAAAAAATAGGTATGAACGGAGCTAACAGGGGGGGGGAATAGATGACTCTCCCTCCCAAAAGCTAGCGAGTAGGCGCTTAAAAGCTGAAAAAACCGTCTTATATGTGAGCATTTAAAAGAAGGAGTGGCGGAAATTTTAATATTCTAGGGAAAATCCATACATACAAAACGAGTAAGCACCTATTAATGTAAAAGTTTCTTTACAATGCCTAAGGAATGGCGAAAAACAAGCTTATTTCTGAGTCTTTTAAAACTTGGGGGAAACTTTAATAATCTAGCAAAAAATATCATTATTAAGTTAAAAAAAAATATCGAAAAACGTCTTTATTGGGTTGAAATGGCGAAATGAAAGGCTCTCTAACAATAAACTAGAAATTAGTGAAAAATATCAACATTAAGTTGAAAAAATAGGGAAAAACGTCTTTATTAGGTTGAAATGGCGAAATGAAAGGCTCTAAAACAGTAGACTAAAACATTAGTGGAAAATATCATTATTAAGATTAAAAAATAGGGGAAAACGTCTTTATTAGTGAAAATTCCCCTTAAGGGGTGAAAGAGGCGAAACTAGTATTAAAAACTAACAAAAAGTAAAAAAATATTGATAGAAAGTAAGGGTTTAGCACTTCGATATGTCTTAGGAATTGTTTCTTCGACAAGTAAAAAAAAAAGATGGAATAAATGCTTGTAGTAGGTTAAGAACTTAGCTTGAAAAGAATATAAACTAGCTAAAAATAAACGGTAAGTTTTCTTTTTTTATTACGTCAGTAAATATGCTCGTATCTCCAAATTCAGGCTGCACTTGATTGGGGGCTATCGAGGCTCCTGGCAACACATTATCGGGGACAACCTCATGATCTTGTGCAGGTGGGGCAGCGATATCACGTGCTTAGGGGGTTGGAGCAGCGGGGCTCACCATCTTGTGAGCAGTGCCGTCAGAGGGCTGCGTTTGAAATTCTATGGGAAAAGGAGGGGGGGCATGTCCATGAAGCCGGGGAGGGATGTCATAGAAAAACACGTGACCTAACCTAACCATTGAAATCTTGCCAAGGACATTGAACTCTTGCCATGGTGGGAATCTTGCCATCCAGGAACAGGTGCAAGGGGCTTGGAGCTCCAATTATTAATTTCCCTGTGTTAATTTCCATAGGGATGACTTTGAATAGATTTGACCTACACTACTCATAAATCAAAACAACGAAGGGATAGGACGTTGTCTGCGGTTAATAGATGTTTCAATTACAAAAAAGGGAATTTGGAAAATTGCTGGACATTCGATTAGATGTTAGAAGTAAATATAAAACCATTAGACAATTCCCAAAGTAGATACCCCCCCCCTTACTCCCACCAGACTTCAATCATCAAACTATAATCGATTTAAGCTATTTAGTTATATTAAAAATCCTATTATAAAAAGCACTAAGTCCTATTTTCTTTTTCAATGATTCCTTTTTTCATTTAGAAAATTATATTTAATATATACATACCTTCTTATTTTTCAATGACTCCATTTCTGTTCCATTTGCAGATGTAGAGGGCGTATTCATATCCACCATTCACTCCACTTTCAAAGGTTTTAACAGAATAAAGTCTAATTTAGAACTGATAGATTATAGAGAGAAAACTGTAAATATGAAGACAAAAATCCGACCTCAACAAATGTTGTGAAATAGGAAGTACAGGACATTTTAATTTTCAAAACCCGTGAATAAAGTACAAAAAAAAAAAACTATGAAATTCGTCAAAAACCTTTTACCACTTTTAAAACGTGTTCAGACCTTACTGCAGTTTAATTTTAGCCCTGTCTTTCTTAAAAGATTCCAAATCTGCACCAATGAACAACTGTCATTTTTAGGCGGATAGACATATTTGTCAGCGTACTACCAGTCTTCATTGGTCTAGATTTCGGAATCTGACACCAGAATCTGTCAATAAAGAATGAGCTAGAGAATGACGCTAGAGCGTCAATGTTTATTAATAAGAAAAAACAAGTTTTTTTCATCTGAAAGTAAGAAATTAAAACGAACAGCAATTATAATTTATATGAGGGGGCTGCCCTCTTCTCAATACCTCGCTCTTTACGCTTTTTTTAGAATATTTAAAAAAGCTTATTATCCTAATTAAATGGTCCGTGTATTTCAGGAGTCGTTCTTAAAGAACTGGGACAAAAAGTTAAACTTTAGCGTAAAGAGCAAGGTATTGAAGAGAGGGCAGCCCCCCTCATATAAGTAAATATTTCTGTTCGTTTTAAGTTTTCATGTTGCTCCTTACTTTCAGTTGAAACTTTTTTTATTATTTAATTTTCGATCACTTTTGAATAATGCTGAGAAAACCGGCTCCCCTTCCATAGAAAATTTCTTCTCCCCCGGCAATCCCTCCATGTAATTTTAGTCCAACGTAAAATACTCCCCCCCCCCAAGCTGAAAATTCCCCCCGAAAAATTTCTTGCGGACGGTCCCAGATGTTTTTTTTTTCTTAGCACACTTTTGATAGGAAAAGACTTTCATTTGAAAAGATTGTTTTTAAAATCACGCCAGAAATCCCCTCCTCTGTGGAAAAATTTTACCTCAAATCCCCCCCCCACCAAGTAGAAAGTTGCTCCCACAGAAAATTCCCCCTGGAGAATTTCTCCCGTAAAAATTCCCCCTTCTACGGAAAGATACTCTAGACAACTCTAACCTGGTAAAAATTTTCCCCCGACATTTCCCCTTAATATTTCTATATGTAAAATTGAGTCAGTAAAGTGTAAGACTAATAAAAATAAATCCGCATAGAAATTCTGGCAAATTCAGGAATTCTCCCCAGTGTAAAAATACCCCTGGAAAGTTCATCCCCGGAAACTTCCCTCCCCGTGAAAAATTTTCCCCTTGGAAAATCCCCCAAGGAGAAAATTCACCCCCCCCCCCACCAGACAAATGCATACATACTTCCCAATAACAAATGATATAGGCCTACGTAAACAATGGGCAAAATTAATAACTCAAAGACCTTTTCCCAAAGCCTGTGGGGGTCATGTTATCTCCAAAGACATAGTTTTTATGCCTATCTGTAATGTTGAACAATGTGGCTATCGCAAAATTTTGCTTGGACAACTTTGAGGGAAAAAGGGGGCGGTCACTTAAAAAGGACACTAGAACCTTTAATTTCCGTTCAAATGAGCCCTTTCCCGATATTTTAGGAATATTGGTTCGATACGATCACCCTTGGAAAAAAAAAAAAAAAATAAAAAAAAATAAACATGCATCTGTGATCTTTCTTGTGGCAAAAATACAAAATACCACATTTTTGCAGATGGGATCCTGAAACTTCTGAAATAGGGTTCTCAGATATGCTGAATCTGATGATGTAATTTTCATTAACATCCCTTGACTTTTGAGGGATTTTTTTCCCTTTTTCAAAAATCAGACACATTTTCTCAGGCGTGTAGCTTTTGATGCGTAACACTAAACTTAATGAGTCTTATATATTTGGAATCAGCATAACAAGCCAATTCTTTTGATACATCTATTGATATAAAAATTCTTTTTTAGAGTTTTGGCCACTATTGAGCCATATTGCCCCTTACTTACAGAGTTCGTTATCACGGAATGTTTGACCAGAGTATGTCTGATAAGGTTGAAACGGTTGTAGCAACAAAATGTCTATTTTATTTGGTTTTATATAAGAAGTGATGAAAGTGAAAATAAAGTTACAACCATATGCTCATCTACCGCAGTAAGAAAAAGTAACTAAAAACACTAACTATCGTTACTCAGACCATATCTGACCACTATCATCAATGTAGCTTCTAATATTCTAATCTTGGTTTGCAGACCTATCTTCCTATTCTTCCAAACTTTTTTAACTGTGAAGAAACACCCAGAGCCTTGGCTATGATGTTGGTATACTCCAGGATGAGAATTTGAGAGAAAATTTCCATGAACAGTTGAGTGCTAAACTTGAAAGTTTGAAATATGAGAATGTAGAAGATGGTTGGAATAATTTTAGAAAAACAATTTGTGAAGTTGCTGATGGTTTCTTAGGGAAGAAAGTTAGAACTGCAGCTAAGAATATTAGTGAAAAGGCTTTATGTTTAATAGAGAAGAGAAGGGGCTTGTACAAGAATTATCTAAGTGATAGATCATATGTAACAAAAGGAATGTAAAGAAAGTGGAGAAAGCATTAAAGTATGAACTCAGGAGGTGTGAAGTGGAGGCCATGGATGAAATTGCCGAGGATCTGGAAGATGGAGCTACACGGCATAATAGTAAAATATTTTCCTAGCATGTTAATAAATTGAGAGGGAGTAGTCAATCCGGACTTGCCCTAGTTAAATGTAGGAACGGGGCCACAGTGATAAGGAAAGAGCTAAAGAGAGATGGGTAGAACATTTTGAGAATGCGCTAAACCGATATAGAGTTCCAGGAAAAGATAAAGAGGAAAATGAAAAAATGTTTGTGATACCTTGGATGTGAAGGAAGATTTGTTTTGTGAGGAAGAATTAGCGACAGTACTAAAAGGATTAAAAAATAATATGGCTCCCGGCGCTGATAGTGTGGTAAATGAGTTTCTTAAATATGGTGGCTCTGAGGTTAGAAATAAGTTACTGAAGATTATGAATATGATTTTTCGAAAAGGGGGTGTACGTAATGATTTTAGGGGAACCTTAATTAGAGCATTGTATAAGAAAGGTGATAAGAGTGAGTGTGGTAATTATCGAGGCATTAGTCTGGTCTCTGTAGGTAGCAAATTACTTAGTAATATGATACTTTTTATACTGAGAGATGCTGTAGAAAAAGTTTTAGGGGAAGAATAGTGTGGGTTTAGAAAATGTAGAGGATATATCGACCAAATTTTAACTCTTAGGTTAATAATTGAGAAGTGCCTGAAGTTTCAAACTCTTTTGGTCTTCAGTTTTACAGATTATGAGCAAGCGTTCGATCCTGTTGGTAGAAGTGCTTTAGCCAATGTCTTATCCTTGTATGGTATACCAGACAAATAAATTAAAGCGATAGTGCTATGTACGAGAATAACACTGCTGTGGTTAAGGTAGGAAATGAGGTTAGCAGCTGGTTTTGTATTAAATCAGGAGCTAAGCAGGGTTGTGTTCTATCCCCCTTTATATGGAATATTTTGATGGACTATGTCTTAAATAGCACAGAAAAGGCAATGGGAGACCACTGAATCAAAGGGGGAGGAAAAACTCTCCTGGACTTAGATTATGCTGACGATTTAAGCATCCTAGATGGAAGTATGAGCAAAATGATTGAACATTTAGAGGTTTTGCGAGTTCAGGGTGCTAGAATAGGTTTGAAAATCAATGTGAAAAAGGCTAAGTCACTAAGGCTAGGAATAAGTGAAGATGAAAAGGTTATGTTCGGTAACGAAAGATTGATCAGGTGGGCAGCTTTACTTGCATTGGTAGTATCAGAGGCAGCGCAATAGCACTGCCTAAGTAAAGAACGATATTGGAACAATGCATTATTTTTGGATTCTTTAGACCCGGGCACTTCGTATCGAAGGAGTTGTCGTAGAAACTTCAAACAGGGCTCAGTCGATTGGAAATCGAAAAGCCTTGTGCCCTTTTTAATAGTCAAAAGTGATAGGAGGGCAACTAACACCCCTCCCACGCCCAAGATTTCCCCAAACATATCTAATCAAAATTTTGAGATAGCCATTTTGTTCAACGTAGTTGAAAGCTCAGGAAATTATATCTTTGAGGATGACCCCCCCCCCCCCCCCCAGAGCAAGGGTCGTAAGTTATACCTTGGGGGCATATAAGGTTCTTGTAGAAAGTGTTGTTGTAGAAACTTCAAAAAGGGCTCATTCAATTGGAAATTGAAAGGGCTGGTGTCCTTTCTAATTGTCGAAGGTGACTGGAAAGCATATAACCCTCCTCTCAAGCCCACCACTTCCCCAAAAACACATCCAATCAAAATTCTGAGATAGCCATTTTGTTCAACATAGTTTAAAGGCCGGAAATTATGTCTTTGAGGATGACACTCCCCCCCCCACATCCTTCAGGGCAAAAGTTGTAAGTTATACTTTGAGGTCATATAAGGTATTTATAGAAAGCATTGTTGCAGAAACTTCAAAAAGGGCTCATTAACTGGGAACTGAAAGGACTAGTGCTCTTTTTAATAGTGTAGGGCAACTAGCCTCCCTCTCACGCTCATCGTTTCCCCAAACACATCCAATCAAAATTTTGATATAGGCATTTTGTTCAACGTAGTTGAAAGGTCTGGATTTTATGTCTTTGAGGATGACGCTCCCCCCAAAGCCCTTAGGGCAAGGGTTGTAAGTTATGCCCTGGGGGCATATATGATTTTTTATAGAAACTGTTGTTGTAGAAATTTCAAAAAGGGCTCATTCGATTGGAAATTGAAAGGGATAGTGCCTTTTTTAATAGTCGAAAGGAATTAGAGGGCAACTACCCCCTTCTCACGCCCATCTTTTCCCAAAACACATCCAATAAAAATTTTATGATAGCCATTTTGTTCAATGTAGTTGAAAGTCCTGGAAAATAGCTCTTTGAGGATGACAGTCCCCACCCCCCCCCCCGCACCCCTCAAGGCAAGGGTTGTAAGTTATGCCCTGGGGGCATATAAGGTTTTATAGAAAGCGTTGTCGTAGAAACTTCAAAAAGGACTCATTCGTTTTGATATTGAAAGGGCTAGTGCCCTTTTTAATAGTCAAAAGGTATTGGAGGGCAACTAACCCCCCTCTGACGCCCACCATTTCCCCGAACACATCAAATCAAAATTTTGAGAAAGCCGTTCTGTTCCAAGTAGTTGAAAGGTCCGGAAATTATATCTTTAAGGATGACAAACCCCCACAGCCCCCAGGGCAAAGGTTGTAAGTTATGTCTTGAGGTCATATAAGGTGTTTATAGAAAGCATTGTTGTAGAAACTTCAAAAAGGGCTCATTCAACTGGAAATTGAAACTATAGCCATTTCGTTAAATGTAGTTGAAACCTCTAGAAATTAAGTCTTTGAGGATGACAGCCCCCCCCCCACACCCCGCATGGCAAGGGTTGTAAGTTATACCCTGGGGGCATGTAAGGTTTTATAGAAAGCGTCGTCGTAGAAACTTCAAAAAGAGCTCATTCGATTTGAAACTGAAAGAGTTAGTGCCGTTTGTAATAGCCAAAGGTATTGGAGGCAAACTATCCCCCCTCTGACGTCCGCCATTTCCCCGAACACATCAAATCAAAATTTTGTGAAAGCCATTTTGTTTCAAGTAGTTGAAAGGTCAGAAAATTATGCCTTTGAGGATGAAAAACCCCCCACAGCCCCCAGGTCAAAGGTTATAAGTTATGCCCTGGGGGCATATAAGACTTTTATAGAAAGTGTGGTCGTAGAAACTTGAAAAAGGGCTCATTCAATCGGGAATTGAGAGGGTTAGTGCCCTTATTGATAGTCAAAAGCGATCGGAGGGCGAATGTGCCCTCTCCCCACGACCATCATTTCCCCAAACACTTCCGATCAACATTTTGATATAGCCATTGTGTTGAACGTAGTTGGAGGGTCATTTTCGACTACTTCAAAAATCTCGGGGGGAGGGTTTAACCCCCACCCCATTCCAGAAATTTTTGAAGGAGTCAAAAATTAGTCTAAAAAATACCTGTAAAGACAAAACCTTACTAGAGAAAAAATATGCTCCCACACTAAATCCTATTGCATTTTGTGGGTGAACGGTTTTGCAATCACTTACGCAATTACTAATTGCCTTCCTAATTTACTATCCCATTAATCCTAATTTACTATGCAGGTCAGGTGAACATGGGGTTATATAATTGCCAATTAGGTAACCCCATGTTCACCTGACCTGAATAGTAAATTAGGATTAAAGGGCGCTCGAGGTAAATGTTATAAGAGGAGGGTGCAAGATCTTCAGTTCAGTTCAGTTCAATTTCGGACTTGGATAAGAGAAGAACGATTTTCAACACGAAGAGGAAGCATGATACTGCGTCGTTTTTCACGCCCAAGCGGACAAGGGATGTTTAATCAGTGGCGTTAGCGGTACTTCTACAGAGCATTCATCTACACTTTTGGATCTGGAGGGCACTGGAGCCATTGTTGAAGCTTCTGAATCACGCACACTGGAACCAACCACGACGCACCTGCACCATCCCAGTTTTTGTCGTCGTTTGTAAATGACATCGGTCGTTTTGTCAACAAATCATCCGGTCTCTATGCAAATTCTAAACTGCGTTTGCTGAAGAACCCTTGGACTCCAGATATCTCCTAAATTTTCCCAGTATCCGAAAAACGGAAGCTAAAGTTTCAGTTAAATTGGCTGCTCGTTTCAGTTGGTTGTCCTACTCTCCGTCTGAGGACGCTACTTTTTGCAGATTTTGCGCTCTGTTCTCGTCAGAGACAGCTGGCAAAGGCTGCCGCCAGCGCTTGGTGAATCTAGTCACCAAACTATTGAGGAACTGGAAGGATGCGATAGAGTGCTTCACAGCTCACCATCAAGCATAGTTTCATAGAAACTGTCTCGTATCGGCTGAAAATTTCATTTCAGTCTTGGAGAAAAGGCAGGACAATATCTTGCACGAACTAGACGCGGCAAGGAAAGCACAAGTTCTAGAAAATCGCCAGAGGTTGTGACCAATTGTTGAGACAGTGATATTTTGTGGGCGGCAACAGCTTGCCCTTCGCGGTACCAACGATTCCAGCCCCATTTCAATCTCGGATCCAGAACCTTCTCACAATGATGGCAACTTCCGAGCACTACTGCGGCTGAGGGCGAGACACGGTGACGATGTTCTGAAGAACATCTTCTTTCTGCAGCCGAAAATGCCACATATCTTTCTTCCATCATCCAGAATGGTATTATAGCCGCATCCGGGGATGCAGCTATAATACCATTCTGGGGATTTCTTCAACAGTCTATTGTGGAAAAAGTAAACGCAATTCCATACTTTTCGGTGCTTGCCGATGAAACGGCGGACGTATCGAATACCGAGCAGCTGTCTGTTTGCATTTGCTACACTTTCAAAGGGAACCTGCATGAGGACTTCCTGGGTTTTACACCAGTTTGTGGTTTTACTGGGCATGGTCTGGCTTCATCAATCCTGCAATATGGAAACTATTTTCTTTTTACTCTATAATTACTGGGACACCAGCGACAATTTTGAAATGGTCTTTTTATATTTCCATGGAAAAAATTTGTCCCACCCTTCACAAATTTCGATAAGCATTGGTCTTATTGCTTCTTTAATAAAAAAAACTTGTTAATTATACGGATTACACCCAAGATGTAAAGTTATGTTAATCCTAATGAAATGTGCCAAATATGATGAAAATATAATACTTTAGTGTATATAATAATATAGTTTGGGCTATATATTTGCATATTTGCACATTAGGGGGAAGTGGGAGTATAGTAGCCTAACTTAACCCCCACCCCCTAATGTGCGAAAATGTTGCCCCAGTTGCACAAGTCCAATGTATTCTGTCATGCGTTATTTGTCTTTTTGACTATGAAACTGGTTTTCATAGATCTTATTTTCTTTATTATCCTAAGCAAATTATCCTTAGCATACTTTCATCCCCAAATCTATCCTAAGGGGCTGCATGGGTCATGTTAAATCTAAAGGTATAATTTTGGAGCCTTTCAACTATGCTAAACAAAATGGCCATCTCAAAATTTTAATCGAACAATTTTTGGGAAAAAAGAGACGCGGGAGGGTAGCTAGCAGCCGTCCGATCTACTTGGTCAAATAAAAGGGACGCCATAAATTTTAATTTCCGTCAAATGAGTCCTCTCCCGATGTTCTAGGACCGTTGGTTTGATACGATCGCCCCTGGGAAAAAAACAACAAAAAATTAACACGCATCCGTGATTTTTATTCAGGCAAGTAATACAAATTCAACACTTTTGCAGATAGGGACTTAAAATCTCTACAGTAGGGTTCTCTGATACGCCAAATCTAATGGTTTGATTTTAATTAAAAAATTTTGACTTCTGGTGGGTGTTCCCTCCCTCTTTCGAAAATCAGGTAAATTTTCGCAGTTTCTTAGCCTTATAGGGTAAAACTAAGCTTAATGAATCTTATGAATTTGAAATCAACATAACAAGCCGATGAAATACTGATTGATATCAAAATTCCGTTTCTAGAGTTTCGGTTGCTATTGAACCGTGTAACTCCATTCTTACAGTTCGTTACCACGAACTGTTTGATAGCACACAAATCGAAACAATTAAGGAATAGAGTAGTATCCCATCCCTGTTTTCAAAGACATCCCTAGGGAAATTAGCATTGAGTTTTAAAGACATCCCTGTCCCTTTTCCCATAGGAATCTACCAGAACCATCTGTCGTCACGGCAGCCATAGGGAAAATAACATGAGATTTCAAACGCAGCCCTCTGACGTCATGTAACACACCTGTTTCTAGGCGACATTCCCGCCCTTGGCAAGAGTTCAATGGTTAGGTCAGGTGAATTTCTACTGGAGCCCTTTGGCGTCACGGTACACACCCCCGTTTCAAGCGCATGTTACACCATGCGACACACCATCGCCTTTAAAGGGTCAGATAAGTGGAGCTACCAACTCATCAAGCCGTCACACCTACGCAATGCAGTCACCTGTTCTATTAAAGGGAACACAGTTGCCAAGACTCCATGACACATCCCTCTGGACTCCAATGATGTCATACGACTTACCCTGTTTCAAACCATCAGGTCTAATGTGCTTGACGTAATTTTACGCAACCCTCCGACAGGAACCCAGGGGGAAAACCCCGTTTGTAACGTAACGTCAGCTCACGCCCTACGTAATTACTATGCAACACTGTCATGCGGTACTTTTTTTTCGATCGAAACCCCAAAGCGTTTTTTTCATTAGCTTAATGGCGGCACACACTTTATGTAAGGTCAGGGCATCTTACGTATGGACGGCGCATCCATCACAGCCAGTTTATAGCATTTTGACATTTTTCGCCCAAAAGCCTCAAGACATTTTGTTTTTCGGCGTTTCATTTTTTCGCTCGAAACACCTTTCACATTTTTCCTTTTTTCTATAGTTCTTGACCCCGCCAGGACTCGAAAGGTCATTCCCTTCCAATGGTACAGCACCCCAAGCAACTCGTTTATGAAACCATTCGCAGTATCTTGTATCAGGAACCACATTCTTAAAATAATCTATTGCATGACAGCTAAGATTCCCCATTTTTTGGCACTCGTTAAAATGATGCTTTACTCTCCCAATTTTATACACTCCAGGGGACATTTGGTCTCGAAATATTAATAACGATAAAATGAAATGTATGGTCTGTTTAAATGGGATATTAGATTCCACACTGTCGCGACAATATGCCTTCCCCCTCTAGCATGCAATACCGAAGGAGTAAGGTTGATAATAGATGCAAATTTAAGACATATTAAGAGCTTTTAAGGAAAATATCTATTTCTTTTAGTACCTGTTAGATTTTCAATTCTTCCGTGGGAAAAATTTCTTAATGTCTCCACCCTAACTTTTAAGCTGTAATTCACTCCCACAAAGATATTAAATGACTCTCCCACCCTCCCTCCCAACCCTGACAAGACATCATCTCCACCTAGACATTTTTTAGGCATTTCATATTAAAAATTTTGTCTTTAAATCCCGTGATTCTAGTTTTTTTGCAACCCCAGCCAATTATAATGCCTCACAAAATACTCAACACTGCCATGGCATTTAACCCATGTGACAACCCCCCGGGTGACCTGATATCAGTGGTATATTTAAACCATATAAAGAGGTATAATTGAAAGATTTTTAACGAAATGCACCGTTTCATTGAGTATTGTTAGATTTAACTCCCCCTCTAGCAAAAAATTCATTTAACACCTCCCACCTTATCCTTAAGCTCTAGAATATACTAGTCAATGACAATGCATACCACCTTGGTAAATTGTGGATGATATTAAACACCTCCCTGACATCGCTACATCTCCCCCAAAACATCTTTCAGGCATTTCCTAATAAAAATTGTGCCTTTAAATCCCGTGATTCAAGTTTTTGCAACCCAAGCCTATCATGATACCTCCACAAAACCCTCCACACCGCCAGGGCATCATCCCCCATCCATCATAATATGGCACCAGATCCCCCCCCCCGGGGCGAGCTGATATTAGTGGTATATTTAAATCATATTTAGAGGTATTATTGAAAGACTTTTAGCAAAAATAACCATTTCTTTGAGTTAAACTTATGGATATTTCACATTATCCTAGCAATAGATTCCACCCTACACCCAGCATCCATTTTCAGGGGGAGTCTTGATAATGTACGTAATTTTTAGGCATTGTTGTATCTTATAAAAGAATGAAATATATAAGCAATAGCATGCGTAATTTAAGTAAAGATGAGGGGAGAGGACTGCAGGGGAGGAAGGGGACTATCGGTTAGGGGGTGGGAGGATTTTGGTCTGTGTCTGCTCATTCCGAGGATGGAATCAGGATTTCGCTTAGGTGATAAAGGAGATTAAAAAACTGTCTTGCTCGAGATAATTTAAAAGTAGTAATAATAGAGAAATTATCATAGAGTTTCTATGGCAACTCTCTAACATCACATTATCCCTGTTTCTAGCACTCAGCTGGCAATATTCCATCCCTCGCAAAGGTTCCCGGCTGGCACGATTCCCATCATTGGTAAGATTCCTGCCCTGGCAAGATTCCGACCCTTGGCACACCATCCGGGATTCTAGGCGTTCTATTACTTATTCATTATTGGCATGATTCCTAGCTATTTTGGTGCATTATTTTTCTGGAAGATTTCCAGGATTTCCGTGATCAGGTGTAATATGAATGACGCTAGTGTATCTCGCAAGCTAGACTAAAATGACCCCATGGGGCTCCAGCACGGCACACACACACGAGTGCTGTATAACAACGGCAATGTATAACTTAAGAAAATATACTTAATCGGAGAGGTTGGAAAATCATCTTGCGAAAAGGGTAGATGACGAAACTGTTAAAAAGTATACTTATGGTCCAAAGCGAAATGGTGCTGTCACACTTTTTTCACACCGGCATCAGAACTAAACATGACACAGCCCCAGGACATTTTCAACCTTTTTCGCCCGATAATAAGCTTCTGGAATCACACTACACACTACATTTTTGAAAACAGAGAAGTCACCCCCCTTTCTTAGCTAGTGTTTGATACTCTAAGTATTTCACTTCACAAAGCCAGACTATTACTGCCCCTGTGACAAACCACTGAAATTGCCCCCCCCCACAAAGAACACTTTTCAGACATTTCTTGTTAAAAGTTTTATTTCAACTAATTCATTTGGGTTTTCGCAAGCAGTTCATGCTACAGTACCACACTATAACTACTCTTTAGCAGCCCTCTGTCATCGCCCCCATCACCCTCAAAACGCTTTTCAAACTTTTCCTGTTAACAGTTTTACTTCAACTCATTCATTTGGGTTTTCACAAGCAATCCATGTCACAGTACCACACTATAACTACTCTCTAGCACCCCTCTGTCATTGCCACATCCCTCCCCCCAAAAAAACACTTTTCAAACATTTCTTGTTAAAATTTTTACTTCAAGTCATTCATTCAAGTTTTCGCAAGCAATTCCTGCCACAGTACCACAATATAGCTGCTCTATGACATCCCTCTGTCATCGCCCCATCTCCCCAAAAAAACACTTTTCAGACATTTCTTGTTAAAAGTTTTACTTCAAGTCATTCATTCAAGTTTTCGCAAGCAATTCCTGCCACAGTACCACAATACAACTGCTCTATGACATCCCTCTGTCATCGCTCCATCTCCCCCAAAACACTTCTCGGCTTTCCTTGTCTTGGTAATGGTTTTACAGCTTGGCCGTGATTTTTCAGGGCAAGGGTTATAAGCTATGCCCTGGGGGCATATAAGTTTTTACTGAAATCTTTGTCTTAGAAGCTTGAAAAAGGGCTCATTTAATGGGAAATCCAAAGGGCTAGTGCCCTTTTTAATAGTCAAAAGTGATTTGAGGGCAACTTACCCCCCTCTCACGCTCACCTTTTCCCCAAACACATCCAATCAAAATTTTTAGATAGCCATTTTATTCAATATAGTCGAAAGTTTTTGAAATTAGGTCTTAAAGGATGACAATACCTCCCCCCCCACAGCCCTCAGGGCAAGGGTTGTAAGCTATGCCCTGGGGGCATATCAGGTTTTTATGGAAAGCGTTGTGATAGAAGCTTGAAAAAGGAATCATTTAATTGGAAATTCAAAGGGCTTCCCCCCCACAGCCCTCAGGGCAGAGCCCTCAGAGATAGCCATTTTGTTCCAAGCAGTTCAACGTTCAGGAGATTATACCTTTGAGAAGGAAACTCCCTCCACAGTCTTCAGGGCAAGGGTTATAGTTATGCCCTGGGGGCATATAAGTTTTTATTGAAATCTTTGTCGAAGAAACTTGAAAAGGGCCCATTCGATTGGAAATTCAAAGGTCTAGTGCCCTTTTGAATAGTCGAAAGTGATGGGCAACTAACCCCCCTCTCACGCCCACCTTTTCCCCAAACACATCCAATCAAAATTTTTAGATAGCCATTTTGTTCAGCGTAGTTGATTTCCACATAGAAATTATGTTTTTTGAGAAGGACACTCCCCCATAAACCTCAGGGCAAGGGTCGTAAGTTATGCCCTGGGGGATATAAGGTTTCTATAGAACGCGTTGTCGTAGAAACTTCAAAAAAGGCTCATTCGACTAGGGAATTCAAAGGGTTAGTGCCCTTTTTAATAGTCGAAAGTGATTGGAGAGCAACTCACACCCCTCTCACGCTTACCTTTTCCCCAAACACATCCAATCAAAATTTTAAGGTAGCCATTTTCTTCAACGTAGTTGAAAGATCTGGAAATTAGGTCTTTGAGGATGACAACCCCCCACAGCCCTCAGGGCAAGGGTTGTAACGCGTTGTCGTAGAAACTTCAAAAAGGGCTCATTCGATTGGAAATTGCAATGGCTAGTGCCCTTTTTAATAGTCGAAATTGATTAGAAGGCAACTAACACCCTTTCCACGCCCACCATTTCCCCAAACACATACAATCAAAATTTTGAGATTTTGTTCCAAGCAGTTTAAAGTTCAGGAAATTATACCTTCGATTAGAACACTCCCCCCACAGTCTTCAGGGCAAGGGTTATAGGTTATGCCCTGGGGGCATATAAGTTCTTATTGAAATCTTTGTCGTAAAAGCTTGTAAAAGGGCTCTTTCAAGTGGAAATTCAAAGGGCTAGTGCTCTTTTTAATAGTAGAAAGTGATTTGAGGGCAACTAATCCCCCTCTCACGCTCACCTTTTCCCCAAACACATCCAACCAAAATTTTTAGATAGCCATTTTATTCAATGTAGTTGAAAGTTTTTGAAATTAGGTCTTTAAGGATGACAACCCCCCCCCCCCCCACAGCCCTCAGGGCAAGGGTTTTAAGTTATGCCCCGGGGGCATATAAAGTTTTTAAAGAAAGCGATGCTGAAAAACTTCGAATTGGAAATTGAAAGGGCTAGTGCCCTTTTAATAGTCGAAAGTGATTGAAGGGCAACCAACCCCCATCTCACGCCCACCATATCCCCAAACACATCCAATAAAAATTTTGAGATATCCATTTTCTTCAACGTAGTCGAAAATTCTGGAAATTAGATCATTTAGGATGATAACCCCATCAAAGCCCTCGGTGCAAGGGTTGTAAGTTATGCCCTGGGGACATATAAGATTTATATAGAAAATTGTTGTAGAAATTTCAAAAAGGGCTCATTTGATTGAAAATCTAAAATGCCCTTTTTTATGGTCGAAAGTGAGTGGAGAGTAATTAACCCCCATCTCACAGCCATCATTTTCCCAAACACATTTATTCAAAGTTTAGATATAGCCATTTGTTCAACGTAGTTGAAAGTTCTGGAAATTATGTATTTAAGGATGACAAACCCCCCAGAGCCCCCAGGGCAAAGGTTGTAAGCCATACCCTGGGGGCATATGAGGTTTTTATAGATAGAGTTGTTGTAAAAACTTCAAAAGGGGCTCATTCAATTGGAAATTGAGAAGGCTAGTGCCCTTTTTAATAGTCGAAAGTGATTGGAGGGTAACTAACCCCCCTCTCACGCCCACCATTCCCCCGAACACATCCAATCAAAATTTTCCGATAGCCATTTTATTCAACGTAGCAGAAAGTACTGGTAATTAGGTCTTTGAGGATTACAATCCCCCCTCCCCCCCGCCCACAGCCCTCAGGGCAAGGGTTTTAAGTTATGCCCTGGGGGCATATAAGGTTCTTATAGAACGCGTTGTCGTATAAACTTGAAAAAAGGCTCATTCGATTGGAAATTCAAAGGGCTAGTGCCCTTTTTACTAGTCGAAAGTGATTGGAGGGCAACTATCATCCCTCTCACGCCCATCTTTTCCCCAAACACATCCAATAAAAATTTTAAGGTAGCAATTTTGTTCAATGTAGTTTAACGTTCTGGAAATTAGGTCTTTGAGGATGACAACCCCCCTCCCCACAGCCCTCAGTGCAAGATTTGTAAATTGCGCCCTGGGGGCATACAAGGTTTTTATAGAACGCATTGTCATACAAACTTCAAAAAGAGCTCATTCGATTGGAAATTGAAATGGCTAGTGCCCTTTTTAATAGTCGAAATTGATTGGAAGGCAACAAACACCCCTTCCACACCCACCATTTCGCCAAATACATCCAATCAAAATTTTTAGATAGCCATTTTGTTCCACGGTTTAAAGTTTAGGAAATTGTACCTTCGATTAGAGCACTCCCCCCACAGTCTTCAGGGCAAGGGTTATAAGCTATGCCCTGGGGGCATATAAGTTTTTACTGAAATCTTTGTCTTAGAAGCTTGAAAAAGGGCTCATTTAATTGGAAATTCAAAGGGCTAGTGCCCTTTTTAATAGTCAAAAGTGATTTGAGGGCAACTTACCCCCCTCTCACGCTCACCTTTTCCCCAAACACATCCAATCAAAATTTTTAGATAGCCATTTTATTCAATATAGTTGAAAGTTTTTGAAATTAGGTCTTTAAGGATGACAACACCTCCCCCCCCCCACAGTCCTCATGGCAAGGGTTGCAAGTTATGCCCTGGGGGTATATAAGGTGTTTATAGAAAGCGATGTCGTAGAAACTTCAAAAAGGGCTCATTCTATTGGAAATTGAAAGGCCATAAAATAAGATAGCCATAAAATATTAATGTTTTTTACTTTTATAACTTTAATAAATCAAATAATATTAACATTTTGATTACTAAATATCAGTATATGTATATTAAACTGACAATGCACATTAATTTGTGTTTTTTTCAGCAAAGTACAAATTGCGTTCTGGCCTTGGGAAGGTATAGGGGTTTTGACCCCAACTTATGTTAATTTCTGCTCGTTTTGAGTTTGACTCGGTTATTTATTGTAATTTCTGTTCGTTTGGGTTTCATTTATTTTTCGATGCTGATTTGTGCTAGTTTCACGCTTGGTAGATTATTTGATTTTATTTTTGCTCATTTTTTGTTTCATGGAGTTCTTTACTTTTCTTTGAAAAACTTATTTTGTGGACTTTTTTTTAATTAGTTATTAGTAAAGACGGTGGGACCAGTGAAGATGTTAAAAATTGAATAGCCAAGGCTCAGGCTGTTTTTTCACAGTTAAAAAAATTTGGAAGAAAAGTCTGAAAACCAAGATTAGAATATTAGAAGCTACAGTGATGACAGCGGTCAAATATGGCTCTGAAGCATGGGCGTTCCGAAAAGCGGATGAAGCTTTGCTGGATGTTGTCCAGAGAAATTGCCTAAGGATTGCTCTGGGTACCCTGATCACTAACCATATTTCAAACAGTAGGCTGTACGAAAAATGTGGTTCAATGTGGAAAAATGTAGGGCTATAATGAGAAAAAGTTGATATGGCTCGGTTACGTTGTGCGGATGACAGATTGCCGAAGATTGTCCTTTTCGGCCAATCGTCTAGGGCTAAACCAAAATCAGGTCGTCCTCGTCTGGGGTGGGAGGACATCCTAAAGAAAGGAAATGGGAACTTCACGAGAGGGTGTAAAAAGGGAGGCTTTGAATAGAGTGGGGTGGAGGACGAGCGTGCGTAGCTGTGTTGGCCATAGGTTTCTTGGTGCTGCGGCGAGTTGTTAGTAGTAGTAGTAGTGTCCCCTCCTCAGCTCCACTATTTACTCTAAATTTGACTTTTTTTTGTTCAATTTCTTTAAAAACATTTGCTGAAAATACAAGGCCATTGAATTGGAAAAAGAAATTTGTTTAAGCACTAAAAAATTTCAGCTTAAAGAGCGAGGAAATGAGGAGGGACAGTCCCCCTCATATACAGAACAACTTCAGTTCATTTTAAGTTTTAAAGTTGCTCCGTATGTTCAGTTGACAAAAAACTTGTTTTTTTTATTTAAATACACTTTGTGAAACGATACAGTTTTATGAACCCAAAAAATGGTGAATATTTCAACGCTCTCTGTCTGGTTTTTGAGGGTAGCAAAGCATTGAGAAAAAATATTTGAGAGGTGATGAAAAAAGTCTGTCAAGTAAAGTAAAAGTATACAAAAATCGAAAATTAAAGGTAATAATAATGATACATAAAATATTAGCTTACTTAATACTTAAGATAGGAACTCCTAGAGTTCAATTTTACTAAGCAATGCTGTGAGTTTTGGCTCTCCTTCCTTTGGTTCCTCATAATTACTTTTTAATCCCCGATTTCCGGCAACGGGAATTCTCATCTTTGAGACATCTTTTATACCCCTTTCCCTTCCAAAACGTATCATTTGGTAAGTCTTTAAATTAACAAATTCTAAATTTGTCTACACTTTACTTAAATTTGCGATATTAACCTGAAATTGTTTTTTTTACTACTCCAGAAAACGTAATATTTTATTTTTTTGCAATTGGTGTACACGAGACAATTACGATTTATTCTTGAAATTGTAGAAACTCTAAATTAAGAGGGCTGATATTACCAATATAGAAACGTTAGATTATTAAGAAAACACCATCAGTTTCTCTAAAAAAAAGAAATTATAAGGAAGTTCTAATTAGCTTTTCGAGCTTTAAGCATAGATACAAGTTTAATCGGATATTAAATCGTTTTCTGTACATTTTCGTAGCTTTTTTTTTCTTTTGATACTTTGAATGAATATTCCAGCTTATTTACAGACTTCTAGTCAACTGGACAACAAAGATGGCTAAAATGTGTGAAAATATGACTCAATTTCCAGCAAAAAGACATAAAAACAGAATCAATCACAATTAAACCTTATTAGCGTCAAAACTGTGATTGTAAAACTGTAAAATATGCCAATATTTTCGTATTCATTTATACCCAATTCCAGGGCTAAAGTACTAATACCGTCCATTGTTATGAATTTTATTGCCATGTTATTGGTATCAAAATCAGATTTAAGCTCGAAGATTTGTAAGCGATTATAATTAAGTATTTTTTTATAAACAGCACAAAATGTTTCTTTATGATTTATGTTCTGAGTTGGGTCTATTGAAATAATCGTTCCTAGGGCAAGTAAGTTCCGGTGTTAAGGCACGTAAGGAAAGGTGGAATAAAATCAAAAACGAAAAAAAGGCACATCTAAAGGGAAAAGACTTTGAGCTGAAATAAGTTGATACATAACTTATCAATTCTGTTTTTTTAGGGTTCACATACTCAACGCAATTTCGTCTTAAGTGGAAACTGCACCCTTTATAGCTTGGGCATGAAACTTTTAATTTTTTGTTCTCCGGATCCATTTTAAGGTAGTCAAGCTATTTTCAATTCAGTTCTAGGCAAATGGTTTTCATCCATTAACGGCCCAGAAGCATCAAAAGATTGTAAAAATTCTATTTTGACACATACTCAGTACACAGCAGAAACAGTTTAAATTTTTAGTATTGTATTTTTAGAGGCTATTTTCTCTTACCATTGGAGAAAACACTGTGTGATGTTCAATCCAGGATTCTGCTGATTGGGGGAAGAGACTAGTCATGACTTTAGCTACGATTCTTTCTTGCTTGACATGTTCAACGTGTTGATTGAATTTTAACGGCTAGAATTCTGACGACCAGCTTGTTTTTGTATTAGACCACCATTTTTTAGACCCAAAGGGTTTTTTTGCAATTAACAATGATTTACTTTAATAAACGGTTAAAAAACTTTTTATGTATATAGAAATCCAACGTATATGATGCAAAGGGGGCAATTTATGTAGGTCCTTCCGTTTTTCCGTCTCGTTCTTAATTTTTCATAAGTTTATATTTGCCACAGGACAGGATACTTTTGTCACAAAAATAACAAAAATGGCAGAACCTAGGTCAAATAAGCAAGGAAGTAATTATAATTACTTCAATGCTTGTTAGATCTAAGATAATTATCAGTAAATAAACTTCCTTTCCCAACTGGAGAGCTAGGCTCACATAGGATCAGGGGGGTACTGAGGGGGGGAGGGGCCCTCCAACTTTTTTGGCATTCGGTAAAATTAGAAATTTTGCAAATCGGCCGAGGTAAGTTATTGATTTCTGCAGAAAATTCGGCATAAATCAGGTAGCGATTCGGTAAAATTTACGAAGATCGCCCCCTAATGAAATGAGCCTCGGGACGCTCCTGCATAGAATACCAAATAATTTCCTAGCTAATACTAGTAACTCTACTCATCAAATTGGACAAACAAATAAACTTCTTAATGAAAAAAAGAAACAAAAAATGATTCGCCCACTAACAAGCAGTTTGGTTCCCTGATCCTTCCCGAAGTAGCAACTATGAGCAATAATAAACCTCATTTAATCTCCATTTTCAAAGCAAGATATGATTCCAAAATCCCGCTTGATCGACATATTCAATTTAAGTCTTTCAACTAATAACACTTGGAGGCAAAAGAAACAAGGACGCCATTTAAGAGGATGGCAAGCATGATATTTCCTAAGTTAAAAAAAAATAGCATCCAAAATCAGAAATATTTTTTTAAAGCATGGGAGCTCGTCTTTAATAGTTGGAACAAATTAACTACCGAATATGTCGTTGCACTGTTTAATCTCAATTCTCTGAAGTAATCTACGAGTTACAATTTACCTACTTTCATGGGCTTTTTATCATCACGCACAGGCGACTACAACACACTTTTGCAAAAGGATTGGTCGAGACAGTTCGGAGAGATAGAAAGACTTGGTCTTTTCTAAGAGTTTTTTATCTGCTACTAAGTACACCAGTAAAGAAATGAGCGCATGGACCATTATAGTTTTCTTATACATGATCAAGACAAGGCAGAATCTCCTCTTTAAAATTTGTGTATCAGCATCTAAGGTGTAGTATCGTTATGGCAGTTATTATACCAATTAACAAGGGGTTTAAGCATGTTGAATTTACGATTTTGCACCTTAGTAATCTCACTGAAGGAGAAAATAGTGCTGGAGGCGCAGACCAAAGCTAGGAAATGATAATTTCCGAATATCTAAAAGAATAGCTCGGTCTTGGAAGGTGGCAAAAATAAATTTTACACTCCATGGCTAAAAAAATAAAATTAAAAACCATACAGAACGATAATTTATAAAATTTTCAACGAATACATAATTACAAATACAATTCAAATCAATATTACTTGGAGCCAAGTAACATTTTACGAAAATCTTCATTCGACTTTGCTGGTGGTTTGGCTTCACTTGATTGCGTAGTTGGGGCAGGTGCATTTGCTTTCCTCTGCACTGATGCTGGAACTAAAGCAATTTGACTTTTACCCTTTCCCCGAGGTCCAGTTACCCTAGAATAAAGGAAAAGCGATAAAATACAGAAAATACATGCCCCTTATTTTATATATACCGTTTCTACTTTACTTATAACACAACAAAAGAAAAATGAAAGGAGACAAATTTTTCCCTTTTCTATTCTCTGTCTTTTATACTTCTCTCTTATTTATCTTTATCTATACTATTACTCATCTGCTTGGATGTCTACTTTTCTATCTCTACTTTCGCCCATCCGTAATCTCCAGCAGAAAGCAGCAAACGTCCTCCAGTCCATCACTTCTACTCCTGTCCAGCTCTTAAAGCTGAAGGATATCTGTACGCTTTCGCTGTGTTCAATGGCATTCCTTTATTTCCAGGGAGATCTCCCAGAATGTTTTTCTGGCATGTTTGAACGAGTGAGTGAAGTCAACCTATACTCAGTTCGAAATTGGGATAATATACTGGTTCCTTCCACCCCCTCAGTACGTTCAGACTTTGGTCTTGCCGTCGCTGTGGGGCATGCCTGGAAGTCTATTCCTGTTGGGGTTCGGAATTCCCATACCCTTGGTTATTTTAAAAAACATTTAAAAAGATTTCTGTTGGAAAAGAATGGATGATCGAATTATTTTCTAAATTTTTTAGTTTTAATTTGTTTGTTTTTGTTTTTTTGTTCTGTTTTAGCGTTGGTTCTTTATGTTGATGATAAAGTAGGATTTGTTGTAGGTGTTAGGTGATGTGGAGATCGGTTGTCATCGTGTGAGCATTCGTATGAGCAGTAATTCTTATTTATTTTTGTGTAGGCTTAGTTCAGTAACCTGCAAATGATTAATATGTAGTTCTAATTTTTTTTTCCACAGTTAACGGGCCTCTGGGTTCTTTGAGATTTTTCTTGGATTGTAGTGTTTTTTATATTTATTGAATAAAAGAACTTGAACTTAACACGTAATTGCTTCCCATGTGAAAGAACGATTATCCTTCTTGCTGAAGATGAGGGACTGTAGTTCTCCTATATGGGATTTCCGGCTATGGATATTCCGATGGCATGATGTCTTGTCTAGTGACAGCAACTTAGCCTTCTTATTTAACCTAATATAACTGTTGTTCGTTTAGGTGTGACTTGACTATTCATTTCAATTTTTTTAGACTTCATTTATTTATTTATAATAATTTCTGTTCGTTCTAAGTTCAACTTATTATAACATTTCTATGCTTATTTCATCTCTTAATATTGCTCTTTACTTTTGTCGTAAAACAAAATTTCGAAAACACGGTTTCAATAAATTAATTTCTTAAATATGGCCACTAAGCCCCCTGCAGTACATGGTTTAACCCACAATTTCTGGAACGGTTGAAAATTATTAAAATATCAAAGCAAAACAGCTGCAAGTTTCAATAGTTTCTAAAGAATTTGCTGGTGCTATACTATAACTATATTAAGTAGCAAACCCTAATGCAACAGTCACAAAGTTTCCCAAAGGAATGGTTTACAATTCTCACTAGTAGTCTTCAGTAGGACAGTTCCTTTTAACCGCACTTCTCTCAAAGTAAAAACAATATTAACAGCAACAGAGTCTCTCCCAATTAATTCCTAAATTTGCCATTGCAAAATAAGGCCTAACCATACCTTTAAAAAACTCTTCTATTTCTAGATCAAGACCTTTTAAATAATACAGCCCCTATTGGCTACCACTTCATGAACTAACAATACCATTGTATCTGAGACTAGATAATAAACTAAAGTCCAGGTTTGTTGTTGACAGTCTAGGGATTACACAAATAAATTTTCAAAAAAAAAGGAAGAAGAAAGTATAACATTTATGTATCAGTGAGTAAACTTACCTGGCACCTCCCCCAAGAGCAGGAGCAGCTCTTTCAATGGATCTTACTTCTTCTTTTCTTTGTGGGGGATTGCTAATAGCCACACTAATTTTCAATCCATCCAACTCAATTCCATCCAGCTTGACTACAGCTTGAGATGCAGCAGCAGGGTCTTCATACTCAATATAAGCTATTCCCTTTGGCTGACCACTTCTAAATGTAACAATCCTTACATCTTTTATACAGCCAAATGGTTCAAACAATTTGATTAAATCGTCTTTCGTTTTGGACTTGGGCAATCCTTTCACAAATACTTTGTTTTTCTCTAAGCGTTGTGAGAAATGAAAAACAGGTGTTTTAAATGACGGATCTGCCTCGTATCTTGAAACAAACATAGGCCTTCCATCTACAAGTTCACGGTCACGTTTTAGTGCCTCTTCTACCTCATCGTGCTTGCTGAAGACAACATATGCAAAACCTTTAGATTTTTTATTGTAGTTTCGAACAAGCCGCACACTAAGAACATTCCCTGATTTAGACATAACGTTTTTAATAGTCTCTTCATTTGTATTAAAATCCAGGTTGCTCAAAAATACAGTTTTATCAGGCTCAGGTGAGCCATCTCCTAGAATTCCAAAATCTTCAGAAACGACATCTTCCTTTGGCCTTTCCCTCTTAGCAGATGGTGTCTCAGTTGGCGGGGTGGGGGATGCTTTCCTTTTTACTCCTATTTCTTCCTTCTTTTTCTTTGACTCTATTGATTTCTTTTCCTTCTTTTTCTTGGTTTCCTTTTTTTCTTTATCTTCCTCCAAACTCTTCAAATGTTGTTCATTCATTTCACTTAACCTTGCTTCACACTTGTCAACGCATTGCTCATACTGGTCCAAACTGCCTCTTTCCCTTTCATACATTATCCATTCATTTACTATACCTTCAGGCCAGTCTGTATCAGCCTGAAGAGCCCTTTGAAAAAGCCTACGAACATGTTTACTATCCCCATATTTCTGCTCAAGTGCGATGTACTTCAGCCACATTACAGAGGATTTGGATAAACCCAATTCTAAGGCTTCACTCCACAATTTTCGTGCTTCTTCTAGGCTTCCAACAGAAAACTCTAGTCTAGCCCAATAAATATAAAAATCGCAGCTGGGGTCACCCTCGAGACCGAAGTTGCTCAGGACGTTCTCAGTTGCTCTACCTAAAATATTTCTTAGCTCATCAAGATCTTTTTCATTATTTAAGTTAGCTTGCCTTCTAATATAGTCTATATAAGCAAACCAAACTTTTTTATAATCAATACCAGACGACAACCCTATGCTCAGTGCTTTTTCAACAGTTTTTAATACTTCTGGTTTGTCTTTCTCCATTTTTTCTAGCAGCAATATATAAGATGACCATAATTCACCAATCCATGGACAGTTTCTAAGACTTTTTTTATGCACAACAACCGATAAATCCAAGTCCTTTAACTTCTTCGTTACATAGTTTATGTATATCATCCATAAATTGCCAACAAGTGGACAGTCTGCTACTGCTCTTTCACAAAGACACAGAATTCTAGCTGGCTCATCCTTTTCAATTTCGTACTTAATATAATTTCTATATACATCACTTCTATCATCTTTAACAAGTAACTCCTCTTCAAAAGGAGTAAGCTTTTGTAAAACTTCATTTGCTTTTTGATAATTCTCAACCACACTTTGGTCAACAGGTTCATTATTTTCTGACTTCCAGCTCTCATATTCAGAAAAAGAAGAATCATTGTTCAACAAGGGACATGACAACTGTCTTTTAAAAAGCTTTTCAACTCTTTCTTTTTGATTCACAATAGAATCCTCCTCACCCCCAGCAGATATAATTGTTTGAAGTATACAAATTTCATATTCACGAAATGCTTCCCATAATATTGCGCCATTGCTAACGTGTAAGCCAGCTGCTTGTATTGCTCTCTCAAAAACTGCTCTTGATTCTTCTATGTCACCCCCTCCAATCGTAAATTGACAATACTCTAGCCAAATAGGAACTGACAGGTAGTCCTTAATCGCAGTTTCAAATAATTCACAAACATTTTTTTTCTCCTCTTCAGATGTGGCAATCTTAGATTCATCCTGAATCCAATCTAGCCATAGATCTTCAGACAGAGGGAACAATTTGCTCATTTCTTTATAAGCTAAGCGAAGCCTGTCAAGCTCTCCAAGTTCTTTAAGCAGTTTGACTCTGGATAAATGTAAATCATAACTATAAATATTTCCTGCCAGTTGTTTCTCAAGGGAAACTAGCTCTCTTTCCTTTGCTTTTCGGTTTTCTTCATCCAAAGTTTCGTGGCTACTTTCTGTTTTATTAGTGTCGTGTTCATCACTTAAATAAGATATATGTTCCTTCTCGTTGGTTACAGCATCGTCTATCATTGGCACATCACCATTATTTTCATACATCTTTAATCCAATCTATAAAAAAAAGAACTCCATAAAAGTAATGAATATATAGGATATACAAGTATAATGGTACTTGTATATAGGATACACACACACACACATATTATATATATATATATATATATATATATATATATATATATATATATATATATATATATTATATATATATATATATATATATATATATATATATATATATATATATACATCCAAAGGCAAGGGGGACACAACTTCCTAAAAAATACTGAAAAAGACATGTTGGGGCCGTAGAGTGAAAACAGGAAGAACAAAAATTTTAAATGCAATAAAACATAATCTAATGGGCCAAATTAAAAAACATCAGTTTCACCAAAATGCACTGCAAGACACAAAAAGCAATAGTTTTTGTTTCTCTTTCCTTTTGCTTTGCTTTTATGAATTCCTTGAACAAAAGTGAAATGAAACCTGTGAACCCCTCAATATATAAAAAACAGGATCAAGAATATTGGAAGTAATTTATACGGCCCTTTGTTCATCATGTAATCTACACTAGCGAATACAAGCATAACACTAGCAATTTTTCTGATCCTCAAATGAGCCAAAATGAAGGTACCAACTTTGGAAATCCAGCAACAGGAAAAATCTATACTCTTTATGTTTGTAGTAGAATAACTTATCTTTGAAGGACTGAATTAGCATTAACGCTTGTGGTTTGAAGTCAGATGGCGAGGGGGAGGTTTCTTATTTCTCACACTTCTCTAACATGTCATAGATAATTTGAACCTTGAAAAAGTGAGTTTGACATTAGCAAGCATGCCCAAGCCTTAGAAGGAGAGGGAAAACGAACAAAGGATTCAAATTTGTGCATTTTTTGGAGTTTTTCGATAGGGCTGAAGGGATCCTGACCCCATTCTTTATCCAACCTTGAGTATACATACATATTACATCTACATTTTATAAAAAGAATCTATTCATGTACTGTTTTGATGTAGCTGTTAGTTATTGTTTTTTTGTTTTTTAAATGCATGCACGATAAAGTCTTTTATAAATATGAAAATTGTTTCATTGCCTTAAAAAATATAACAAGTCTTTCGTCCTTTAGCCCTGTTCATATGCTCTGCAATTTTCAACCATAACAGAAGAAGGGAAAACATTTTTCGCTACGAATCGACAAAAATGTTGCCTTCATTGATATTTCCTTCGTCCAGTATACTTACTCTGGAAGTGTCCAGCCGATCGGAGTAAAACAATGTTTGGCTCATTTTGAGTGCAACAAATAGGTACATACTAATTCTTTTTCAATTAGTTCCTCCTCTTTGGCTCAGAATAAATGCCCAGTAAGCTGCAAGCTGATCAAAAAATAAAACAAATTTTGGTGTATTTTGTTTTTCAAAAATCAATACACCCAAATTGTTTTCAATATTTTTTGTCTGCATTGATATCCCTTGTCCTTGACTAACCGCAACTATTTTCTTGGTGAAACCAACTTCTTTAAACTTTTTTGTCTTCATACGCAAGACTAAGGTACTTCCCATGGCCCAGTCGGCATGTCTTCTAAGTTTAAACCAATCAAAGAAAATAAGCGTTTTGCCCCAGTTTTAGGTGTGATGTATTTAGGCTACAGCCAAATTAATGTCTACTTGGCCCTAAAATTTTCAAGCCAATCAAAATATTTTGAAAGAAACATAATTTGGGGCAATTTTCGGGCCTCACGAATCGATAAAGCCAAAATTAGTTCCATTTTTTTCTGAATAGGGTTCCACCTGACCAAGGAAATCGAATTCAATTTTCAATCCGATTGTAGATATAAAATTTATGGCCCCGTTTCAGGCGTCACAAATGCTTTATTCTAGGAGGATTAATATCACTGAAAAATCCAGTGACTTCCTTTGGCCTGGGCTGAACATGGAAAATAATATTGTGAGTTCTCGCCAATCAGAAAAAAACAAATTGTCGGCCCGTTTCCGGGGAAAGCAAAATTGTCTCAACTTTTTTCTGTGCATAGAACTCTTCTTGACCCAGGGACTTAACACAAGCTTTTCAGGAAAAATTGTTGTTTTTTTTTCGGGGGTGGGAGGCAATATTTAGGAGACAAAAATATTTTAAGCCTCTGATCCCCACCCCAAGATATAAAATATTTAAGGCCCTTCATCCCAGCCCAACATTCCATGCAAGTTCCAACTGAATCTCCAAAGCTCGTGGCGAGATACTGCAAACAAATTATTTTGATAACCTCAGTTCCAATAGCGTCTTTTGGTTTACCTGACAACTACACAGTTCATTTATCCGAAGTTTAACAGAGGCTTATATCACAATGCTCTTAGTACATTCTGAAACAACATTTGTTTTAGCACATCCAAGGCCAGGTCCACCTGGCCTTTCCAAGACTCCCTGACCCCCCCCCCCCAAGCCGTTTTCGAAATATACCGACACACTCCTTTGATAACCAGGGTACATTGAGAATACCTGTGTAGTGTTTTTTGATTTACAAGTTATTCTCACCATGGGTAATTAATTTGATAGTTTGGTGAAAACATTTTTTACAGATTAATAAAGAACTTGAACCTTGCTACTTCAATGTGAACATATTCCAAGTTCGACAGGGGCTTACAGCGCAAACATGTTTCAGTAGATCGAAAGACAAAAAAAAGCTTGACCCCCTTACCTTCTCACCTAAACGCAAAATTTGATCTTCCCTTGCCCCTCCCAAAAAAGATGAAAAATAAAAGCCTCAACTCGATCCACCATGCCGTTTACTAGATACTACAGATACTATATTTTGGCAAATTAGGTAAATAAAATGTCTTCAGACACCCCCACCCTCTCCCCCGAATCACAATTTAAGTTCCACTTAGCCCCTCAACACTCCCTAAGAGCTTCAAATCGATCCAAATATAGTAATAATAATCTATTTTGATAACCTGAGTACGCATCTTGTATTTCAATTTACTTCATTATTTAACGATTATTTAACGATATTCATAGGGGCTTATAGCGCGACAAATTGGAAGAGGGTCGGAGACAATCATTTTGCCCCACCGCTTGACTCTGCATCCCGACTCAAAATCTTGGATCCAGACCCCCTCAATACTTCCTGAAAGTTTCAGACAGATTCCGAAAGACGTCCCCAAAATAGTAATGATGTACTATTTTGATAATCCAAATACATATAGCGTCTTTCGATTTAACTCAATATTTAACGCTGAATAAATTCTAGGTCCAATAGATGGGCATAGCGTAATAACTTTTAGGCGGATCGTAAACAAAACATTTACCGATCCACTTCCCCCCCCCCTCCTAACATTTCCTAAATATTTCAAATTTATCCCCCAAGTCGTTCCCACATTGTTGCACATACGCTATTTTGAAAAAAAAAACTAGCAATACATAATGTTTGTTGAAACTTTGAAATTTTTCCAGGTTCAAACTTTCAGAGAGTGTTATGAGGAAACTATCAGTGAGAATGTACCAATGTTCGGACGCGAGAGTAGAGGTAAATCAAATGAGTCCCTTAACATCCAGGTGTTCACAATACAATATCAGGAATGTCCAGGAACGTCTCTGGTGACGGAGTGGAAACTTTCAGGTAGTGTAGCAAAAAGAAGTTGGGAAGGGCAATGGGGAATTCAAATTATGCGTCGGAAAAGGCGCTAAATATGTTCCGTCTTCTTTCAACCAAAAACGATTTTGAAGTATAAGCTACAAAAGGACTTGGAATCTGTTCACCGTTAGGTCGCAAGGTAAATCAAAAGACACTAAGTCTTGAGTAGAGATGGGGGTGCTACTCCGACTGGCACACCTTATATGGGCATAGAACCACGTGGTTTATGGTTTTTGTCAGTGAGAATGAAAAAACAGGAATTTTGTCACATTTATGGATGGTTTTATGGACTTTGTCAGTGAGAATGAAAAAACAGGAATTTTCTCACTTGAAAAACCAGGAATTTTGTCTGTTTTATGGACTTTGTCAGTGAGAATGAAAAAACAGAAAGTTTGTCACATTTATGTCTGTTTTCATGGATGGTTATGTGTGTTGATTATTTGATGGTTTTATGGATTTTGTCAGTGAGAATGGAAAAACAGGAACTTTGACACTTCCTTCTTGTTGTTGTTCAAGCCAGATGTTACGAGTTTCCGGGAAACAATATTTGTTATTGTTGTTTCCAAGCCAAATGTTACGAGTTCCCGGGAAACAGTTAATTAATGTCTGACAGATGACGTCAAGTTAATTAATGTCTTTGCATTTCCAAAGAGAATTGTCTAGGAGAAACAGTTAGATCACACATGATGTCATGATTGATTGATTGACACGAAAGGGGAATTAATTTGTTGTTCTAAAGAGAATTGATTCACGAAAGGGAAATTAATTTGTTGTTTCTAACAAGAGAATCGTTTCCGAGCAGACGTTTTGATCTTAGCGTGCGAAAAGGTTTCCAAATAATTTGAAATAAGCCAGCGCAGGGATGCCAAACAAATGGAACATGCTGAAATTCCGTTTAGGGATAATTTTGGCGAAACCGTTTTAGCTATTTTATGGAATTATTTCGGCGAAACAGCTAGAGACATTATAAAATATGATTTTAGAAGAGATTTTGGAAGAGAATTTGAGTGTGGTCGTTATAATACACAAGTTTCAATTGGACAGTGTTGTGAGGTCCTCTACCCCAACCCCAAAGGTTCCGATCCCCCTACCACAACCCGAAGGAAGCCAGCGGTCCTCAAAGGTTCTCTGGGCTTCCAAAGGACCCCCCCGGACCCCCAAAGACCCTCACCCAGTCCCCAAAGGTCCCCAGGCACCCAAAGGGCCCCAGACCCTAAAAAGGCCATACCCGAGCCCCAAAGGTCCTCCCCGGTCCCCAAAGGTCCACCAGACCCCCAACAGCCCTCCCCGGTCCCCAAAGGTCCACCAGAACCCCAAAAGCCCTCCCCCGGTCCCCAAAGGCCCTCCCCCGGTCCCCAAAGGCCCTCCCCGGGCTCCCAGGGCCCCCAAAGGGCCCCGATTACTCTACCCCAACCCAAAGGGCCCCGATTGCTCTACCCCAACCCCAAAGGCTTCTCATACCCACCACAACCCCGAAGGAAGCCCCCGGTCCTCAAAGGCCCCCCAAGCTCTCAAAGGGCCACCGGAGCCCCCAAAGGCCCACCCAGACCCCCAAAGGCCATCCCCGGGTCCCCCAAAGGCACATCGAGCTCCCGAAGGACCAACGGGATCCCAAAGGCCCTCCACCGGTCCCCAAATGTCCCCCAGGCCCTCAACTGCCCTCCCTGTGCCCCGAAGGAAGCCCCCGGTCCCCAAAGGCCCCCCAAGCTCTCAAAGGGCCACCGGAGCCCCCAAAGGCACACCCAGACCCCCAAAGGCCATCCCTGGGCCCCCCCAAAGGCCCATCGAGCTCCCGAAGGACCAACTTGATCCCAACGGCCCTCCACCGGTCCCCAAATGTCCCCCAAGCCCTCAACTGCCCTCCCTGTGCCCCAAAGGCCCTCCCTGTGCCCCAAAGGCCCTCCCCCGGCCCCCCAAAGGCCCCCAAGGTCTCAAAGGGCCTCCGGAGCCCCCAAAGGCCCACCCAGACCCCCAAAGGCAATCCCGGGCCACCCGAAGGCCCTCCCCAGGCTTCCAAAGGCCCCCCCTCAGTCCCCAAAGGTCCCCCAGGCTCCCAACTGGCCCTCCGGACCCCCAAAGGCCTTCCCCCGGCACCCAAAGGTCCACCGGACTCCCAAAGGACCAATCGGCGCTCAAGGGCCCCCAGACCCCCAAAGGCTCTCCCCGGGCTCCCAAAGGACCACCCAGCCCGTGCTTTAGTTTTAGTTAAAAGTATAGAATGTTTTAGCTTAGAGTCTTAACTTAGAGTTTTTGTTGAAGTTCTAGTTTAGTTTAATTTTAGTTAAGAGTTTGATGTTTTACCTTTGAATTTCAGTTGGATTTTTAGTTAGTTTAGTGGTTTGGTGTTTTAGCTTAGAGTCCTAGCTTAGAGTTTAAGTTAGAGTTGAAGTTTAGTTTAGTAGTTTGGTGTTTTAGCTTAGAGTCCTAGCTTAGAGTTTAAGTTAGAGTTGAAGTTTATTTTAGTATTAGTTAAGAGCTTAGATTTTTTAGCTTAGAGTTTTTTTTTGTTAGAGTTCTAGTTTAGTTTAATTTTAGTTAAGAGTTTGATGTTTTACCTTTGAGTTTCAGTTAGAGTTCTAGTTTAGTTTAGTTTTAGTTAAGAGTTTAGAGTTTTTAGCTTAGAGTCATAGCTTAGAGTTTTTGTTGAAGTTCTAGTTTAGTTTAGTTTTAGTTAATAGTTTAGAGTTTTAGCTTAGAGTCTTAGCTTAGAGTTTTTTGTTGAAGTTCTAGCTTAGTTAAGAGTTTGATGTCTTACCTTTGAGTTTCAGTTAGAGTTCTAGTTTAGTTTAGTTTTAGTTAAGAGTTTAGAGTTTTAGCTTAGAGTCTTAGCTTAGAGTTTTTGTTGAAGTTCTAGTTTAGTTAAGTTTTAGTAAATAGTTTAGAGTTTTAGCTTAGAGTCTTAGCTTAGAGTTTTTGTTAGAGTTCTAGTTTAGTTTAATTTTATTTTAGAGTTTAGAGTTTTAGCTTAGTCCTAGCTTAGAGTTTTTTTGTTAGAGTTCTAGTTTAGTCTAATTTTAGTTAAGAGTTTGATTTTTTTACCTTTGAGTTTCAGTTAGAGTTTTAGTTTAATTTTAGTTAAGAGTTTGATGTAATACCTTTGAGTTTCAGTTAGAGTTCTAGTTTAGTTTAGTTATAGTTAAGAGTTTAGAGTTTTTAGCTTAGAGTCATAGCTTAGAGTTTTTGTTGAAGTTCTAGTTTAGTTTAGTTTTAGTTAATAGTTTAGAGTTTTAGCTTAGAGTCTTAGCTTAGAGTTTTTGTTAGAGTTCTAGTTTAGTTTAATTTCAGTTAAGAGTTTGATGTCTTACCTTTGAGTTTCAGTTAGAGTTCTAGTTTAGTTTAGTTTTAGTTAAGAGTTTAGAGTTTTTAGCTTAGAGTCTTAGCTTAGAGTTTTTGTTGAAGTTCTAGTTTAATTTAGTTTTAGTAAATAGTTTAGAGTTTTAGCTTAGAGTCTTAGCTTAAAGTTTTTGTTGAAGTTCTAGTTTAGTTTAGTTTTAGTTAATAGCTTAGAGTTTTTGCTAGAGTTCTAGTTTAGTTTAATTTTATTTAGGAGTTTAGAGTTTTTTAGCTTAGAGTCTTAGCTTAGAGTTTGTGATAGAGTTCTAGTTTAGTTTACTTTTAGCTAAGACTTCAATGTTTTACCTTAGAGTCATAGCTTAGAGTTTTAGTTAGAGTTCTAGTTTAGTTTAGTTTTAGTTAAGAGTTTAGAATTTTAGCTTAGAGTCGTAGCTTAGAGTTTTTGTTATAGTTCTAGTTTATTTTAGTTTTAGTTAAGAGTTTAGAGTTTTTAGCTTAGAGTCTTAGCCTAGAGTTTTTGATAGAGTTCTAGTTTAGTTTAGTTTTAGTTGAGAGTTTGATGTTTCACCTTAGAGTCATAGCTTAGAGTTTTAGTTAGAGTTCTAGTTTAGTTTAGTTTTAGTTAAGAGTTTCGAGTTATAGCTGAGTCTTAACTTAGAGTTTTTGTTAGAGTTCTAGTTTAGTTTAGTTTTAGTTTAGAGTTTTAGCTAAGACTTAGAGTTTCAATTAGAGTTCTAGTTTGGTTTAGTTAAAGTTACGAATTTAGAGTTTTAGCTTAGTGTCATAGCTTAGATTTTTACTTAAAGTGATAGTTTGGTTAAGTTTTAGTTAAGAGTTTCCAGTTTTAGCTGAGTCTTAGCTTAGAGTTTTTGTTAGAGTTCTTGTTTAGTTTAGTTTTAGTTAAGAGTTTAGAGTTATAGCTTACAGTCTTAGTTTAGAGTTTTTGTTGAAGTTCTAGTTTAGTTTAGTTTTAGTTTAGAGTTTTAGCTAAGACTTAGAGTTTTTTGTTAGAGTTCTAGTTTAGTTTTAGTTAATAGTTTAGAGTTTTACCTTAGAGTCTTAGCTTAAAGTTTTTGTTAGAGTTCTAATTTAGTTTAATTTTAGTTAAGAATTTGATGTTTTTACCTTTGAGTTTCAGTTAGAGTTCTAGTTTAGTTTACTTTTAGTTAAGAGTTTAGTGTTTTACCTTAGAGTCATAGCTTAGAGTTTTAGTTAGAGTTCTAGTTTAGTTTTAGTTAAGAGTTTAGAGTTTTACCTTAGAGTCTTAGCTTAGAGTTTTTGTTAGAGTTCTAGTTTAGTTTAATTTTAGTTAAGAATTTGATGTTTTACCTTTGAGTTTCAGTTAGAGTTCCAGTTTAGTTTAGTTAAGAGTTTGGTGTTTTAGCTTAGAGTCTTAGCATAGAGTTTTGGTTAGAGTTCTAGTTTATTTTAGTTTTAGTTATGAGTTTAGAGTTTTTAGCTTAGAGTCTTAGCGTAGAGTTTATGTTGAAGTTCTAGTTTAGTTTAGTTTTAGTTAATAGTTTAGAGTTTTAGCTTAGAGACTTAGCTTAGAGTTATAGTTTTAGTTTAGTTTTAGTTAAGAGCTTAGAGTTTTAGCTTAGAGTCTTAGCTTAGAGTTTGTGATAGAGTTCTAGTTTAGTTTAGTTTTAGCTAAGACTTCGATGTTTTACCTTAGAGTCATAGCTTAGAGTTTTAGTTAGAGTTCTAGTTTAGTTTAGTTTTAGTTAAGAGTTTAGAATTTTAGCTTAGAGTCTTAGCTTAGAGTTTTTTGTTAGAGTTCTAGTTTATTTTAGTTTTAGTTAAGAGTTTAGAGTTTTTAGCTTAGAGTCTTAGCCTAGAGTTTTTGATAGAGTTCTAGTTTAGTTTAGTTTTAGTTAAGAGTTTGATGTTTTACCTTAGAGTCATAGCTTAGAGTTTTAGTTAGAGTTCTAGTTTAGTCTAGTTTTAGTTAAGAGTTTCGAGTTTTAGCTGAGTCTTAACTTAGAGTTTTTGTTAGAGTTCTAGTTTAGTTTTAGTTTAGAGTTTTAGTTTAGACTTAGAGTTTCAATTAGAGTTCTAGTTTGGTTTAGTTAAAGTTATGAATTTAGAGTTTTAGCTTAGTGTCATAGCTTAGATTTTTACTTAAAGTGATAGTTTGGTTAAGTTTTAGTTAAGAGTTTCGAGTTTTAGCTGAGTCTTAGCTTAGAGTTTTTGTTAGAGTCCTAGTTTAGTTTAGTTTTAGTTAAGAGTTTAGAGTTTTAGCTTAGAGTCTTAGTTTAGAGTTTTTGTTGAAGTTCTAGTTTAGTTTAGTTTTAGTTTAGAGTTTTAGCTAAGACTTAGAGTTTTTGTTAGAGTTCTAGTTTAGTTTTAGTTAAGAGTTTAGAGTTTTACCTTAGAGTCTTAGCTTAAAGTTTTTGTTAGAGTTCTAGTTTAGTTTAATTTTAGTTAAGAATTTGATGTTTTACCTTTGAGTTTCAGTTAGAGTTCTAGTTTAGTTTACTTTTAGTTAAGAGTTTAGTGTTTTACCTTAGACTCATAGCTTAGAGTTTTACCTTAGAGTCTTAGCTTAGAGTTTTTTTGTTAGAGTTCTAGTTTAGTTCAATTTAGTTAAGAATTTGATGTTTTACCTTTGAGTTTCAGTTAGAGTTCTAGTTTAGTTTACTTTTAGTTAAGAGTTTAGTGTTTTACCCTAGAGTCTTAGCTTAGAGTTTTAGTTAGAGTTCTAGTTTAGTTTAGTTTTAGTTAAGAGTTTAGAATTTTAGCTTAGAGTCATAGCTTAGAGTTTTTGTTAGAGTTCTAGTTTATTTTAGTTTTAGTTATGAGTTTAGAGTTTTTAGCTTAGAGTCTTAGCTTAGAGTTTTTGTTGAAGTTCTAGTCTAGTTTAGTTTTAGTTAATAGTTTAGAGTCTTAGCTTAGAGTTTTTGTTAGAGTTGAAGTTTAGTTTAGTAATAGTTAAGAGTTTAGAGTTTTTTGCTTAGAATCTTAGCTTAGAGTTTTTGTTAGAGTTGAAGTTTAGTTTAGTAATAGTTAAGAGTTTAGAGTTTTAGCTTAGAGTCTTAGCTTAGAGTTATAGTTAGAGTTAAAGTTTAGTTTAGTTAAAGTTAAGAATTTAGAGTTTTAGCTTAGTGTCATAGCTTAGATTTTTACTTAAAGTTCTAGTTTGGTTAAGTTTTAGTTAAGTGTTTAGAGTTTTAGCTGAGTCGTAGCTTAGAGTTTTTGTTAGAGTTCTAGTTTAGTTCAGTTTTAGTTAAGAGTTTAGAGTTTTACCTTAGAGTCTTAGCTTAGAGTTTTTGTTAGATTTGAAGTTTAGTTTAGTTATAATTAAGAATTTAGAGTTTTTAGCTTAGAGTCGTAGTTTAGAGTTTTTGTTGGAGTTCTAGTTTAGTTTAGTTAAGAGTTTAGAGTTTTATCATAGAGTCATAGCTTAGAGTTTTTGTTGAAGTTGAAGTTTAGTTTAGTCACAGTTAAGAATTTAGAGTTTTTAGCTTAGAGTCTTAGCTTAGAGTTTTACTTAGAGTTCTAGTTTAGTTTAGTTTTAGTTAAGAGTTTAGAGTTATATCTTAGAGTCTTAGCTCAGAGTTTTTGTTGAAGTTCTAGTTTAGTTTAGTTAAGAGTTTAGAGTTCTACCTTAGAGTTTTAGCTTAGAGTTTTACTTAGAGTTGAAGTTTATTTTAGTTATAGTTAAGGGTTTAGAGTTTTAGCTTGGAGTCTTATATTAGAGTTTTAGTTAGAGTTCTAGCTTAGTTTAGTTTTAGTTAAGAGTTTAAAGTTTTACCTTAAAGTCTTAGCTTAGAGTTTTAGTTAGAGTTCTAGTTTAGTTTAGTTTTAGTTAAGAGTTTTAAGTTTTACCTTAAAGTCTTAGATTAGAGTTTTAGTTAGGGTTGAATTTTCGTTTAGTTTAGTTATAGTTAAGAGTTTATAGTTTTAGCTTAGAGTCGTAGCTTGGAGTTTTAGTTAGAGTTATTGTTTAGTTTAGTTTTAGTTAAGAGTTATAGCTTAGAGGTTTAGCCTAGAATCTTAGCTTAGAGATTTAGTTAGAGTTGAAGTTTAGTCTAAACTAGCATAACCACAAAATTCCACAATATTGCATAGAAATACCAAAACCATAGGTTAGGTTAGGTTAGAGGTTAGGTTAGATTAGGTTAGCTTATCATGAGCACTCAAGATAATCTAACCTAATCTAACTGGTACAAAGTCGACATGGGGGGTTAGATAGCTTTTTGCACCGCGGGACCCGGGAAGCACCGGTGGGCCCGGGAAGAACCGCGGGAAGCGCTGCGAGATTAGGTTAGGTTAAGTCAGGTTAGGTAAGTTAGGTTAGGTTAGATTAAATTAGGTTAGGTTAAGTTAGGTTAGGCTAGGTTAGCCTACGTACGCGCGCGTACGTAGTACCACCGGTGCTTCCCGGGTCCCGCGGTGCAAAAAGCTATCTAACCCCCCATGTCGACTTTGTACCAGTTAGATTAGGTTAGATTATCTTGAGTGCTCATGATAAGCTAACCTAATCTAACCTAACTTAAACGTGGAGAAACCTAACCTCTAACCTAACCTAACCTATGGTTTTGGTATTTCTATGCAATATTGTGGAATTTTGTGGTTATGCTAGTTTAGACTAAACTTCAACTCTAACTAAATCTCTAAGCTAAGATTCTAGGCTAAACCTCTAAGCTATAACTCTTAACTAAAACTAAACTAAACAATAACTCTAATTAAAACTCCAAGCTACGACTCTAAGCTAAAACTATAAACTCTTAACTATAACTAAACTAAACGAAAATTCAACCCTAACTAAAACTCTAATCTAAGACTTTAAGGTAAAACTTAAAACTCTTAACTAAAACTAAACTAAACTAGAACTCTAACTAAAACTCTAAGCTAAGACTTTAAGGTAAAACTCTAAACTCTTAACTAAAACTAAACTAAGCTAGAACTCTAACTAAAACTCTAATATAAGACTCCAAGCTAAAACTCTAAACCCTTAACTATAACTAAAATAAACTTCAACTCTAAGTAAAACTCTAAGCTAAAACTCTAAGGTAGAACTCTAAACTCTTAACTAAACTAAACTAGAACTTCAACAAAAACTCTGAGCTAAGACTCTAAGATATAACTCTAAACTCTTAACTAAAACTAAACTAAACTAGAACTCTAAGTAAAACTCTAAGCTAAGACTCTAAGCTAAAAACTCTAAATTCTTAACTGTGACTAAACTAAACTTCAACTTCAACAAAACTCTAAGCTATGACTCTATGATAAAACTCTAAACTCTTAACTAAACTAAACTAGAACTCCAACAAAAACTCTAAACTACGACTCTAAGCTAAAAACTCTAAATTCTTAATTATAACTAAACTAAACTTCAAATCTAACAAAAACTCTAAGCTAAGACTCTAAGGTAAAACTCTAAACTCTTAACTAAAACTAAACTAAACTAGAACTCTAACAAAAACTCTAAGCTACGACTCAGCTAAAACTCTAAACACTTAACTAAAACTTAACCAAACTAGAACTTTAAGTAAAAATCTAAGCTATGACACTAAGCTAAAACTCTAAATTCTTAACTTTAACTAAACTAAACTTTAACTCTAACTATAACTCTAAGCTAAGACTCTAAGCTAAAACTCTAAACTCTTAACTATTACTAAACTAAACTTCAACTCTAACAAAAACTCTAAGCTAAGATTCTAAGCAAAAAACTCTAAACTCTTAACTATTACTAAACTAAACTTCAACTCTAACAAAAACTCTAAGCTAAGACTCTAAACTATTAACTAAAACTAAACTAGACTAGAACTTCAACAAAAACTCTAAGCTAAGACTCTAAGCTAAAAACTCTAAACTCATAACTAAAACTAAAATAAACTAGAACTCTAACAAAAACTCTAAGCTATGACTCTAAGCTAAAATTCTAAACTCTTAACTAAAACTAAACTAAACTAGAACTCTAACTAAAACTCTAAGCTAAGACTCTAGGGTAAAACACTAAACTCTTAACTAAAAGTAAACTAAACTAGAACCCTAACTGAAACTCAAAGGTAAAACATCAAATTCTTAACTAAATTGAACTAAACTAGAACTCTAACAAAAAAACTCTAAGCTAAGACTCTAAGGTAAAACTCTAAACTCTTAACTAAAACTAAACTAAACTAGAACTCTAACTAAAACTCTAAGCTATGAGTCTAAGGTAAAACACTAAACTCTTAACTAAAAGTAAACTAAACTAGAACTCTAACTGAAACTCAAAGGTAAAACATCAAATTCTTAACTAAAATTAAACTAAACTAGAACTCTAACAAAAACTTTAAGCTAAGACTCTAAGGTAAAACTCTAAACTCTTAACTAAAACTAAACTAGAACTCTAACAAAAACTCTAAGTCTTAGCTAAAACTCTAAACTAAAACTAAACTAAACTAGAACTTCAACAAAAACTCTAAACTAAGACTCTAAGCTAAAACTCTAAACTCTTAACTAAAACTAAACTAAACTAGGACTCTAACAAAAACTCTAAGCTAAGACTCAGCTAAAACTCGAAACTCTTAACTAAAACTTAACCAAACTATCACTTTAAGTAAAAATCTAAGCTATGACACTAAGCTAAAACTCTAAATTCATAACTTTAACTAAACCAAACTAGAACTCTAATTGAAACTCTAAGTCTAAACTAAAACTCTAAACTAAAACTAAACTAAACTAGAACTCTAACAAAAACTCTAAGTTAAGACTCAGCTAAAACTCGAAACTCTTAACTAAAACTAGACTAAACTAGAACTCTAACTAAAACTCTAAGCTATGACTCTAAGGTAAAACATCAAACTCTTAACTAAAACTAAACTAAACTAGAACTCTATCAAAAACTCTAGGCTAAGACTCTAAGCTAAAAACTCTAAACTCTTAACTAAAACTAAAATAAACTAGAACTCTAACAAAAAACTCTAAGCTAAGACTCTAAGCTAAAATTCTAAACTCTTAACTAAAACTAAACTAAACTAGAACTCTAACTAAAACTCTAAGCTATGACTCTAAGGTAAAACATCGAAGTCTTAGCTAAAACTAAACTAAACTAGAACTCTATCACAAACTCTAAGCTAAGACTCTAAGCTAAAACTCTAAGCTCTTAACTAAAACTAAACTAAAACTATAACTCTAAGCTAAGTCTCTAAGCTAAAACTCTAAACTATTAACTAAAACTAAACTAAACTAGAACTTCAACATAAACTCTACGCTAAGACTCTAAGCTAAAAACTCTAAACTCATAACTAAAACTAAAATAAACTAGAACTCTAACCAAAACTCTATGCTAAGACTCTAAGCTAAAACACCAAACTCTTAACTAAACTAAACTAGAACTCTAACTGAAACTCAAAGGTAAAACATCAAATTCTTAACTAAAATTAAACTAAACTAGAACTCTAACAAAAACTCTAAGCTAAGACTCTAAGGTAAAACTCTAAACTCTTAACTAAAACTAAACTAGAACTCTAACTAAAACTCTAAGCTATGACTCTAAGGTAAAACACTAAACTCTTAACTAAAAGTAAACTAAACTAGAACTCTAACTGAAACTCAAAGGTAAAAACATCAAATTCTTAACTAAAATTAAACTAAATTAGAACTCTAACAAAAACTTTAAGCTAAGACTCTAAGGTAAAACTCTAAACTATTAACTAAAACTAAACTAGAACTCTAACAAAAACTCTAAGTCTTAGCTAAAACTCTAAACTAAAACTAAACTAAACTAGAACTTCAACAAAAACTCTAAACTAAGACTGTAAGCTATAACTCTAAACTCTTAACTAAAACTAAACTAAACAAGAACTCTAACAAAAACTCTAAGCTAAGACTCAGCTAAAACTGGAAACTCTTAACTAAAACTTAACCAAACTATCACTTTAAGTAAAAATCTAAGCTATGACACTAAGCTAAAACTCTAAATTCGTAACTTTAACTAAACCAAACTAGAACTCTAATTGAAACTCTAAGTCTAAACTAAAACTCTAAACTAAAACTAAACTAAACTAGAACTCTAACAAAAACTCTAAGTTAAGACTCAGCTAAAACTCGAAACTCTTAACTAAAACTAAACTAAACTAGAACTCTAACTAAAACTCTAAGCTATGACTCTAAGGTGAAACATCAAACTCTTAACTAAAACTAAACTAAACTAGAACTCTATCAAAAACTCTAGGCTAAGACTCTAAGCTAAAAACTCTAAACTCTTAACTAAAACTAAAATAAACTAGAACTATAACAAAAACTCTAAGCTACGACTCTAAGCTAAAATTCTAAACTCTTAACTAAAACTAAACTAAACTAGAACTCTAACTAAAACTCTAAGCTATGACTCTAAGGTAAAACATTGAAGTCTTAGCTAAAAGTAAACTAAACTAGAACTCTATCACAAACTCTAAGCTAAGACTCTAAGCTAAAAAACTCTAAACTCCTAAATAAAATTAAACTAAACTAGAACTCTAACAAAAACTCTAAGCTACTAACTAAAACTAAACTAAACTAGAACTTCAACAAAAACTTTAAGCTAAGACTCTAAGCTAAAACTCTAAACTATTTACTAAAACTAAACTAAACTAGAACTTCAACAAAAACTCTAAGCTAAGACTCTAAGCTAAAAACTCTAAACTCTTAACTAAAACTAAACTAAACTAGAACTCTAACTGAAACTCAAAGGTAAGACATCAAACTCTTAACTAAAATTAAACTAAACTAGAACTCTAACAAAAACTCTAAGCTAAGACTCTAAGCTAAAACTCTAAACTATTAACTAAAACTAAACTAAACTAGAACTTCAACAAAAACTCTAAGCTATGACTCTAAGCTAAAAACTCTAAACTCTTAACTATAACTAAACTAAACTAGAACTCTAACTGAAACTCAAAGGTATTACATCAAACTCTTAACTAAAATTAAACTAAAACTCTAACTGAAACTCAAAGGTAAAAAATCAAACTCTTAACTAAAATTAGACTAAACTAGAACTCTAACAAAAAAACTCTAAGCTAGGACTAAGCTAAAACTCTAAACTCTAAAATAAAATTAAACTAAACTAGAACTCTAACAAAAACTCTAAGCTAAGACTCTAAGCTAAAACTCTAAACTATTTACTAAAACTTAACTAAACTAGAACTTCAACAAAAACTCTAAGCCAAGACTCTAAGCTAAAACTCTAAACTCTTAACTAAAACTAAACTAAACTAGAACTCTAACTGAAACTCAAAGGTAAGACATCAAACTCTTAACTAAGCTAGAACTTCAACAAAAAACTCTAAGCTAAGACTCTAAACTATTAACTAAAACTAAACTAAACTAGAACTTCAACAAAAACTCTAAGCTATGACTCTAAGCTAAAAACTCTAAACTCTTAACTAAAACTAAACTAAACTAGAACTCTAACTGAAACTCAAAGGTAAAACATCAAACTCTTAACTAAAATTAAACTAAACTAGAACTCTAACAAAAAAAAACTCTAAGCTAAGACTCTAAGCTAAAAACTCTAAGCTCTTAACTAATACTAAAATAAACTTCAACTCTAACTTAAACTCTAAGCTAGGACTCTAAGCTAAAACACCAAACTACTAAACTAAACTTCAACTCTAACTTAAACTCTAAGCTAGGACTCTAAGCTAAAACACCAAACCACTAAACTAACTAAAAATCCAACTGAAATTCAAAGGTAAAACATCAAACTCTTAACTAAAATTAAACTAAACTAGAACTTCAACAAAAACTCTAAGTTAAGACTCTAAGCTAAAACATTCTATACTTTTAACTAAAACTAAAGCACGGGCTGGGTGGTCCTTTGGGAGCCCGGGGAGAGCCTTTGGGGGTCTGGGGGCCCTTGAGCGCCGATTGGTCCTTTGGGAGTCCGGTGGACCTTTGGGTGCCGGGGGAAGGCCTTTGGGGGTCCGGGGGGCCAGTTGGGAGCCTGGGGGACCTTTGGGGACTGAGGGGGGGCCTTTGGAAGCCTGGGGAGGGCCTTCGGGTGGCCCGGGGATTGCCTTTGGGGGTCTGGGTGGGCCTTTGGGGGCTCCGGAGGCCCTTTGAGACCTTGGGGGCCTTTGGGGGGCCGGGGGAGGGCCTTTGGGGCACAGGGAGGGCCTTTGGGGCACAGGGAGGGCCTTTGGGGCACAGGGAGGGCAGTTGAGGGCTTGGGGGACATTTGGGGACCGGTGGAGGGCCGTTGGGATCAAGTTGGTCCTTCGGGAGCTCGATGGGCCTTTGGGGGGGCCCGGGGATGGCCTTTGGGGGTCTGGGTGTGCCTTTGGGGGCTTCGGTGGCCCTTTGAGAGCTTGGGGGGCCTTTGGGAACCGGGGGGCTTCCTTCGGGGCACAGGGAGGGCAGTTGAGGGCCTGGGGGACATTTGGGGACCGGTGGAGGGCCTTTGGGATCCCGTTGGTCCTTCGGGAGCTCGATGTGCCTTTGGGGGACCCGGGGATGGCCTTTGGGGGTCTGGGTGGGCCTTTGGGGGCTCCAGTGGCCCTTTGAGAGCTTGGGGGGCCTTTGAGGACCGGGGGCTTCCTTCGGGGTTGTGGTGGGGTATGAGAAGCCTTTGGGGTTGGGGTAGAGCAATCGGGGCCCTTTGGGTTGGGGTAGAGTAATCGGGGCCCTTTGGGGGCCCTGGGAGCCCGGGGAGGGCCTTTGGGGACCGGGGGAGGGCCTTTGGGGACCGGGGGAGGGCCTTTGGGGACCGGGGAGGGCTTTTGGGGTTCTGGTGGACCTTTGGGGACCGGGGAGGGCTTTTGGGGGTCTGGTGGACCTTTGGGGACCGGGGAGGACCTTTGGGGCTCGGGTATGGCCTTTTTAGGGTCTGGGGCCCTTTGGGTGCCTGGGGACCTTTGGGGACTGGGTGAGGGTCTTTGGGGGTCCGGGGGGGTCCTTTGGAAGCCCAGAGAACCTTTGAGGACCGCTGGCTTCCTTCGGGTTGTGGTAGGGGGATCGGAACCTTTGGGGTTGGGGTAGAGGACCTCACAACACTGTCCAATTGAAACTTGTGTATTATAACGACCACACTCAAATTCTCTTCCAAAATCTCTTCTAAAATCATATTTTATAATGTCTCTAGCTGTTTCGCCGAAATAATTCCATAAAATAGCTAAAACGGTTTCGCCAAAATTATCCCTAAACGGAATTTCAGCATGTTCCATTTGTTTGGCATCCCTGCGCTGGCTTATTTCAAATTATTTGGAAACCTTTTCGCACGCTAAGATCAAAACGTCTGCTCGGAAACGATTCTCTTGTTAGAAACAACAAATTAATTTCCCTTTCGTGAATCAATTCTCTTTAGAACAACAAATTAATTCCCCTTTCGTGTCAATCAATCAATCATGACATCATGTGTGATCTAACTGTTTCTCCTAGACAATTCTCTTTGGAAATGCAAAGACATTAATTAACTTGACGTCATCTGTCAGACATTAATTAACTGTTTCCCGGGAACTCGTAACATTTGGCTTGGAAACAACAATAACAAATATTGTTTCCCGGAAACTCGTAACATCTGGCTTGAACAACAACAAGAAGGAAGTGTCAAAGTTCCTGTTTTTCCATTCTCACTGACAAAATCCATAAAACCATCAAATAATCAACACACATAACCATCCATGAAAACAGACATAAATGTGACAAACTTTCTGTTTTTTCATTCTCACTGACAAAGTCCATAAAACAGACAAAATTCCTGGTTTTTCAAGTGAGAAAATTCCTGTTTTTTCATTCTCACTGACAAAGTCCATAAAACCATCCATAAATGTGACAAAATTCCTGTTTTTTCATTCTCACTGACAAAACCATAAACCACGTGGTTCTATGCCCATATAAGGTGTGCCAGTCGGAGTAGCACCCCCATCTCTACTGTCTTGCAAGGTTATCAATACAGCACATCTACTTTGTCTTTGGGAGTGGCTTGTGAAAGCAAGTCAAAACTTTCAGGGAGTTTCGTCTTTGGGGTAAGGGGGCAATTAGGCTTCAATTCATAACGTGTAAGAGGGGGCACCCCTCCAATTAACCCGTTCAATCCTTTAATACATTTGTAACCCTTCTTAACCCTTTTTACTCCCTTTCTCTGTTTTCACCCTTTTTGACCATTTAATAACGTAACCCTTATTTTTGCAACTAAAATATTTTGCAACGAATTATCATTTATTTTTCTGCAACCCTAAAACCTAAATATAGTTTTCTTAAAGGTAGAACATTTGTTTCAATGTTAAAACATAAGCATTGCGTTTTGAAGTTGTAAAAAAATAAATAACATCTCGTTACAAAATTTTTAAATTGCAAAATGAAGGGTTAAATGGTTAAAGAGTTAAAAAGGGTTAAAGAGATTAAAGGGTTAATGTGCTAAAGGGAGATGACACTCCCCTTCCTGCCCCTCATTCGATGGCTTCAATGGGACCCTTTGCAATTTCCTCAAATCGTAGAAAAAGTTAACGAAAAATTTCTTCATCCGAGTCATTTAGAAAGTCTGTAACGAGGGGTCTTCCTTCTCCCAACTAGTATCTTCATTTCAATTGCCAAAATGATGATCCATATCTGATTCTTAAAAATCACGCTATTTTAAAAGCTATGTGTCATTTTAAATGAAAGACAGTTTGACAAGATTAATAAAAGCAACAAAAAGAATTTGATAGATTCCAAATACTGCATGAGATAAGTGTATCTTCTCGTTCCAATAAATACACCTAGTCTTGGGAATCATTAAGAAAAACATGGATAAAAGGAGAGTGGTAACTAGATGTTTAAACCATGTAGCAATCTAATCATAGATAACTAGTTCCATCATCCAATTACATTCCCAAGATATTGAAGGTATACTATTTTGATAAGCTGAATATAGTGTCTTTTGATTTACCTCGGCAACCCTACCCCCCCCCCCACCCAAGTAAAAATTCGAGGCCCTTTTCACCTTTTCAATTACTTCGCTACATAACCCAGAATAAATTCTACATCCATAGACTTAAAGCACAAAAACGTTTAGATGAATTGGACAAAAATTCCTTTACCCCTCCCCCCTGGTCCCTCACTAAGGCAAAGCGCGAGTTCCGATTGCCCCCCTAAATAATCCCCGAGAGTTTCAGATCAATCCCTCCAAGTCGTCGTTAAGACATTGCAAATACGCTATTTTAGTTATGCTTTCTGGTACCCCCCCCCCCAACTCGACTAGAAAATTCCTGTCATGAACCAGGGAAGGGTTGAACTACCTTTAAGTGTAGGGTTCTCAAGTTTAACCTTCTTGGTAAACTGTAAGTGAAATTACGGAATCAAGGCTTTTATAGACCTGTTGTAGGACTAAAGCAACTACAGTGAAAGAGTAAAACTACCTGTAAGCCCTGGTCAGAGAAATAACCTATATCTAGCCCTTTATTGAAAATTTTGCTAAGTGCAAAATGATGCCCACAAGGTAAGATAAGATTTATTGTTGTAAAATGGACATCACAAGCCCAAATGGGCCAAATTCGCACTTTACCGTCAATTAAACGAAAAAAGAACCAAAGCAAACAAACAAACAACAATAGGAATTATAAAAGGTTTAATGTCAAATACATAAAAATGTTAAAAACAAAAACAAATTAAACTCATAAAATTCGAAGGTCACTGCCAAATCAGCGAAAATGTCAAAATAATGAAAACTCGTGAGGCGCGGGGGGGGGGGGGGGTGTTCAGCGGAGATCCACTTATTGAATAGTACAACTATGTAAGGGATCATGGGGCATCACTGACGAAAAAGTGTTATTTCTAAGCGAAATTTGAGTGTGTTAAGTAAAAGTATGTTATCACTGACGAAAAATATTATTTCTAAGAGAAATTTGAGTGTGTTAAGCAAAAGTGCGTTAGTTTTAAGGTGAAATGTTGCTACTTTGATGATAAAAATTTGTTAGTGTTAAGGAAAACTTGCTACTTCTGCCAGAAAACTTGTTGTCATAACGAAAAAATTGTTGCTTCTAAGAAAAAAATTTTGGTATCTTTGACAGAAAACTTGCTACTTCAAGCAGAAAACGTGTTATCACTGACGAAAAGTGTTATTTCTAAGAGAAATTTGAGTGTGTTAAGTAAAAGTATGTTATTATTAAGGAAAAAAGTTTATGCATCGAAGAGAAAATCTGTTAGTGTTAAGTAAAAGTTTGGTAGTATTAATGGAAAATATTGATGCTTCGAAAAGAAAGTTTGTTAGTGTTAAGGAAATATAAGCTACTTCTGGCAGATAACTTGTTACCATAACGAAAAAATTGTTACTTCTATGAAAAATTTTGTATCTTTGACAGAAAACTTGTTACTTCTAACTGATAACTAGTTATCATTGACGAAAAATTGTTTCTTTTAAGAGAAATTTATTATCATTGACGGAAAGGTTGGTGCTTTTAGAAAAAGTTACTGTTAAGAAAATACCTATTAATTCTAACAGAAATTTGAGTGTGTTAAGTAAAAGTTTGTCAGTATTAAAGGGAAAATGTTAATACTTCGAAAAGAAAATTTGTTAGTGTTAAGGAAATCTTGCTACTTCTGTCAGAAAACTTGTTATCATAACGAAAAATTGTTACTTCTAAGAAAAATTTGGTATCATTGACGGAAAGGCTGGTGTTATTAGAAAAAATTTTTTACTGTTAAGAAAATATCTATTACTTCTAAGAGAAATTTGAGTGTGTTAAGTAAAAGTTTGTTAGCATTAAGCAAAACTTGCTACTTCTGACAGAAAACTTGTTATCATAAACGAAAAAATTGTTACTTCTATGAAAAATTTGGTATCTTTGACAGAAAACATTCTACTTCTTACAGAAAACTTGTAATTACTGACGAAAAATTGTTACTTCTAAGAGAAATTTGATAGTGTTAAGTAAAATTTTGTTAGCATTAAGGTAAAAGTTGTTACTTCAAGCAGAAAATTTTTTAGTGTTAAGGAGAAATTGCTACTTCTAACAGAAAAATTGTTATCATAAATGAAGATATTTTTATTTCTAAGAAAAAACTGATCTCTTTGACAGAAAACTTGCTACTTCTAACAGAAAACTTGTTATAACTGACGAAAAATTGTTACTTCGATGAGAAACTTCGTTAGTGTTGAGGAAAACTTGCTACTTCCGACAGAAAACTTGTTATCACAGACGAAAAAATTGTTACTTCTAAGAGCAATTTATTATCTTTGACGTAAAACTTGGGGGTATTAGAAAAAATTTGTTACACCTAAGAAAAACCTATTACTTCTAAGATAAATTTGATAGTGTTAAGTAAAAGCCTATTAATACTAAGGAAAAAGTGGTTACTTCGAAGAGAAAATTTGTTAGTGTGAAGGAAAACTTGCTACATCTGACATAAAAATTTGTTATCATAAACGAAAAATAATTGTTACTTCTAAGAAAAATTTGGTATCTTTGATAGAAAACTTGTTATCACTGACGAAAAAATGGTTACTTCTAAGAGAAATTTGATAGTATTAAGTAAAAGTTTGTTAGTATTGAGGAAAAAGTTGTTACTTCGAAGAGAAAATTTGTTAGTGTGAAAGGAAAACTTGCTACTTCTAACAGAGAACTTGCTATCATAAACGAAAAAATTGTTACTTCTAAGAAAAATTTGGTATCTTTGACAGAAAACTTGTTAGTTCTAACAGAAAATTTGTTATCACTGACGAAAAATTGTTACTTCTAAGAGAAATTTGATAGTTGTAACTAAAACTCTGTTAGTGTTAAGGAAAAAATTGTTACTTTGATGAGAAAATTTGGTAGTGTTAAGGAAAACTTGCTACTTTTGACAGAAAACTTTTTATCATGAACGGAAAAAAATTATACTTCTAAGAAAAATTTGATAGTTTTAAGTAGAGGTTTGTTAGTATTGAGGAAACAGTTGTTACTTCGAAGAGAAAATTTGTTAGTGTTAAGGAAAACTTGCTACTTCTGACAGAAAACTTGTTATATTAAACGAAAAAAACTGCTACTTCAAAAAAAATTTGGTATCTTTGGCAGAAAATTTGCTACTTCTTACAGAAAACTTGTTATCACTGACAAAAAATTGTTACTTCTAAGAGAAATTTGATAGTGTTAAGTAAAAGTTTGTTAGTATTAAGGCAGAAGTTGTTACTTCGAGGAGAAAATTTTTTAGTGCTAAGGAAAAATTGCTACTTCTAACAGAAAACTTGTTATCATAAATGAAGAAATTGTTATTTCTAAGAAAAATTTGGTATCCTTGACATGGAACTTGCTACTTCTTACAGAAAACTTGTTATCACTGACGAAAAAATTATTACTTCTAGGAGATATTTGATAGTTTTAAGTAGAAGTTTGTTAGTATTGAGGAAAAAGTTGTTACTTCGTTCTCTTTGACAGAAAACTTGCTACTTCTTACAGAAAACTTGTTATCACTGACGAAAAAATGGTTACTTCTACGAGAAATCTGATAGTATTAAGTAAAAGTTTGTTAGTATTGAGGAAAAAGTTGTTACTTCGAAGAGAAAATTTGTTAGTGTGAAAGGAAAACTTGCTACTTCTGACAGAAAACTTGCTATCATAAACGAAAAAATTGTTACTTCTAAGAGAAATTTGTTATCTTTGACAGAAAACTTGTTAGTTCTAACAGAAAATTTGTATCACTGACGAAAAATTGTTACTTCTAAGAGAAATTTGATAGTTGTAACTAAAACTCTGTTAGTGCTAAGGAAAAAATTGTTACTTTGATGAGAAAATTTGTTAGTGTTAAGGAAAACTTGCTACTTTTGACAGAAAACTTTTTATCATGAACGGAAAAAAATTATACTTCTAAGAAAAATTTGATAGTTTTAAGTGGAAATTTGTTAGTATTAAGGGAAAATGTTGATGCTTCGAAGAGGAATTTGAGTGTATTAAGTAAAAGTTTGTTAGTATTAAGGGGAAATGTTGATACTTCGAAGAAAAAATTTGTTAGTGTTAAGGAAATCTTGCTACTTCTGACAGAAAAACTTATTCTCATAATGAAAAAAATTTGTTATCTTTGATGGAAAACTTGGTGCTATTAGAAGAAATTTGTTAATACTAAGAAAAAAACTGTTACTTCTAACAAATTGTGCAAATATTAAATGCGGATTCCTTATGTTTTAAGTATGTTTCATGTCATTTGAAGACATGTAGAAAAAAGTTGAAAAATATATCATGTTAATACATCAAAATATAAATATATCATACGAAAAATATATCATGTTATATCATTAACAATAAAAAAAAGTTGAAAAAATACCATGTAAAAAAAAATAAAAAAAAGTTCAAAAAAATGGAGGGGGCCCATAAAGTTGGAGGGAGGGGGGCCGTCCTGTGTCTCAAGCGCGCAAAAAAAGTATTAAAAAAGGGGAGGGGGCAAAAAGGTTGGGGGAGGGGTGAGCCCTTCTGTATCTCAAGCGTGCAAAAAAGTGCTAAAAAATGGGGGGGGGGGCAAAAAGGTTGGGGGAGGGGGTCCTTGGGGGGCCTTTGTGTGTCTCAAGCGCGCAAAAAAGTGTAAAAAAATGGGGGGGGGGGCAAAAAGTTGGTGGGGGGGGGGGGGGTCCTTAGGGGTTTGGGTTGGGGACCTTACAACATTGTTCAAATGGAACTTGTGTATTATAACGACTACAGAGTTTCACCCCAAATCATCCTCTAAAACGTCTCAAACTGTTTCACCCAAAAAATCCCTAAAATGTTGATTAATTTGTTTTCGCCCAAAAATAATCCCCTAAAAGTAATTTCAGAATGTTCCTTTTGTTTTGGTATCCTTTTGCAGTCACATTTAAAATTCCCAGGAAACCATTTCCTGCGTAAAATATATTCAAACTGTCTTGATTTTGTTTGAATTTCTGAAAATATATCTAAGGTGTTCCTAGTTACACTATTATGGCTTCGATAGAATATTAATATTTATCTCTCAGACCTAAAGACCAGAGAAGCCATATTGTTTCTTAATTCCCCTCATGTTACATTGGAATTCCCCGTCAGATTATGCAAATCAATTTCCCAGAAATCTAGTCTGATCTTGTCCCCTTCGTGCATCAATACCATTACCCCGTTAGTATTCAGTGCGCATGTGCATTTTCCCTGCAGTATTTCCAAGTTCCCTGTTTGACCTTGAAAGAGACACGTGATCTTGTCCCGTTAGACTCGATTATAGATGGCCGCAGTTGTGTTCGTTCCGGAGTCAATAATGTGTTCCTACTAGCTTTGGATGTTTTACCATTCTTAAGTAGGTTCATTTTAATTCTAATTAGCTTTTTCAATTGGCTAGTAATGTACAGTTTGTAATTGGAACATGTTTTTACTTTTTCTCAGGGAAGGAATCTATGTATTTTGTTTTAATCAGATTTTGGAAGTTAAAGACTTTAAAATTCATGTCATTGTTCTCTTTGAGAGCCAGCCAGTTTTCATTAGTAATCCAAGATCCAAATTTGAAAAGGCCATCATTGGAAATTAGGCGATAAGAGAACTCAGTAACAGAAAAAGTATGATCAAAGCTGGAGAGAAGCTTCATTAATAAACAAAAGTGGTAGCTTCCTCCTAAGAGGGGCAAAGGGACAGGTGGGACATAGAAAGCCTGCATATTGGTCCAAATAAAATCAAGGGTAGAATTTCCTTTGGTTGTTGGTATTTTTACTATCTGTTTTAAGTTGAGGGAACTGCAAAGGGATTTAACTTTAGATCATTAGCATCACCTACTAGGAAAATACCAGGGTTCAGGAATTTGCAGAGGAGAAAGTCAGCACTACTATGCAGTTGCTGGTAGAATTGCTGTCTTTGTGCAGCGTTTTGATTTCGGAAATAATAAAAGCAGCAAAACACAATCAAACAGTTCATGGTAACAAACTATAAGTAAGGAGCAACCTGGCTCAATAGTAACCGAAACTCTACAAAACAGGAATTTTGATACCAATAGATATATCAAAAGAATTGGCTTTTAATGCTCATTTCAAATACATGGATTTAATTAAGCTCCTATTAAAGGTTAGGAGCCTGAGAAAATTTTCCTGATTTTCGAAAAAAGGGGGACATACCCCCTAAAAGTCAAGTGATCTTAATGAAAATTACACTATCAGAATGAGCGTATCAGAGAACCCTAGACAAGAAAGATCATGGATTTGTGTTTATTTGTTTTTTTTTTTGTTTCTTTTCCCCAGGGGTGATCGTATCGACCCAGTGGTCCTATAATATCGGAGAGGGCATATCCGAACGGAAATTAAAAGTTCTAGTGCCCCTTTTAAGTGACCAAAAAAATTGGAGGGCAGCCAAAATCTGTTCGTTTTAAGTTTTAATGTTGCTCCTTACTTTCAGTTGAAAAACTTGTTTTTTATCTAATTCCAACAGAGATCCCTGGGGGATAGTCCCTTCTTTACCTGTTAGTATATAATCCTACCGCACCTACAACGTTTTGTCCTTTATAAAATTCTTATCCTCAGCTTTTTCCAACAGCTGCTGCCTATCTTATTTTCACATGGGTTGGGACCTTAAAAGAGTTACTCATGCTCCCCAAGTAGCTATGCCCAGTATCCAGTATCCCTTTGCCTCAGTTTTTCCCGAAACGATGGATTCTGGTTGTTGGTACAACTTTTAATGTTTGCTGCAGGCCAAGTTCCATTATGACACAAATTTACTTTTATTTCCCCTGCTGGAGATTAAGAGGCATTTCATTACCTTTCTGGTGCCTAAAACGAGCAGAAATTATTACGTATATGAAGGGGGCTGCCCATCTCCTCAACACCTTGCTCTTTACACTAGAGTTTGAATTTTGGGCCAATTCTTTAAGAATGACTCCTGAAACACAAGGGCCGTTTAATTAGAACAATAAGACACTTTTTTAAAAGTACTAAAAAAAACTTTAGCATAAAGAGCGAGGTGTTGAGGAGATGGGCAGCCCCCTTCATATATGTAATAATTTCTGTTCGTTTTAAGTTTTAATGCTGCTCCTTAATTCCAGTTAAAAAAAAACTTGTTTTTTTTTATTTAATCAAATTAAAGGGGTGTGGTAATAAAATAAGGTATTTCCTGCAACCAATTTGAGTAGCAAACCAAAGAAAATGAATGAGGAAAAAAATATATTGTCGTAGAATAGCCTCTAATATCCACTATACCTGCACAATTTTTGTCTGAAGCACTTTCAATGTATAATGTATACCTTAATCACCTTAACCCATTTGAGATCTTGAAGGTTAACTTAATTTCCTTAATTTGTGACTTTGGCTCAAACCTAACCACAAAGCTACCCAGTGTGACAACTGAGCTTTATGGATTTGCACAGGAAAGAATTGTTTAAATATTGTATAGCCAGAGTACCATACGCGCATTAACAAAGATGCCTAAAAAAGTCGAATGTAGCAGGAAATATCATGTTTATAAGGGAGTAGCAGATTAGGCAAGCACTATTGATAATAAATTAGAAAGTTTAGGTTCACATGCCCAGCTTGATCCAGTTCAAGGATTAAATAAGAAAACTAAGGACATTGTCTAGAACTATTTTATAGCTGAAAGTGTTGGGACACCTGCCCCAATGCCAAGATGCCATCATAGGTCATTCCCCTCTCCAGACACTTCTCTTTTTACAAGATTTTGTCTTTTCACCATACTTCAAGCAGCAATATGAAGAACTCAATATGAAATTTCTTAGCCACTGAGTTACAGTATTTCAAATCTTACTTCTGCTCCCTTGTTTTACTGTTGATGCTGTATTAGCTGAGGTTGTGACAATGCTGCAAAACTATGAGCAATTCTGTTTCTCTGGAACTAGTTTCCTCATTGAGCTAACTGTCTGGAAAACCAAATGGAGGTCTATAGGCAAGTCCTGTTGTCCCAATAAAGTTTCTGAAACTCTTGGTGTATACAACAACTACTTTTTTCCAGCTGTGCATTCACTCTTCATTGTATTCTCAACTCTCCCTGTTACTGCAGCATCTGAAGAGCGTTCATTTAGTATGCTAAAGCAGCTTAAAACATACTTCTGAAATCAGACAGGAGAGGGCAGGTTGAATGGTCTTGCACACATGTCTATCAATTGTGATGTCAAGGTGATTGGCAACGTTTTAAGTGACTTTACGAGGAAATCAAGATGGATTAAAATATAAGAAGTATTTATAGTGCTTATGTTGTTTTGTATCTGATTCAAAGATTAGCAAGATTAGAGCCCTTCAATTTGGTTCATTGAACTCATTATTTAGCATAGTAATAAAAAAGCTTAGGAAAAGGACTGTGACAGCAAAATAAATAGTTGCTGGTAAGTTCCTGGGCTTATGATAGCTTTTAGCTGGTGGGACCCCACCTAAGCAGAAATCCTAAATATACCACAGCTCCTCCTCAGTTTTGGTTGATCTAAGCTATTTAAAAAAGAAGTATTTTTTGTGTGTGTAAAGTAAAGCATGGTGCACCACTCCAGGCAGTTGTGTCAATACCTTTTTGACTTTGGCTGATCTCCTAAACTATTTAATGGAAAAAAAATATGCCCTTAACTGAGTAGTTATTCAAGTAATAAAAACAAACAGTTGAACATGTAATAGTAATAGTACTTTATTATCAAGCAAACTCTCACAACATAAAAAACTGCCAAAATTGCTGCCTTCAGTCAGCTAGCCTGCTTTGTACACAAAAAACAAACAGAAGTAGATAAGTGCAATATTAAAACATAGTCTACAGCAATGAACCAAACTGGCCTGTCAAATACAATGAATAAAAACTAATACTTAAGTACACAAACATAAGCACCTAAGTAAAATGTAAGTAAAATAAGTAAAAGTAAGTAATATAAGTAAAATGAATAAAAATGAGGGTAAAAGTAAAAACATAAGTACATTATAAAAAACATACAGCAATGAATCTAACTGGCCTGTCAAATAAAAATGAATCAGAAAAACTAACACATGAGACATTAATATGATACATTACAATTTTCATTTATTTATGATTTCAACAAACACTGGCACAAAGCTCTTTCTATAATGCTCAGTTCTTGCATTAAAAGAATTTAAAACCTGGATTTTTTTTGTGCTTTTGATTAGGGTAAACAGGGCTTTGGAGGGCAATAAGGGGCAGGGAGTATATATTGAAAGCATGGGATAGGATGCAACTTAATTCCAAAATTTGTACAAAGAGTAACACATTGGGCTGCCAAGGTAGGGAGGCAGAATTCCTTGAGGAGGAGAATGCAAAGCACTTTGCCCAGACTAAATAATTCTCAGGGCTCTCTCCTAGATAATTTCTAGCCTATCGGACTGATTTACGGCAAGACCAAAATGCCACACTGGGCAAACATACTCAAGCTGTGGGTAGATAAAAGATACATAAAGGTGGAGGATACGTGCTGAACATGTTAAGTAGTTATTAAAGTTGAACATGAAGTAAACAAAGCAATTTTTCTGCTTGTTTTAGGGTTTGATATGCCTCTTTACTTTTCTATCACTTTGTTTGTGGTTTTTTTTTAAAGAATTACTTAGTTGATTTATGTTTGCTTTCTATTTGACATTAAATTTAATATGATTTGAAAAGCTGCATAATTATTGGTCTTTAATACAGCTGAAGCAATCCTGACTCCTCATCATGTAGCCACCCTTGCATATAAGGACAAAAAAGGATAATGTTCCTCAAGAGCCATTGATGACACTAAGGGCATTGCACTGATAAGAAGCAGCACAGTTGCTGCTTCTTTTTTTTACAAGGACATGTATCAAGTCTCTCAACCCACCTTACAGGTGCTGGAATTGAACATTAGGTGCCATATTGCCAAGCAGAGCATCCATCCATTGTTTCCACATGGTTACCCTTCAGTATCACATATCTAAATCATTTTATTAACAGAATATTTCCATGCTACATTGCAACTGTTGGTTTGTTTAAACAAATTTGCAAAGTAATCTATAAAAAATAGTTTTGTATAAAACAATTGGATTCTGCAAGTAAATATAACCAGATTTGTTCCTTGAATTCAAAGTGTTTGGTGAGGTTTCCTTGTCTTGATGAAGGCAATTTAATGACACAAGAAGATGCTGCTAGACAACACAGAACCCACAAGATGATCCTGGCTAAGTTGAAGTACTTCAGTGGGATAAGTCTATAGCTTTTAAGCAGAAAATAGATGCCATCACTTGCAGATCACCTTAGATTAACAATGAATTTTCCACATGCAACTCTTATCTTTAAATTGATTTAACAGCAAACAAGCAAAACAACAGCAAATTCAGCATATGGAAATTTCACTGTATATACACAAGCTGGGGTACATATCTGACAATTACGGGTTGGGGGTAAAGTTATATTTGTAGGCTACACTTTAAGAAATCATATAAATGAGTATTTTACTATGTTCAATAGTAGTGCCTGGCAGGGGCCTTACTAGCCAAGATTTTTTTTTTCGGGGGGGGGAGTGATTGATTTTACCAACTGGCTGATCATTTAAACTGACTGTTTTCACCACTAATTAACATAATGCCCATTTCTAATACAAAATTTGAGATCACAATTCAGTCTAAAGAATCATATGATCTGAGGAAGAATAGCTGCTTAGTTCTTTTTCCCATAATCAGTGTACAAACAACAACATGGTGACCTAGTGAAGAATTGAGCAATATACTGGGAGAAAAGGGATAACATGATTTATATACAAAAAGATCTCAGAAGTGAAAATTGGCAAATTAAAATTAAAATATATAGATTCAACAAAAAACAGAAAATACAACTATATACCTTCAGTTAAAAATTCAAACATCTTAGTTTGGAAGACAGCCAAACCAAGACGTCAGTCTTGCAGCACATCAAGGCAAGGCGATCCAAATGGTCATTGTCCATTGTTGTCTGTAAACATGTCATGACCAGTTTCAGTTTCCTAAAACTTCTTTCTGCTGTTGCAAACTACTGCTAAACTGACCAGAGAGTTAAGAATATCAATTTGACAGCATTAATTTCACAGAATAGTCCCTCAAAGATGGTGTGATTTATGACTTTGTTGCTTACAACCTCAGTCCTGGCCAAAAAGTGTTTGAAAGCCTTTAGCTCTAACATTAGTTCCATGGGATCTAAGCCTTTTCCAGGAAACATTTTCATGAGTTTAGAAAGGTTTTCATAGCTGTCATCCATTTTGCCCAGTAAACTTTGGTATGCTGGCCCAAGAAAAGATGAGTTGTCATAGATTGTGACATCGAAGCTGGTCACTAGGGTTCTAAGGACACTGCAGAACTCCTTAGCATAGCACAATTTCCAGTCATCCAGTGGGTTGGCTCCAGAGTTAGCAAATGCCTCTGAATAACAAGCAGGCAGATGTTCAGGATGGTGTTTAAGTTAAAAATTGTCATTGGCTATTGAACAAAATTTCCTGCTTTGCTGGTTAATTTGTTTCAGCCCTAAGATACAGCAAAGAATTTTGAATGGGAATCCTTTCTTTGATTGAAGCAAGACTTTGGACTTTTGTTATATTTTGGCTGAAAGAGCAACACTATCTATGATCAAATTCTACACAATCAGCTTTACTATGTTCCATGTTCTTCATTTAACTGAATGAAAAATTGTGGTGCCATCCATAACATCAGAACATGTGTTGGTAAAACTGTTGCATTAACCAACCAAGACTGAGATTTTGGTAGATGTAATGTCATTATTTTCATGTTCTTTATTTAACCAACTAGAGAATAGTGGCACCATCCATAAAATCACTGCACAAGTTGGTATAACTGCAAGATTTACCAACCAAGATTGAAGTTTCAGTACACATCATATCATGTTTTTCATGTTCTTTATTGAAGCAAACAAAAAGTTTTGGCTCCATCTCTAAATTCATGATACAAGTTGGTAAAACCGCTACATTTACCAACCTAGATTAAGATTTTATTAGATGTCATATCTGTATTTTCATGTTCTCTAACCAAATGGAAAAATGTGGCATCAACTGTGAAATCACTGCATGAGTCAGTAAAACCACTGTATTAACCAAGCAAGATAGATATTTTGGTATATCTCTTGTCAGTATCTTCATGCTCTTTATTTAACCAAATGGAAAGTTGTGGCACCATCCATAAAATCACAGCAGGAGTTGTTAATGCTGCTGCATTTACTGACCAAGTTTTGAGATTTCTGTAGATCACATGTCAGTATTTTCCTGGTTTTGATTAACAGAACCAAAAAATTTGGTGGCATTGGTAAATTGTGGCACTTGCCCCGCAATTTTACTGACTCATTTTTTTTTACCAGAGGCTGAAAATATTGGGGGCGACCCCTATATGTGATGGCCCTGGTTCCTGGTACTTCCTTGTTATATAGAACACATGCAAGAAATTGTATTGCAAACATGAGATAATAACCAGTTTTCATGGCCTTTATAACAGACAATTAGCTTCAGCTTGGTGGGAAAATACATTGTAGCTATATTTTAATTAAATATTTAGTTGGTATTTTGGTTAGGTTAGAATAGGTTTGTTTAGGTTATGTATTTAATATATGCTATGCTTTACCCCCCTCCCTGTAATGCACAAATATATAGGCCATATTTGTTTCTACACTATTATATTTTTATTGTAATTAGGTATATTTCATTTTGATTAACTTAACTTTAATTCTTGCATATGCTCCATATAACAAGGAAGTACCATGTTTCCTTCTGGAGAGCTGAAATGCAGCAATAATACCAAAATTACACACAAAACAACATCAGCAGTTTGAATATAGGGCCACATCTGTCCCTTTTAGGAGGACTGAGTGCACTTGCAAAGTTAGCAATTAGTATTTTTGAATAGGTGATAGGATAAGATACCAAGCAGTTGGACAGCTAATTGCCACTTCAACAGCTAAATTATGAAAAATCTCTACTGAATCACATAGAAATTGGGCTGTTTCACTACTGAATTTGCCAGATTTTTTTTATAAGAAAATGATTTACTTGAATAAGCTAGCCTTAAACAATTCTAAATATTATAAACACACTGATAGTCAATAGTGGAGCCTAATCTTTGACATGCATTTGTAGCTTGAGCCTAATCTTGGAAATTACTGTTTAATCTTGACAAATAAAAATTGTTTTTGGGAAAGTTGCCATGTTGAGCAAAAAGCTGTCAGATATGAAAAAGAACCAACTGCTGCTGTTTCACAGTCTTGAGTGTATATTTCTTTTTTGTAGTTGTGTTTTTTTCTCTTGAGTGTATATTTTTTTTTGTGCATGTCTTGAATGTATATTTTTTTTTTGTAGTTTGTGTCTTTTTTTTTTATATTACTCTGCTATTTACCTTGTTGTCATTAGTGGGTAAAAAATAAATAAATAAATAAAAGGATCTTGAAGTTGAAACAAAGTATTTAAGTCACAGACAGACTCAATTTTAGATAGATTTAATCTAAGACACAAGTTGTGAAGTAGAATAGTTATCTTTAGCTAACCTTGGGCAAGACTTAAAATTTTGAGAAATAAAGTTTTCCATGATTGTAATCAACCAATGTTAACTAGGCTATTTAAACCTATAGGCCTATGTCATGCCTATGATTAGGAGCCTTTTGTCTGTGTTTAGGAAACATACATTTTACCAAAGATATTTGTCCAAGATTAGGTTTTGTCTAAGTACTGGGGGCCTTACTTTTTCTTAAGGACTATGAACTTGATGTTAACTCAAAAATTTTAGTGTTTCCTTCAAATTGTCCCTAAGCTAGTCTAGGCCTATATCATAGAGCAACTTTGAATTGGTGCTTTTTTTTCAAAATCTAAAGTGGGGTACATGAACCCATTGTTGCTCCTGTAGTAAAATTCTACTTCAGCTACTTTTGGCTATCATGGAAAGGGGTTAGGTTAGGAAAATGAAACTTTCAGCAATGGGTCTACAGGCTAAAGTATGTCCCAGAAAGGTATTTTGAAGTGCCTACCCCTATTTAGAGGGTCCTGACCTTTAGAAATCTGTGTGTTATAAAAGTGAAACCTTGCAAAATAGATCTTCTGCTTAAATAAAGTACAACAAAATTGTTTCCAGCTTCACAACTTTGCTCAATCCCAATTTATAAGGTTTTAAAGTTATACAAATGTACATTTCTTAAATTAAAAAAAAAAACAATATTGATATGGCTTAAAATTCTACTCAAATAACAGGAATTGCATTTTCAGAATAAGGCCAGAGAAAAAGAAACTGATAACTGAAAATTAAGGTAAAATGTTGTTTTGTCAACATTTTCACAACAAATTTCAGGACCCTCTAGAGGGAGAAGGAGTGGATATAGATACTTCAAAATACCTTCCTGGGACATACTTTAACCTGTAGACCCATTTCTGAAAGTTTCATTTTCCTAACCTAAACCCTTTCCAAGATAGCCAAAAATGAATCTTTCAGGGATGGGTCAACAGGCTAAAGTATGCCCTGGGAAGGTATTTTGAAGTACCTACCTCCACTCCTTCTCTTTCTAGAGGGTCCTAACCTTTGATGACCTTTAAAAATCTGTGTTATAAAAGTAAAACCTTGCAAAATAGATCTTCTGCTTAATGAAGTACAATAAAATTGTTTTCAGCATCACAACTTTGCTCAATCCCAATTTATAGGGTTTTAAAGATATGCAAATACATTTCCTATATTTTGAAAAAAAAAACATTTTACAACTTAAAATTCTACATAAATAACAGGAATTGCATTTCAGAACTAAAACCAGAGAAATAGAAACTGATAACTGAAAATTAAGGTAAACTGTTGTTTTGTCAAAATTTCAACAGGTATCATGTAGGCAAATTTCAGGACCCCCTAGAGGGAGAAGGAGTGGAGGTAGGTAGTTCAAAATACCTTCCCAGGACAAACTTTAGCCTGTAGACTTGTCCCTGAAAGTTTCATTTTCCTAAACTTACCCCATCCCAAGATAGCCCAAAGTAGCTAAAGTAGAATTTTGCTGAAACTTTGCCATCAACAATTCAGGGTATATATTTCTACATTTGGAGGGTGGGGGTAAAGTTCATGGTAAATTTGCAGTGGGCCATATAATTTAGCAAGGATGAAATTGAAAACATCATTTGATGTTTTTTTATGCTCTTTTATATTTTATATAAAACACCTTTGGGGCCCCTTTAAGGGCTCAAGATGCAATTTGTAACCAAAGTGATTATTGAATTGTGAAAGAGCATAAAAAAGGCATCAAATGATATTTTCACTTTCATCTTAGGCTAGCTAAATTATTGTGCCACCTAGAAATTTACCAATTTACATTGACTTATTACTCTAGTCAGACCCCAAAAGAGAGCAAGCAGCTAGTACTGTTCAGCCCTCTTCAAGGTAGACATGTTTGATATTGTAGGCTGGACATCCACGGGTGAGCAATGTTTGACTATTAAAGTCATTGGTTCTTTATACTCCAAGCAACAAATATTGTCATTTACCTTTATATAGAAAGTACTATAAAGTTAAACAAAAGACAATATTGTGTTTCCTTTAAACATGGAGAATGATATAAAGTCTTCTGTATGATTTTTTAAACATCAAATTATTATAGAGAAGTATGAATAAAGTTATACAGAAGACTTTTTGTTTTTCTTATCTCATATATGATCCACTAAAATGTCATACAGAAAAAATTATATCAGCCTACCCTACTGATACATAGAGAAAACAACAAAAAGTCATACAGATGGCTTTCTATAGCTTAGGCCTACATGATTTCATATATAGAGCAGCCTAAATAAAGTCATACAGATGACTTTTTTTTGTCTCCTGCTATTATAGAGCAAACATAAATAAAGTCATACAGATGACTTTAATATATCATTCTACTATAAATCATTATGAATAAAGTCATACAGATGACTTTTTATGTATCCTGCTATTATAGAGCAAACATAAATAAAGTCATACAGATGGCTTTTTATACCTTATACTATTATAGAGCAAACATAAATAAAGTCATACAGATGGCTTTTTATACCTTATACTATTATAGAGCAAACATGAATGAAGTCCTACATATGACTTTTTATGCCTTTCTTTTATAGAGCAAACTTCAATAAAGTCATACAGATGACTTTTTATACCTCCTGCTAGTACAGAGAGAAAACAACAAAAAGTCATACAGATGGCTTTTTATAGCCTAGGCCTACAGGATTTCATATATAGAGCAGCCTAAATAAGGTCATACAGATGACTTTTTATTATATCATTCTACTATAGAGCATAATGAATAAAGTCATACAGATGACTTTTTATGTCTCCTGCTATTATAGAGCAAACATAAATAAAGTAATACAGATGGCTTTTTAATATATCATTCCACTATAAAGCATTATGAATAAAGTCATACTGATGACTTTTTATGTATCCTGCTATTATAGAGCAAACATAAATGAAGTCCTAAATATGACTTTTTATGCCTTTCTTTTATAGAGCAAACTTCAATAAAGTCATACAGATGACTTTTTATACCTCCTGCTAGTACATAGAGAAAACAACAAAAAGTCATACAGATGGCTTTTTATAGCCTAGGCCTACAGGATTTCATATATAGAGCAGCCTAAATAAAGTCTTACAGATGACTTTTTAATAAATCATTCTACTATAAAGCATAATGAATAAAGTCATACAGATGACTTTTTATGTCCCCTGCTATTATAGAGCAAACATAAATAATGTCATACAGTTGACTTTTTAATATATCATTCTACTACAAAGCATTATGAATAAAGTCATAAAGATGACTTTTTATACCTCCTGCTATTATAGAGCAAACATAAATAAAGTCTTATAGATGACTTTTTATACCTCATATTAGTATAGAGCAAACATGAATAAATTCTTACAAATGACATTTTTTTGTTTTCTCTATGTATCAGTGGGGTAATATAATTTCTTCTGTATGACATTTTAGTGGATCATATATTAAATAAGAAAACCAAAATGTCTTTTGTATAGCTTTATTTGTGCTTCTTAACAATAATTTGATGTTTAAAAAGTCATACAGAAGACTATATCATTCTCCATCATTTCTCTAGAAATAGAAATATATAATTACAAACATACAATGCATAAAAAGTCATTTGTAAAGCATAGCATATATTAAATATGTAACCTAACATAGGTACCTTTTTCTCCCCCTAAACCCCCAAAAACAACAGTTTAAATATTATCAACACATTTGAAACCATGCTAAGCATTAATTACTGCATAAGACTGTCTTGAATTAACCCATACAAAATGGGTTTTCTGTTGTATCTCTAGTTTGACATATATAAAAGAGTGCATTTAACATAAAAATACCAAGTTATCTGTAGGACTTGTTCATGTTTGCTATATAATAGTAGGTTACAATGTATAAAATGTCATCTACATTACTTTATTCATGTTTGCTCTATAATAGTGTAAGATATAAAAAGTCATCTGTATGGCTTTATTTTTGCTGGCTCTATAATAGCATGAGGTATAAAAAGTCATTTTTATGACTTTATTTATGTTTGCTCTATAAAAGAATGAGGCATAAGGTCATCTGTATGACTTTTTATCATTCTATGTAATAGGAGAAAGCATGATATTGTCTTCAGTTTGACTTTATACTGTATTCTATATAAGAGTAAATGACAATTTTCTATTGCTCAGATATAAAGAATTTTTTTTCTATATTGTCATAGCCTAGGCTATGTAGGTAACCTGACATCCACCATATGGCTAATATGGGAGTAAAGTTCATTTGTGATACAAATGGATATTATATTTAAATTGAGGATGTAATTCTAGGTATAGCCTATAGGCTATTGCACATCAGGGGGGTGGGGTATATATTTTGAGAATATAGCCTATAGGTCCTAAGAAATTCATGAATTTCTTAGAAAAACTGGAAAAACAATGAAAGAAGTGAAAATGAAGGCTCTCCCCCTGCAAAATGTGTTAACTAGGATTATTCTGCATATTATGGAGTAAGAATTGTTTTCTTAGGCCTAATGTTTCCTTATGTCCAGCTGGACTCCTAGGCTTAAAATACTGATTGGCCAGTTGGCTAATTTAAAGATTTGTATATATATACACTGTCAAATTAGCCATCTGGTGGTATCTCTTGTAGGCTACATTTATCTTGTAGCATAACACAAAAATAGGCTACTCTTAATCTTCAAGGCTATGTCTATGGAATACACAGAGTCTTTATGCATAGTACCTACAGTCTGAAACACATCAATAAAACTAAAAATGCTGTGCTTCTAGGGAAGCTGGGGCCTACCTTTCCAGTTCTGTTGATTATTCCCTGGTTCTGGTATTTACAGTGTGTTTTTTTTTTATCTTTCTTCTCCGAATACTGTTGCTTAAAATTCAGCATTGTCAAGTTCATTGACAATCTCGATGTTTTTATATTCTTTTCCTGTTATTTTGAAAGATCATTTTACACATATGAGTAATCGAGATATTAGTTACCACTAATGGATCCGCTTTAAATTACAATTCTTTCTCATTGGCCTTTACATTTATATTATTTTTATTAGCCGAGCCAAAATCAAAACGAGAAAAAATTAACATGAGCAGGGTTCAAACCCCCTGTGCTTTCTAAAACAGAACATAAGATTTGCACTTTACTGAAAAAATACTTTTTATTTCTTTTATAACTTTAAGAAATTAAAAAATCATTTATGATTTTAAGGAATTATATCAGCATATGTATATTAAACTGATAATACACGTTCATTTGAATTTTTTCAGTAAAGTGAAAATTTTATTCTGGCAATTAGAAAGCATGGTGGTTTTGAACCCTATTCGTGTTAATTTCTGCTCGTTTAGAGTTTGACTCGGTCATTTATTGTAATTTCTGTTCGTTTCGGGTTTCATTTATTTCACGCAAACACCCATATATGGGAGACAATTGGACACCCTCCAGACCACCACTGTATATTAATACCATGCATGTATATTTACAGGTGAACGTCCAAATATGTGTGACTATAAATAGCCTATGACGATAAATCTATTCATGTAAAAGAAAACTAGATCTAAAAACAGCCTGTGACGCCGGGCGAGCTTCAAATTATTTCTTCAAGAATTTATCACAAAATTCTTATATGGTCATAAAATTAGAATAATTATTTAAATTTCCGAAGAGATAAAAGGGTTAAAAGAATTTGAACTAATTTATAGAGAGGGCTATAATGCAACACCTCATCTGAAACAGTACCTCTAATATCTACTTATCCAATAAAGCTGAGGGGTTGGGGAAACATGTTACATATAGAGTTGGTTAAGTTAGGTATTTAAAATAATGTGTTCTGGATGCCCTGCTTTTCTTAATTCTTTTTTGTTCATTCCATAAGTTTGTTACTAAAGTATTATATTCCGACAGTAACTATTTTACAGATTTACTCCTTTTCAAAAGGGTTAATTACTTCTCATTATCAACATTTATAACAAAAATGATTGACATGCGATCAGTCTGTGAACTCTTGGCATCATGACCAGTGCCCGCATTTTATCTGCATTCCAATTAGCCTATAAGTAATTTTCTCTCCGAAAGCATATAGAAAAGTGTTATGGAAAGTATTCTTAACTGTATAATTCTTAATTTTCTCATAAATTTCATTGGATTAAGTTAACCAAAACAAATTAAATATATTCAAAATCACCATTAAAAGACAAATCGTTCGATATGAATATTGAAAAAAATTACAGGACCCCAATCAAGCATAAGAAATAATTATATGGAAATAAATATAGGCTGTTCATATTCGCAAAATTGATACTTTATGCTCGAAAAAAACTAATGATAACTTAGCACGAAAATATATGTAATTAATAATTAATTATATTTCAACCTTCTTTATAAGTTTTATCCTCTAGCATCCTAATAACATACTTTTCAACTTTGACAATAGGTATGAAATTTGCGGAACAAATGATTTTTGATAATGGATAAACCTATAACTAATTTTGTCTCCAAAGCCAGATAGAAACGTCTCATGGAAGCAAAAGATACAGCGACGTCAGAATTTATACTTCAATAATTCTTTATTTTCTAATAACTTTTGATGAATGAAGTTAAAAAAGATAAATTAAAGATATTCAAAATTAGCAATAAAAGACAATTCGTTTGATATGTATATTGAATAAATTACAGCACCTCGATCAAACATGAGAAATAACGATATGAAAACAAATATTGGCCGTTCATTTGGACAAAATTGATATCCTATGTCGGGGAAAAAAACAAATTTCTTTAAATAATGTTTGAATATGTTTAAAATCATATATTAGCAAACAATTTCTTGTTTTTTTTTAGAAACTATTGGTAAGGTCTTCGTAAAGTTGACTTCAATAAATCTGATTTTAAATAGACTGTTCAGAGGAATATTTAACCAAATCCAATGAAAACAGTCAACCGAAAATATTTAAAAGAAATTGGAGAATCTACTTGGTTTTTAGAAAATGTCGGTAAGGTCTTAGTAAAATTGACTCCAATGAATCTGATTTTACATATACTGTTCAGATGCCTAGTTAACCATGTCCAAAGAAAAAATTAACCCAAAAGATTAAAAAGAAATTTGGAGAATATTGTGGGTTTTTAGAAAATGTTGGTAAGGTCTTAGTAAAGTTGACTTTAATAAATCTGATTTTGCATAAACTGTTCAGTGGCATATTAGACCAAGTCGAATGAAATAATCAGCCGAAAAAATTAAAATCATAGATTAGTATGGAATTTCTCAGTTTTTTAGAAAATATTGGTAAGGTCTTTGTAAAGTTGACTTCAATAAATCTGACTTTACATACTGTTCAGACTGTTCAGTGGCCCACTTAACAGATTCCAATGAAACAATCACCGAAAATTTTAAAAAGTAATTTTAAGAACATTGTGGGTTTTTAGAAAATGTTGGTAGGGTCTTAGTGAGGTTGATTTCAATATGTCACAAAAGAAAAACACCTACAATTGCACAGAGTTAGACACAAAAACATGTCAACACCCGCTCAGACAAACATGCAATGCTGAGAGAGAGACAACAACACTGACAATCACACAGAGTCAGAAACAGAAACACGCGAACACCCGCCCAGACACAAATGCTTAGAGATTGAGAGAGACAAGAATGCATACAAACACATAAATTAAGACATGCAAACCGACAAAGACCTGCATTGAGATATGCAAACACCCGCCCAGACACGCAGTCAAAGAGAGTCAGAGAAAAAAAAAACACATACAAACACATAAATTCAGACAAGCAAACCGACAAAGACAGGCACTGAGACAAGTAAACACCCACACAGACACATAGGTTTAGAGAGTGAGAGAGACAAAAACAAATACAAATACATAGATTCAGACATACAAACCGAAAAAGACAGCACTGGGACATGCAAAAATCCGCCTGGACACAGGTTTAGAGAGTGAGAGAGACAAAAAGACATACAAATACATAGATTCAGACAAACAAACCGACAAAGACATGCACTAGGACATGCAAACAACCACCCAGACACACAGTCAAAGTGAGTAATTGCTTCTCCCAGTGCCCGTCTTTGTCTGTTTGCATGTCTGAATCTATGTATTTGTATGCGTTTTTGTCTCTCTCATTCTCTTTGCGTGCCTTTCTCTTTGCGTGCTCATTGTGTGCCTTGGCGGAAGTTTGCAGGTCCTAGTGCATGTCTTTTTCGGTTTGTTTGTCTGAATCTATGTATTTGTATGTCTTTTTGTCTCTCTCACTATCTAAGCCTGTATATCTGGGTGGGTGTTTGCTTGTCTCAGTGCCTGTCTTAGTCGGTTTAAATGTCTGAATCTATGTGTTCTTATGCGTTCTCGTCTCTCTCACTCCCTAAGCCTGTGTGTCTGGGTGGGTTTTGCTTCTCCCAATGCCTGTCTTTGTCGGTTATTTGTCTGAATCTATGTATTTGTATGTGTTTTAGTCTCTCTCACTCTCTAAGCCTGTGTTTTTGGGTGGGTGTTTTCATGTCCCAATGCCTGTCTTTGTCGGTTTGTTTTTCAGAATCTATATATTTGTATCTCTTTTTGTGTCTCTCACTCTCTTTGTCTATGTGTCTGGGGGGGTATTTGCGTCTCCAAGTGCCTTTCTTTGTCGATTTGCATGTCTGAATTTATGGTTTTGTATGCGTTTTTGTCTCTTTCACTCTCTTTAACCCTAGCTGTACGGCTGGGTGTTTGCATGTCCCAGTGCATGTTTTTGTGGGTTTGTATGTCTGAATTTATGTGTTTGTATACGTTTTTGTCTCTCTAACTCTCTAAGCAAGTGTGTCTGGGCGGTTGTTTGTGTGTTTCCGTTTCTGACTCTGTGTAATTGTTGGTATTTTTTCTCTTTCTCACTATTCCTGTGTGTCTGAGCGGGTGTCTGCATGTTTCCGTGTCTGACTCTGTTTGATTGTAGGTGTTTTCTCTTTTGTGAGTTATTGAGGTCAACTTTACTAAGACCCTACCAACATTTTCTAAAAACCCACAATATTATCCGAATTTCTTTTTAATCTTTGTGGTTGATTGTTTCATTGGACTTTGTTAAGTATGCCTCTGAATAGTCTTTGTAAAATTAGATTTATTGAAGTCAACTTTACTAAGACCTAACCAATATTTTCTAGAAAACCAAGAAATTCCATACTAGTATATGATTTTAATCTTTTCAGTTAATAGTTTCATTGGACATGGTCTAATATGGCCCTGAACAGTCTATGCAAAATCAGATTAATTAAAGTCAACTTTACTATGACCTTACCAAAATTTTCTAAAAACCAACAATATTCTCCAATTTTTTTTTTAATCTTCTCGATTGATTGTTTCATTTGACATGGTTAAATAGGCATCCAAACAGTATATGTAAAATCAGATATATTGGATTCAACTTTACTGAGACCTTACCAACATTTTCTAAAAACCTAGAAGATTCTGCAATATCCTTTTAATCCTTTCGGTTGATTGTTTCATTGGACTTAGTTAAATGTGCCCCTGAACAGTCTATGCAAAATCAGATTTATTGAAGTCAACTTTACTAAGACCTTACCACCATTTTCTAAGCGAAACAAGAAATTCAATACTAAGATATAATTTTAATCATGTTCAAACGTTATTCAAAGAAATTTAATTTTTTTTTCCCGACATAGGATATCAATTTTGTCTAAATGAACGGCCAATATTCATTTCCATATCATTATTTCTTACGTCTGATCGAGGTGCTGTAATTTATTCAATAGATATATCAAAACAATCGTCTTTTAATGCTGATTTTTAATATTTTTAATTTATTTCATTCAACTGAATTTATCAAAATTTATTGGAAAATTAAGAATTATTGAAGTATAAATTCTGACGTCGTTGTATCTTTTGTTTCCGCAAGACGTTTCTATCTGGCTTTGGAGACAAAACTAGTTATAGGTTAATACATTGCCAAAAAACATCGGTTCCGCAAATTTCATGCATATTGTCAAAATGGAGACGTGTTCAGTATGTTATTAATATACTAGAGGATAAAGCTTATAAAGAAGATCGAAATACGATAAATTATTAATTACATATATTTTAGCGCAAAATTATCATTATTTTTTTTCCCCGACATAGTGTATACGTTTTTACAATATGAACAGCCTATATTTATTTCCATATCATTATTTCTTATGTTTGATTGGGGTTCTGTAATTTTTTCAATATACATATAAAACTAATTGTCTTTTAATGCTGATTGTGAATATCTTTAATTTATTTGGTTCAAGTTAATCCATCAAACTTTATTGGAAAATTAAGAATTATTCAGTTAAGAATAGTTTCCATAACACGTTTCTATCTGCGTTCGGAGAGAAAATTAATTATAGGCTAATTGGAATGCAGATAAAATGCGTGCACTAGTCATAATGCCAAGAGTTCTCAGACTGCTCCCATGTTAATCATTTTTGCTATAAATTTTGATAATGAAAAATAATTAACCCTTTTGAAAAGGAGTAAATCTGTAAAATATATTATTGTCAGAATATAATACTCAAGTAACAAAATTATGGAATGTACAGAAAAGAATTATGAAAAACAGGCCGTCCAGAACGTATTACATTAAATACCCAACCAAAATTACCCAAGTCTATGTAACATGTTTCCTCAACCCCTCAGCTTTATTGGCTAAGTAGATATTAGAGGTACTGATTCACATGGCGGCGTTGCGCTAAATTTTTCGCTATAAAGTAGGTCAAATTCATTTAACCCTTTTCTCTCTTCGGAAATTCAAATAATTATTCTCATTTTATGTCCATGTAAAAAATTATGTGAAGAATTCCTGAAGATATAATTTGATGCTCACCCAGCGTTACAGGCTGTTTTTAGATCTAGTCTCTTACATGAGTAGATTTATTGCCATAGGCTATTTATAGTCACACATATTTTGACTCTTGTTCACCTGTAAATATATGTGCATAGCCGTAATATACGGGGGTGGTCTGGAGGGTGTCAAATTGTCTCCAATATATGGGTGTTCGCATTATATGTCAGGGGTCCCCACTGCTGGTAAACTATTTTATTCTATTTTTGTTCATTTTTGGTTTAATGGAGTTCTTCATTTAAAAAAAACTTATTTTGCGGAAAACCTTTTTATAAATTAATTTCTGTTCGTTTTTATTGACATAATCTTTTCAGGGAAACGAAACTGACTGTTTGAATTTATCCGTTTTTTTATAAGAATTTAAAGTTTGGCCTTCTATTTTTATGCTGGAAAAACTTTTTCAGCAATTTAAAACAAAATAAACCTTGTTGAAAATCATGATGCAAATAGTGGTGTTTATTTTAGTCATGTACATCCTCTAGTTGACCTGATGAATAAAACTTAATATCATTCCCAAAAATTATACCTATGCTCTTTCATAGCCTGGATACAGTTACACTTTTTTGATTCAGTAAAATTTTAAGAGCAGATGTAGTAATAGAAGTAGCCCCGAAAGATTGAACTGAGTACCCTCAATCGCTCCTGGAATATTGCTGAGAAGTCTTATTTGCAACCAGCATACAAACAGTGCGTTGAATTAATTTTAGAGCAAAATGTTGTTTTTAAGCGTAATAAGCAAATCACACAATTGTTGGGGGTTAACGAATCCAATAAACTTAGATATATAGTTACTAGACCGTTCAGCTATGCTTAACAAAATGGCTGTCTTAAAATTTTAGTTGGAAGTGTTTGGAAAATTATGAGCTAAAGAAGAGTGCTGATTACCCTCCAATTACTTTTGACTCTTAAGTTGGCACTAGAACTTTTAATTTTCAATCAACTTAGCTCCTTTGAAATATCAATGATATTACTGACTGTAATAGAACATCTCCGCCTATGTCCTTATATGCTCTATATTGCTTATATGCCCTTTTAATACCTGTATGCATATACGAGTAGTTTTTTCGCTTAATTGAACCCCCCTCCCTAAACGTTCCCTAAAAGTTTCAACTTAATACCATTTGTGTCGTTAGTTACAGTAACCATAAAAGCACCATTAAATTTATACACATAGCGTCTTCTGGCTAGTTCAATATCCACAACCTATGAAGATATGAAGGTGAAATTTTCAGAGAATATTTCTGTTGTACAGATAGCAACCTGCCATCCATATGCAAGTTGTCAAAAGGGCATAGCAGAAATATCTTAGGAATAGTTCCGCGTGTGAAATTAAAATTTACAACACTTGTTATGGGGGATGTTGAACTAACAAAAAGACAAAATTTGTTTCATAATACTACTGGTTCTACTCCTAATATTATTACTATTGTTACTATTACTACTACTACTAAAGCTAAGACAAAAACTATTGAATGTACTCCGACTGCTACTTCTATAACTACTGGTGCTTTTACTGCTACTACTAATAAACCTAAGGGTATCAAGGCAAAGATTTTTTGCAATATTGTAGCCGTATTGAAATAAATCAAAACACACAATGCCCACACAGGTTGTCAAGAGGAACTATCAGGAATGTTCCAGGACCGGTTGATGATAGTAAGTTAAAAATTTCATTGTGTGTTGAAGGAGATGTTGAAAAAAAGATGCTATTTGCATACTGCTACTAATGCTACTAATGCTACTAAAACTATTGCTACGAATAATTACTGAACTTTTCATCAATGCTGAACAAATGATATCTCAAAACTATGTTTGGATGTTTGTCATGGGAAATGATGGGCGTGGAAGGATTTCTCAAATCACTTTGACTCTTAAAAAGAGCACTATAACTTCCAATTTAAAATCCAATAAGACACATCTGAATTTAATACGACAATAGTAATGCACATTTACATTCTAATGGAAGTCCATATACGGAAGACTATTGGACGCCTTCAAGAGCAGGACTCTATAATCCAAACCAATATCTAAGAATAGCCTATGACGATAACGTAACGGGACTCCAAATATGGAGGAATAAAAATAACCAAGAGGCCCTAACAACCACTCATAGCAACCAGAACTAATATAAGGAAGGATTTTCCGCATAGTTCATATTAGTAAGAGATTAGAATTCAGAGAGAGAGAACAGTTTGATTATACTCGTTTTTTATTTGGCAAGATATATATTTGAAATAATGAGTGGTATGTTTATCCTATTAGTAGTTGATAGCGGATCTGGTAGAAGTAGTAATGATACAAAGGGAAGAGTACCAAACATAGATGCAGAAATTACAAGAGGATCTCGATTATGCCTTGAATGGGATGACATATATGCAAGATACGTGATGTCGTTGAGTAAACTGAAATTGAAAGAACAATTATGCTTCTCAGCAAAAGTTGATATAGTGCATATACATACTCTTCAAGCTGCTTTAAATGAAATATTGAAACATATTGAGGAGAATAATTTATATCAGCAATTGTATGCGTAACATATATTATTAGTGTAATAATATACACAATAAAAATGTTTCGAAATAAAAAATGTTCTCTTTTTCTTCTTCTTGCTAGATTTTTTAAGTAGGTTAGCGAATATTCTTGAAGTAGAACAAATCCTGGCTAGTCTAAAGTCAGCTGTGAGAGTGTTAGGATTGAAGAATGAATGAATTTGAGAAAGAGAGAATTATGTTGAATCTTGTGATTATGGAAAAATTTTTGATTCAAGATGATGATTTTTTGGAGTTATCTCTTCAAAGGAAAATATTTTGTCAAAGAACGCTTGACGATATAATGAGAAATGATTCTCCATCATTGGACTATTGCATACAACTTTTACCATGTGACTCAAATACATTTACTCAATTTATTGATACATTAATTGAAACAAAGCAAAATGATATTGTGGATATACTTTTGGATACACTGCCATTAGAAATTTAATATTTTATTTAGATGAGAGAGGAGATCCTTGTCAAACAGGTTTTGTGAAGTCATGAAATTACTCCTCTATCTCTCTCTCAATTTAACGATCATAGATCAGTTTCATTTTAGCTGGAGGAGAGTAAAAACTGGAAAAAATGTTCTATATATATCCACTATTTATATATACCCTTGGCAGCTGGTCATTATGTGAGAATTGTACAATTATTGATGACTATGATGAAAAGTGGTGATTATGTAATCCATGTAAACTACACAAAGGATAAGCAGTACAAATTAAAGACTGTAACTATTGTCACAAATAGAGACGAAGACCACACTGCCTTTCCATCATAAACAAATAAGTAGAACAACAGGGAAATTTTTTTATACAAGACAGTGTTGCGCAACTTTAAATGAATATTTCGACCCTATATCCAAGGGTCGTCCTCAGCAAAACAGACGAAGAGAATAAAAACACTATAAAAAAAAAACTTACATTAAAATTCAATCATTAAAACTGTTTAAAAAAAAAGTTTTAAAACAGCCCTAATATCATTACTTCAAAGAAGTTCAACCAGGACTCAAGTCCTGGTTGAACTTGTTATAAGCTTTATTATAATAAAGTTGTAGCTTTGTTATAAGCTTTATCCTCTAGTATACTAATAACATACTGAACACGTCTCCACTTTGACAATAGGCATGAAATTTGCGGAACAAATGATTTTTGGTAATGGATAAACCTATAACTAACTCTGTCTCCAAAGCCAGATAGAAACGTTTTGATGAAACAAAAGATACAGCGACGTCAGAATTTATACTTCAGTAATTCTTAATTTTCTAATAACTTTTGATGGATGAAATTAAACAAAATAAATTAAAGATATTCAAGATTAGCAATAAAAGACAATTCGTTTGATATGTATATTGAATAAATTACAGCACCTCGATCAATCATGAGAAATAATGATATGGAAATGAATATAGGTCGTTCATTTAGACAAAATTGATATCCTATGTCGGAGAAAAAAAAATAAATTTCCTTAGGTAACGTTTGAATATGTTTAAAATCATATATTAGTATGGAATTTCTTATTTTTTTTAGAAAATATGGGTAAGGTCTTAGTAAAATTGACTTCAATAAATCTGATTTTAAATAGACTGTTCAGAGTCATATTTAACCAAGTCCAATGAAACAATCAACCGAAATGATTAAAAGGAAATTAGAGAATTTTCTTGGTTTTTAGAAAATGTCTTTAAGGTCTTAGTAAAGTAGGCTCCAATAAATTTGATTTTATATTATACTGTTCAGATGCCTAGTTAACCATGTCCAAAGAAAAAATTAACCCAAAAGATTAAAAAGAAACTTAGAGAATATTGTGGGTTTTTAGAAAATACTGGTAGTGTCTTAGTGAGGTTGACTTCAATAAGTCACAAAAGAAAAACACCTGAAATCGCACAGAGTCAGACACGGAAACATGTAAACACACGCTCAGACAAACAGGCATACTGAGAGAGAGAGAGACAGCAACACCGACAATCACACAGAGTCAGAAACAGAAACACGCGAACACCCGCCCAGACGCACATGCTTAGAGATTGAGAGAGACAAGAATGCATACAAACACATAAATTAAGACATGGAAACCGACAAAGACATGCACTGAGATAAGAAAACAACCGCCCTGACACACAGTTAAAGAGAGTGAGAGAGACAAAAACACATACAAACACATGAATTCAGACATGCAAACCGACAAAGCCAGGAACTGGGACATGCAAACATCCGCCCAGACACACAGCCAAAGAGAGTGAGAGAGACAAAAACACATACAAACACATAGAGTCAGACATGTAAACCGACAAAGACAGGCACTGAGACAAGTAGTGCATGTCTATGTCGGTTTGTTTGCCTTAATCTATATATTTATATGTGTTTTTGTCTCTCTAACTCTCTAAGCCTGTGTGCCTGAGTGGGTGTTTGCATGTCCCAGTGCCTGTCTGTCGGTTTGTTTGTCTGAATCTATATATTTGTATTTCTTTTTGTGTCTCTCACTTTCTTTCACTGTGTGTCTGGGCGGGTGTTTGCATTTCCCAGTGCCTGTCTTTGTCGATTTGCATGTCTGAATTTATGTGTTTGTATGCGTTTTCGTCTCTTTTGCTCTCTTTAACTGTGTGCCTGGGCTGGTGGTAGCATGTCCCAGTGTATGTCTTTGTCGGTTTGCATGTCTGAATTTGTGTGTTTGTATGCGTTTTTGTCTCTCTCACTCTCAAAGCATATGTGTCTGGGCGGTTGTTTGTGTGTTTCCGTTTCTGACTCTGTGTAATTGTTGGTATTTTTTCTCTTTCTCACTATTCCTGTGTGTCTGAGCGGGTGTTTGCATGTTTCCGTGTCTGACTCTGTTTGATTGTAGGTGTTTTCTCTTTTGTGAGTTATTGAGGTCAACTTTACTAAGACCCTACCAACATTTTCTAAAAACCCACAATATTATCCGAATTTCTTTTTAATCTTTGCGGTTGATTGTTTCATTGGACTTTGTTAAGTATGCCTCTGAATAGTCTTTGTAAAATTAGATTTATTGAAGTCAAATTTACTAAGACCTAACCAATATTTTCTAGAAAACCAAGAAATTCCATACTAGTATATGATTTTAATCTTTTCAGTTAATAGTTTCATTGGACATGGTCTAATATGGCCCTGAACAGTCTATGCAAAATCAGATTAATTAAAGTCAACTTTACTATGACCTTACCAAAATTTTCTAAAAACCAACAATATTCTCCAATTTTTTTTTTAATCTTCTCGATTGATTGTTTCATTTGACATGGTTAAATAGGCATCCAAACAGTATATGTAAAATCAGATATATTGGATTCAACTTTACTGAGACCTTACCAACGTTTTCTAAAAACCTAGAAGATTCTGCAATATCCTTTTAATCCTTTCGGTTGATTGTTTCATTGGACTTAGTTAAATGTGCCCCTGAACAGTCTATGCAAAATCAGATTTATTGAATCAGATATATATTTATATGTGTTTTTGTCTCTCTAACTCTCTAAGCCTGTGTGCCTGAGTGGGTGTTTGCATGTCCCAGTGCCTGTCTTTGTCGGTTTGTTTGTCTGAATCTATATATTTGTATTTCTTTTTGTGTCTCTCACTTTCTTTGACTGTGTGTCTGGGCGGGTGTTTGCATTTCCCAGTGCCTGTCTTTGTCGATTTGCATGTCTGAATTTATGTGTTTGTATGCGTTTTAGTCTCTTTCGCTCTCTTTAACTGTGTGCCTGGGCTGGTTTACATGTTTGATTGTAGGTGTTTTTTCTTGTTTGAGTTATTGAAGTCAGCTTTACCAAGACCCTACCAACATTTTCTAAAAACCCAAAATATTATCCGAATTTCTTTTTAATCTTTGCGGTTGATTGTTTCATTGGGATTGGTTAAACATGACGCTGAGCAGTCTATGTAAAATTAGATTTATTGAAGTCAACTTTACTAAGACCTTATCAATATTTTCTAAAAAACAAAGAAATTCCACAATTATATATGATTTTAATCTTTTTTGTTGATTGTTTCATTGGACTTGGTCTAATATGGCACTGAACAGTCTATGCAAAATCAGATTTATTAAAGTCAACTTAACTATGACCTCACCAAAATTTTCTAAAAACCCACAATATTCTCGAAATTTCTTTTTAATCTTTTCAGTTGATTGTTTCATTGAATATGGTTAAATAGGCATCGAAGCAGTATATGTAAAATCAGATTTATTGGAGTCAATTTTACTAAGACCTTATCAACATTTTCTAAAAACCAAGAAGATTTTCCAATTTCTTTTTAGTCTTTTTGGTTGATTGTTTCATTGGACTTAGTTAGATATGCCTCTGAACAATCTATGCAAAATCAGATTTATTGAAGTCAACTTTACTAAGATCTTAGAAACATTCTCTAAAAAAAAGAAATCCCATACTAAGATATAATTTTAATCATATTCAAAAGTTATTCAAAGAAATTTAGATTTTTCCCTAACATAGGACATGTCTTACGTTTGATCGAGGTTCTGTAATTTATTCAATATACATATCAAAAGAATTCGCTTTTAATGCTGATTTTGATTATTTTTAATTTATTTCCTTTAACTGAAGCTATAAAAAGTTATTAGAAAATTAAGAATTATTGAAGTATAAATTCTGACGTTATTGTATCTTTTTTTCCGCGAGACGTTTCTATCGGGCTTTGAAGACAAAACTAGTTATAGGTTAATACATTGCCAAAAATCATTTGTTCTACAAATTTCATGCACATTGTCAAATTTGAGGCGTGTTCAGTATGTTATTAAGAGACTAGAGGATATAGCTTGTAAAGAAGGTTGAAATACGATTAATTATTAATTACATATATTTTCGTGCTAAATTATAATTAGTTTTTTCCCCCGACATAGTATGTCAGTTTTGCCAATATGAACAGCCTATATTTATTTCTATATCATTATTTCTTATGTTTGATTGCGGTTCTGTTATGTTGTCAATATACATATCTAACCAATTGTCTTTTAATACTGATTTTGAATATCTTTAATTTTTTTGGTTCAACTTAATCCATCAAAATTTATGAGAAAATTAAGAATTATTCAGTTAAGAATAGTTTCCATAACAGTTTTCTATCTGCGTTCGGAAAGAAAATTATTTATAAGCTAGTTGGAATGCAGATAAATTGCGTACACTAGTCATGATGCCAAGAGTTCACAGACTGATCCCATGTTAATCATTTTTGCTACAAATTTTGATAATGAGAAATAATTAACCCTTTTGAAAAGGAGTAAATCTGTAAAATAATTATTGTCAGAATACAATACTTTCGGAACAAAATTATGGAATGTAAAAAAAAAATTATGAAAAGCAGGCGGTCCAGAACGCATTATATTAAATTCCTAACCAAAATTAACCAACTCTATGTAACATGTTTCCTCAGCCCCTCAGCTTTATTGGCTGAGTAGATATTAGAGGTACTGTTTCACATGGTGGTGTTGTACTATATTCCTCTCTATAAAGTAGGTAAAATTCCTTTAACCCTTTTCTCTCTTCAGAAATGTAAATAATTATTCTCATTTTCTGTCCATGTAAGAATTATGTGAAAAATTCCTGAAGAAGTAATTTGATGCTCGCCCAGCGTCACAGGCTGTTTTTAGATCTGGTCTCTTACACGAGTAGATTTATCGTCATAGGCTATTTCTAGTCACACATATTTGGACTCCCGCTCACCTCTAAATACATTTGCATAGTGGTAATATACGGGGGTGGTCTGGGTGTCCAATTGTCTCCCATATTTGGGCATCACGTGAAATGTCAAGGGTCCCCATTACTGATAAATTATTTGATTCTGTTTTTTCATTTTTGGTTTAATGGAGTTCTTCATTTTAAGAAAAAACTTATTTTGCGGAAAATCTTTTTCTAAATTAATTTTTGTTCGTTTTATATTGACATAGTCATTTTCAGGGAAAACGAAAATGATAGTTTGAATATTTCCATTTTTTTTAAGAATTTAAAGTTTGGCCTGCTATTTGTATGCTGGAAAATCTTTTTCAGCAATTTAAAACAATATAAAGCCTGTTGAAAATCATAATGCAAATAGTGGTATTTAATTTAGTCATTTACATCCTCTAGTTGACCTGATGAATAAAACTTAATATCATTTCCAAAAATTATACCTATGCTCTTTCACAGCCAGGACACACTTACACCTTTTTGATTTAGTAGAATTTTAAGAGCAGAAGTAGTAATGCAAGTAGCCCCGAAAGTTTGAGCTTAGTACCCACAGTCGTTCTTGGAATATTGCTGAGATGCTGAGAACATCTCTGTCTATGTCCTTATATGCCCTATATTGCTTATATGCCCTTTTAATACCTGCATGCATATACGAGTAGTTTTTTTCGTTTAATTGAACCCCCCTCTCCTAAACGACCTCTAAGAGCCTCAACTTAATACCTTTTGTGTCGTTAATTACAGTAACCATAAAAGCAGCATTAAATTTATATACAAAGTGTCTTTTGGCTAGTTCAAAATCCACAACCTATGAAGATAAAACTTGTCAAGAGGAACTATCAGCAATGGTTAAGGACCGGTTGATGATATTGTGTTAAAAATGTCATATTGTGTTGCAGGGGATGTTGAAAAAAAGGTGCTATTTTCATACTGCTACTAATCCTAGTAATGCTACTACAACTATTGCTAGGCATAAATACTGAACCTTTCATCAATGCTGAAAACAAAATTGATTTCTCAAAACTTTCTTTGGATGTTTGTCATGGGTTATGATGGGCTTGGGGGGGGGGGAATCTCTCAAATCACTTTGACTCTTGAAAAGAGCACTATTACTTCCAATTTAAATCAAATGAGACCCATCTGAATTTAATACGACATTAGTAATGCATATTTACATTCTAATGGAAGTTCATATATGGAAGACAATTGGACACCTTCCAGAGCAGCACTCTATAATCCGAACCTAAATCTAAGAATAGCCTATTACGATAACATAACGGGCTCCCAATGTGGAGGAGTAAAAATATCCAAGAGCCCCTAACAATCGCTCATAGCAACAAGAACTAATATAAGGAAGGAGTCTCAGTATAGTTCATATTAGTAAGAGATTAGAATTGAGGGAGAGAACAGTTTCATTATATTCGTTTTTATTTACAAGATATATATTTGCAATAATGAGTGGTATGTTTAGACTATTAGAAGTTTATAGTGGAACTGGTAGCAGCAGTAATGACACAAATAGAGTACCAAACATAGATGTAGAAATTACTAGAGGATCTCGACAATGCCTTGAATTGGATGATATGTATGCAAGATACGTGATATCGTTGAGTAAATTGAAATTGGAGGAACAATTATGCTTCGCAGGGAAAGTTGATATAGTGCATATACATAGATTTCAAGCTGCTATAAATGCAATAATGAAATATATTGAGGAGAATAACTTATATCAGCAATTGTATCCGTAACATATATTAATGTTGCAATTATTTACACAATAAAAATGTTTTGAAATAAAAAATGTTCTCTTTTTCTTCTTCTTCGTTAGTTTTTTAAATAGGTGAGCGAATATTCTTGAAGTAAAACAAACCCTGGCTAGTCTAAAGTCAGCTGTGAGAGTGTTAGGATTGAAAAATTAATGAATTTGAGAAAGAGAGAATTATGTTGAATCTTGTGATTATGGAAAAATGTTTGATTCTATATGATGATTTTTATGATTTTTATGAGTTATCTCTTCAAGGAAAAATATTTTGCCAAAAAATGCTGGACGATATAATTATAAATGATTTTCCCTCTTTGGACTTTTTGCATACAACCTTTACCATGTGACTCAAATGCATTTGCTCAATTTATTGATATATTAATTAAAACAAAGCAAAATGATATTGTGGATATACTTTTGAACACACTGCCATTAGAAATTTAAGATTCTATCTAAATGAGAGACAAGATCCTAGTCAAACAGGTTTTGTGACGTCACATAATTACTCCACTATCTCTCTCTCAATTTATCGGTCATAGATCAGTTTCATTTTAGCCGTCAGAGAGCTAACACTGGAAAAAATGTTCTATAAATGTCCACTATGTATGTATACTCTTGGCAGCTGGTCATTATGTGAGAATTGTACAATTATTAATGACTATCATGAAAAGTATTGATTATGCAATCCATATAAATTACATAGAGGATATGCAGTAGAAATTAAAGACTGTAATTCTTGTCTCTAAAAGATTTGTGACTCTCACCCTAGAGAATATTTACGTTCCAATTGTCACTAGGACAAATTTTATCAGTGGGAGAAAACCTATCTTGGTATGATTGGAAGGAACCCTAAACGAGATTTAGTTTATTTCTACGAGACTGGTATCATCGTGGTTTGAGATTATTTTGGGAGGAAGAATCAGGACTACAATTCAACTGTTGGGGTAACAAGACAATTTGGTTTCTACGTCATCGTTATGTAGATACTGACTATTTTGACTATAAACCTACTGCTTTTTATTTGGCTGTTACAGAATGTGATTCACCATTTGAAAACATTGTATGTGATATTGCTTCAAATAGACACATTGAAACACGTGAATTTTACAATATGAATGCAAATAGTATCATTGACTAGACAAATAGACACAATAAGAGTGAAGTTATATTGTACTATAGAAAATGTGACCCTGACTTTGCAGCCAATCAAGATCAATATACAGTGAATTCAAATGATCTACCATCATTAATTGTTATCGACACTTGCCTAATCAGACTAGAAGAAGAAATATAAAGAGTAGAAAAAAGTCATTGTTGTGTATGTGCATTATTTTTTATTAATATTCAAATTTACATACATTTTTAAAACGTTTTATTTGTAGGGCACTAAAATCTATATTATACAGGTCTGAGAATATATTTTCCACCATAAAGTCATTCAGGTGAGGATTGTCTACGAAAATGTTGAGACACTGCTTGTAAGTATATCCACGACATCTGAAAACGAAATATAGTAGTACATGAAAACAACAGCTTATAGTTGTTAGATCCTGTACCCTCTCCTGGTTTTAAATAATAGTTATCCCACTGCTTTCAGTATATTTGTTGATGTGTGGAGTGTATGTGGTAGGCCATGAGGATCAAATATTCTATATTCTTCGATAACTGAAAGATGCAAAGCCAATGACCTGTCTTTACACTCGATGGACTGCTATGAACACTGATAACGGTTTTGTTTACACTTTAAATTTTTTCAAGGAAGCCCGAAGGTATACAAAAGGATTTATATTTGGACATTCATGGATCCATATTAAATATGCTGATTATTTGACTTGTGTTCACGGTGAAAGGTCTAGTAGAACACTACCTTCGGGAGTGATTTCCCAATACGTTTCAAATTGGTATAAAGAGACTAGTGCAATACTCTCAGCTAATGACTCGGCAAATGTGCACTCTAAACGTACACTCCTCGTTCGTACTATACTCATATATTGAGTGCCAGACAAGTCCAGTACAATGACACCTTACGTTTCAGCAAACATTTCTTTGGTAATACAATTTTTAAATAGTTGTGAATCCCGATCTAGGGATTGCATTGCCAACTCATACAGTGTTTTATAGGTTTTATCAAGAGATAGATTGTAGAGTGGGATTCCAATTACTCTATATACAAGAGTTGAAAGCCCAAACATCTCAAATTTATGTGGGCAGCCTGTCCACGATCCTATTGCACTAGCACTTTTTACAAATGCCAATGCTAATTTTGAAGGAATTTCACCATGGATAAATGATGAATCGGGAAGGTGCGTTAGCCCAGGAAAAACTGGCTCTCAGTTTTTCCACTATTAAAGCAACAGAACTCATAACCTGCTACTTTCATACATGAGGTGTTGTCGAGGTGAGAGAGAGAGAGAGCTACATCAGGACTGGCAGGACGTTTCTTTCGTAAAATGAAATTGGGTGGAGCAAACGTAAATTTTATATCCACTTTAATATTTGGTGGTAGCCATTTTGGTATATTAAATATCTCATGATTTATTTTCCCAACTGGATGAAATTCACTAGTTGTCGCATTTTGAAGTGCATCTGTACTATCAGTATCTGCAATATATTCATATCCATTGAAGGAGCCCCTCAATTCCTTGTCTGACTTTGGTGTCATCAACATGAACTATGCATAGCTCATATAATTTGAGAGATTGTTACTAGTGCTCACCAGTGTTCCATTTATGTAGACACCGATTTTTCGAAATAAATTATGCAATAAACAATTTTCATAGGATATTCCATCGGCAAGAATTGGCCTTGTATTGTCGGATTTCTTGGCTATCACATGTAAATCTATAAATATCAAAGACATGTCAATAAAGTAGTCTTCATTGGAAGAAATTTGATAGTGGATATTAACAGTGAGCGGTTGTTGTGAATTGAATTGTTCATAGTAACCATGTTTTACACTCACATCAACATTTTCTGCATTGAATAGAATTAAAGATGAAATGATTGAAGGATGGGAATCCTTGTGCGGTAGATATGCTATTGTTCAGTCTAGGAAAAGAAATCCTGTTTTGATCTAACAATTCTCTTCCTTGAGCTTCTTCTTATTGTATTTTTTTCTTTTCTTTGACAAGAGTGATGTCTTTCGTTTCTGACCTGAGTGTAGACTGATGAGTGATGCACTGTTGCTCAACCTTTTCAATTATTTTCCATTTTGTCGAGATTTCAATCTCTCGCCAATGGTTCGTTCACTGGACCTAAGATTTTCTGAAACACTTTTTTTTTAATCCTTGCCGGAGCCCCAATCGTGTAGTGTAGAGGATGCGAAATCTGTCTTAGCCGGTTCAATATATTTTTTAGCCAAGGGTCGTGCAAAGCGCAATAGCTTATCTAACCAACTTCCAACACCATAGCCCCAAATTGATGAACGTCCTTTGTAATAGTTGATTCCATTGCCCATATGTCTTGGACCAAGAAGAGCAACAGAGCAGTCAATATCAGGACAAACGAATACCATTTTTCAGACATCTTGTTATTAAACGCCGACAACAATGGGTAAAAAAGATACGTAATCATGGCCAAACCTTTTGATATTGCTAGATTATCACCTAATTTAGTTCTTAGTGTTAACTAACGTTTCAAATAGGAAGTTTTTCCAGGGATATAATGAAGATGCTTTATATTGTAATGATGAATATGATCTTCACCGGTTTTTCGTTCAAGAACTCGTAGGAGGGGAACATTGCCAACACTGGATGTTTCAACGAATGAAGCATAGAGAAATATACAAGTGTCCGAGGAGAAGGCAGGCGGATAGTCAGCATAAATCACACTAGTGTTTCCAGCACTTTTATCAATGATTATATTGTGTTTAAAACCAAGAACTTCTCTTAGATTATCATTGAGAAAAATCTTTTCATTGGCAATGGGTGAACTAATATAGATCTCTTACCCTCTTCCTTTGAACAGTTAAATTGAAAGGCTCCTTTTTTACGAGCGGAAATTCTTTTATTGATAGTACGACACAAGTTTTTCATACAACTGAGTTCCTCGTATGGTAATATGACGAATGTGTATTCAGATGAATTGACATTTTCAATCTCTTGATCGTTAACGAATCCCCAATCAATTGGTCTAATTTTTATATCATATATGTGATCATATCTCGGGATATCATTTGTATTTTTGAGAATACAGTCGACAAGAGTAACTTCATACTCGCCATCAAATTTGATGGTGGTAGATAGTTTTGTCCAAAAATCACTTCTTTTATTTAAACCATTGTAGAGTGGATCAGATACATTGGACATGAATGTCACATAGAAATAACTGGGCATTGTTGATGTCTTCAACTGCTATCCACGAATAAAATCAGAGTTGTATCCTAGCCAACGAACAAGCAACTGTCTCTTGCCCCTGTGAGTACGACTCTTTAATATCTTTTCAATTTGATAGATTTCACTATTATTTTTAACTTTTTGTAATTCATAATCATAAAAGCCGCCGAGAATCTCATCATCTTTGGTGTCTCGCAGACGATATGTTATGGGTTTAGTCTAGGATTTTTGATACTTTAAAAAGTTCAGTGGACCATAAGTAATCCCCCTTTTTAAAGACATTAGTTGTTCTGTTAATTCGAACAGTATCGCCGACACTGAATTTTTTCTTCACAACCTTTTCACTGGAATATTGTTTAAGAAAAGTTTTGAATGTATTTTCACTGTGATGAACTTCCTGAGGGCTAGCGTTGGACAGAGATCGATGGGATTGTTGATTATAAATTTGCATGATTTTATCTAAATCATGAATTAAAGCAGCAGTATTTTTCAATGTACAATATCATGAAATTAAAATTCGAATATTTCTTATCAATCGTTCGGCCAATGCAGCCTTTATCGGGCTCTGACCATGATAGAGCATTGTATTATATTTCAATAATACCTTTTCTACATGTGGATGAACAAATTCACTACCACGATCACTTTGAATTTTTCTATAACTATGTTGTTCAAGAACACTTTCTATAGCCTGAGCAACTTCAACACCTCTTTTTGACCGCAATAAAATAGCCTATGTATAGCGGTTAAAGACACTGATTGCAAGTAGAATATATTTATAGGATGTATTGTGATATCTTTGAATCTGAATCTCATCATTAGAAGATCCGCTTGCATTATATGCAGTGGGAAAAAGGCTTTAGTTTGTCGATAATGATTGCCGCGAACCCTATGATTTCGATTTAAAGTTTAACTGGCTTCATTTTGTAGGTAAAATTTTCCACTTTTTAAAGTTTCAGCAACACCACTGACGACTTTAGAAAGTGTTGGGAGGGAACAGAGACTTCCCACTTCACCAATATTTTCATAACCATTTTTCAAAACTTCAATAATTTGGAACTTAAACATGTAGTGTAAAGTCCGCGACCCTTTTGCATACTAGGGAGTGGTGAATGTATAGATAAGTTGTGATTAATACGTTTTCTCTTTTGTCTTGCCACTGGTATTATCAAATCAATGTTTCTGCAACTACTGTTTCTGCTGCTGCTGCTAGGTGTACTAGTATTTTCCAAGATTGATTTAAAAGCTTCTTCCTTTTCTTCTTCTTTAAATGGTGTTGTTGATGTTGTTAGAGGACTAGTAGTAATAGTAGTAGTACTATATTCCCTTAATTCCTTTAGAATTTTTTTATTGGTAATAAAACTTTTCTTGAAGTTTAATGTATTTAAAAAGCTGTATAGATTATTGTCAAATGATAAAAGTCCTTTACGATCTGTAACCATATCGTAAATTAAATCAAGTAGATTATAACTTTTCCCTTGAACTATAATCCGTTTCCCAATAATATCGACTTGAACAGGGGGTGATATTGACGACTATCACTTTCCAACATGACATATGTTAATACTCTTTTACTTTGTTCATTATATGAGTGTGGCAGTAGGTTTCCAATAGTTGACACTATTGAATTCAATTCCTTCTCCTTTGATTGTGTTATTATTGCTGGTGTTCGAACAGTAGCAGCATCAGCAGCAGCAGCAGCAGCAGCAAAAGCAGCATCTTGAAGAGACGTGTCTTTTTTGGGATCAATGACACTTACATTGACTGGTCTCTCTCGATAGGGTTTATGTTTGTCCACTCGTTGAAGTGCATCCCGAAGTAAAACTAGCTTTTTCTCATCGGCAATATTCATGAATTTGCGGTATTAATGAATTTGCTTAGATTGTCCTCAAAGTGTTCGACTGGTGAAAGAGCAAGTTCTATTGGGGTCAATTTGTAGGGTTCAGCCATCTCGAGAAAATTGTATACAAGTCCTGCAATTATTGGCTGCAAAAGTGTAAAAAAGCTACCACCCACCTGAAGAAGACATTTTCTTTTAAAATCTTAGCCTTTTTTCAAGCCAAGGCACGTACAATGGAACGATGTTGCTTTGTCTATTGTCTAACATCTTCTGGCAACTATAAATTGCCGTCGGTTCAGTTTAATTAAAGTTCAGATATTAGATTAATAAATTCTTTGTCAATGCTATGTTTGAGTATGGCTTTCCTAAGTGATGGTTTTGAAGTGCATAGAACGGAAAATAAGAGTCTATTTTCATGTAGTTTCTCTAGTGTCATGATGGCAACTAATAGCCTTTTTTACTTTTCACCGGAAGATATACAGTAATTTCATTTTCAAAAATATCTTTGACTACACGCAAATCCTCGGGTGTATTGTGGTTAAGATCCAACAAAATGTAACCAAAGGGTTTATTTGTTACCTGACTGTACGCTGAAAGTAGAAATTTTGGAGCACCGCGATATATTTGTTTATTGAGAGTTATTAGAGAACTTGAATCACGAACAAATCTGTAGATAATGTAATAGGTAGAGTTCAAATCAAGTGTTCTCGTACATTTGCTCTGATGAAACACATTGTGTACAACTAGGGCTATGGTAATTTTGTTCATGATATGAGCAAACAGTAAAGAGTTGTAGCATGTCCTGAGACCATTGTTCAATGGATTCAGCTAAATCATCAATAATCAGCCAAGAGTTTTGCTCAATGCTATTGAAAACATCAAGTCCCTGTATGAATTGTATCGGCATAGATGCAGCAGCAGCAATAGCTTTATTTGGTCATATGACTCTTGCCAAACACTATAGTAATAGTAGATTTTTGTTTTTCCGAAAACATTTTATTACAATTTTTAATTATCTTAGCTAAAAGTATCGTTTTGCCCGACATTGATGGACCACAGAGAAACGATTTGAATGGTGTTTTAAACTGATACATATTTAATGTTCAACACCTGGACTACAAATAACTGTAAACCGTACATGTCTAATGAATAAATAATTTCCCCTAGTCAACAGTCCACCTATTACGATATTCAATAAGAAAAAACAAGAACAAGAACAACAACAATTTATAATCATATTTTCTTTTATCAGCACTTTACAACAAAAACAAATATTTTTTTAATACATACACATAATATTGCAGTTGATTGTTGTGTGGTAACAGAGATAATAAAAATAAACACTATTTATTTACAAAACACATTTAAAAACGAGATCCCCCGGGGGGCCCACCACGCGGCGGACCAGGCCGGAAAGCCCGGAGTGGGCTCGTTGCGGTGAGCCGGGCCGAGAGGCACGAAAAATGAATAACTCAGTCTTGCACACACACACACACATACACATAAATATTAATGGAATGTAATAAGGAAATCTTCCTCCCACCACCCACCTAGTAGTAGAAGTAGTATTATTGAATTTAAGCTAATTTATCCAAACCAAGTTGTTTTCTATAGTCTATACATTCAACTCGATCTGAAATACGGTAGTGTCCATGGAGGAGTACCTTCACACCACCCTCACGTACATAGACCTTGTCCGATATGGCCGATATGGCATTTTCCCTGCTCTAACTGTATAGTTCTTAAATTGTAAATAACTAATAGCCTTGACTTTCACTCTTGGTACTAAACAACTTTCCACAAAGTTTCTATAGACACTCATGTCGAAATTATGTTTCACAAAGTGCGTAGGCACACCCTTGTACACATTATTGATATCCTTATTGTGTGTTTCCACACAGAACACATTCGAACCTGGAAATACACCATTGGATATTAAATCACTCTCTGTCTCCGACTTTAACATCATCAATTGATTTGGGGAATGGTGTTTCACCAACTCAGGATAGAGGGACTCATCCCAGTTTGTAAAATTCATTCGAGAGCTAATGTGCTTTCCATTTTCCAAATCTTCCAAAAAGTTTTCCGTTTTAACTTAGGAGTAAATAAGTGTCTCCATAATACAATTGAACTTCCCTTCCCTTGGACATTGTGCCTTACACAAATTTTCAAAGAATGACAACATGAAATTCTTGAGAATTTCTAGTATCGAACTGCCACCTGCAATGTTTTTATATAGAACAACATTTCTTATCTTTCTATGTAGAAAAACCATATTGGAGTCTATGACAGTGAGTGTTGTGAAGTTGGGATCGGCAACGATTTGAGCACATTACATCTACTGAGAATCACCAGATAATAAGATTTAAGAGAAACCACCACATGCTAAGATTAATACCCCGAGTCAGCGTTATCGTCTTTCTCAATGCTGAAAAATCTTTCCCAATGCCTAAAAAGCGACGCATTCGGACGCAGTCGCATCGGATTTCACGGACTTCTTTTTTTCCTTTAAACTCTCGGCGAAAGTAGGGGGACCTTAGCTTTATCCATAGTTGACAGAAATTGTCGCAGCCAAAGTTGAGTTTTTCATTTATTGCTGTTGTCAGAATGCTGAAAAATCTTTCCCAATGCCTAAAAAGCGACGCATTCGGACGCAGTCGCATCGGATTTCACGGACTTCTTTTTTTCCTTTAAACTCTCGGCGAATGTAGGGGGGCCTTAGCTTTATCCATAGTTGACAGAAATTGTCACAGCCAAAGTTGAGTTTTTCATTTATTACTTTTGTCAGAATGCTGAAAAGTCTTTCCAGAACAACATAAGGAGCGATCCGGCTCAATACTAACCGAAACTCTAAAAACCAAAATCTTTATACTAATAGACATATCAAAAGAATCTTACCCATTATTTACTACGAGCCTGAGAAAATTTGCCTTATTTTCGAAAACAAGCAGGAAACACCCCCAACCTTCTAAAGTCAAAGAATCTTAATGAAAATCATACTATCAGATTCAGCGTATAAGAAAACCATACTGTAGGTGGTTTAAAGCTCCTATCTGCAAAAATGTGGAATTTGGCATTTTTGGCCATAAGAAAGATTACGTATAGCCTACGTGCTTATTTGTTTGTTTTTTTCCCAGTGGTGATTGTATCGACCTGTGATCCTAAAATATCGTGAGAGGGCTCATGTGAACGGAAATTAAAAGTTCTAATACCCTATTTAAGTGACCAAAAGATTAGAGGGCAACTAGGCCCCCTCCCTCGTCACTTTTTCCCAAAATCGTCTGACCAAAATTTTGAGATAGCCATTTTGTTCATCAAAATTAAAAGGCCCAATGACTCTACTTTTGGTTATAACATGACCCCACAGCCCCAGGGGAAAGGTCTTCAAGTTGTAAAATTTCCCCATTGTATACCGATATTATTTGTTATTTGGAAGTATGTACACATTTTCGTATGGGGAAAGGGGGGGGGGGGTGAAGTCTCTGCTGGGGGATTCCCCGAGGGAATTTTCCATAGGGAGGGAAGTTCTCAGGGGGGAAATTTACCAGGGAAAATTCTAAATTGGGGGGAATTTGCCAGAATTCCTAAACAAAATCCTTTTTATATTTCTTGCTTTCTCTTTTTCGTGTCAATTTTACGCGTGGAGTTGTTGAGGGTAATTGTCAGGATAAATTTTTAGCGGGGCTGAGTTGTCTAGAGGATATCCTCTAGACTACTCAGGATAGTCCCGTGGGGAGGGTGTTTCTCCGTGGAGGTGGGGCCAGATTTCCTGGCATTATTTAAAAAACGATCAGAAATTAAATAAAAAACAAGTTTTTTTCCATTGAAACTATGGAGCAACATCAGAAACTTAAAACGAACAGAAATTATTACGTATATGAAGGGGATTGCCCCCTCCTTAACACCTCGCTCTTTACGCTAAAGTTTGGATTTTGTCCCAATCCTTTAAGAACCACTCCTGAAACACAAGGGTCGTTTAATTGGACCAATAAAAAGCTTTTAAAAAGTAATAAAAAACTTTAGCGTAAAGAGCGAGGTGTTGAGGAGGGGGCAATTCCCTTTATATATGTAATAATTTCTGTTTTTTTTAAGTTTCAATATTGCTCCTTACTTTCAGTTGAAGAACTTGTGTTTTTATTTAATCTCAACAGAGACCCTTGGGGATAGTTTTTTCTTTGCCTGCTAGTATCTAATCCTGCCACAATTGTAAAGTTTTGTCTTTTATAAAATTTTTATCCTCAGTTTTTTCCAACAGCTACTGCCTATATTATTTTCACATGGGTTGGGACATGTGATACCGTCGACTGAAAATCTTTGGCACTTCTGCTTACTTCGTAACACTGGTCACTGAAGAAAAGATTTCTAGCATTTGGTTTAATAAGCAGAAATAAAAGTAGTTATCTTATTTAATCGCTTAAGCAGTTCAGCCTAAGTAAATTCTGTTCTAATTGTTGAGCTTACATTTAAATATGATTCAATCAAGTTAAATTTCCGTTATTTCATACCTTAGTGCCGTGTAGGTTAGTGTATGATTATAGCAGAAAAGCTGCATATCATTTTAGGCCCATCTTCAGTGAGACGTATTAGCCCCTAATATTGGAATATGCTAGTTTTTTCCTATTTCTAAGTAAATCTAGCCAAATATTCAATATTTCTTACCCTACTCCCATTTAGTCTTGTGTAGGTTTGTGTATGAGTATAGCAGATAAGCTTCATATAATTTTAGGCCTATCCTCAGTGAGACTTATTGATGCCTAATTTTAGAATAAGAATCTAGCTAGTTAGAGCAATAACTTTCAATCTGGGCCAGTAGGCTACATCAGAATTATTCAAGACTCATGCAAATTTAATTAAGTGTGATCAAAAGGCTATACCATCTTTCCACACCTTCAAATGCAGTTTAAGGTCCTGGAAAGCAGTGATCAACCTCATAATCAAAATTATTAGTGAAAGATATCCAGTAGGTAGATAATGTACACCCAGCCAATGAAGTATTATGAGTATAGCCTACTAACTCTTTTGCAGATTAAATTGCAATGAACACCCTGAATATTGACCACTAGCTAACAATATTAGTGAAAATGCTTTTAGTTTAGCAGAAAAGAGAAGAGGATAAAATAAAAGTTCAAAATAGGGATAAAATCCTTTTTAATAGAAAGTGTATAGGCTAATAAATTTCACAAAAAATACCAGATATTTCAGTCACATATACAGTGACTATCATCAGTAGTAAAACTAAACTGGTTAGTCAGTTTAGTTTTACTACTGATGACAGTCACTGTATATGTGACCAAAATATCTGGTATTTTTGTGAAATTTATTATACACTGTCTATTAAAAAGGATTTTATTCCTATTTTGGACTTTTATTTTGTCATCATAAGAAGGCAGTGTGGTCTCCAAAATTTAAGAGAAGAGGCTTGTGCAATAACTATATGAATGATGAATTGTATGAAAAAAGAGGAATATAAAGGAAATATGAATTAAGTATGTTTTAAGTAGAGGCCACAGATTAAATTGACAAAGGTCTAAGAGATACAACCAAATGGTATAGGGTAAGACACCCAGTAGTTGGCCACCTGCCTATTCTTGGACAGAATGTAACTAACAGGGAACCTACCTCTAGGCTAATGTGCTTAGAAAGTTTATAATGCTAGAAATTTTTTATACATCGCTGGTTTCCCTGGTCACTATTAAATATCCATATGGATATCTAATAGTGACCAGGGAAACCAGCTATGTATAAAAACTTTCTAAGCACATTAGCCTAGAGGTAGGCTCCCTGTTAGTTACATTCTGTCTGAGAATAGGCAGCTGGCTGACTACTGGGTGTCTTACCCTAGTAAAATATTGCAGTGAAAAATTAAAAATTAAGAGGAGACAGTATGTCCCCTCTTAAGTATATTTAACCAGGACTTGTCCCAGTTAAACATGGGTGCCCATAAGGTGAATTCCAGGGGGGGGGGCAAACCTTGTCTAATTGGCACTTTTAATGCTATATAATAGAAATCTCAGAACAAAAATATAAAAATGAGGCAGCATCATTCAGCCAAGGGGGAGGGTGCCCCCCCCCCTTTGGGTGTTCATCCACTTAAATATACAACCAGAATTAGGGATAAGGAAAGAGGTAAATTGAGATAGGCAGAACATTATGAACTTGAATTAAATCCCTTTAGGCTATAAAAAGGATGAAAGTAAGTGTAGTAGTTATAGAGGTATTATCTTGGTTTTTATAAGAAGACAATTACTTTATATAATGATTCTTTTTTGGAATTGGAGGTCTTGAAGAGTAAGATACTTAGTAGCCAGATGGCTAATTGCCACTTTAACAGTTAAATCATCATAAACTTTCTATTATTGCACCTACAAAGTGGATTGTTTCACCATTAGATTTGTCAAAATCTTCTTTATAATTATGTGATTAGCTTAAATATTTTAACCATATACAATACTCACAATTTCAAATGTACTGATAGACCATTGTGGAGCCTAATCTTAGGCAGGTTTTTGAAGCTTGAGCCTAATTTTGGAAAATGCTGTCCAAACTTGGACACAGGATCTAAAAGTCAGAAAACATCTAAATCATTTGACAGACTTAATCCAAGACTAGTGCTATGAAACAGAGCAGTTGTATTTAAATAGCTAGGTAGTACAGGTAAATTTAAATGCTGAAAAAACTTACTTTTCTAAGATTTTAGTTGGCCAAACCCAACTATCTAAGCATATAATGTATGGCAATGAATTTTGTGGATTACTACTTTTAAAATCTTTATTAGAAAAAAAACATGTAATTTAACATTATACTCTACAAAGTACTTCCCCTAAGCTATAATGCACTTCTCTAATTACCTTTTCTCTAATAACATCCATGAAGTTATTCCTCCATTACCTTTGGTAACACCTCTGATGTTGATTCTTTAATGGCCTCTAAAGTTTAAAAATGGCACTCTTCCAATTTTTTTTAATTTTGGGAATATAAAAAAGTCACAAAAGGCTAAATCTGGTGGGTATAGAGGGGTATGCTCAAGGACTGTTATGACCAGAAACAGAGCATATTGTCATGGTGTTGTACTCACAATAGATCTTGCCATTAATTCCTCTTTCTGCAAATTCTTTCTTGCAGTAATCTTTGTCACTTCAAGGGAGAAAGCAGAATTAAGTGTTTGACCCTGGGGAACCCATTGTTGGAGCACAGTTTCACATGAGTCAAAAAACAATCAATAAAGCCTTGATTTTGCTAATTATCCTCGATCTTGAGTTCCTCCTCTCTATAGACCTTGCCAGCCAATTGAAGAATAAACTTATTTTCAGAATATGTTCTCTTTAAGCTGGGTTCATCATCTGAAGAATTCCATAGTTTGTTTTCCCCACTTTCACAAGGAATTTCATCAAAACTTGTTGCTCATCAAAATCACAATCAATCATCATCACAATAGCAATACATTTGTACTAAATTGTATTGTAAAATTACTGCAAAATATAAAGTTGGTAAGCAAAATCAGCACAGGGTAAAATTGGTGTTCAATTGCCCTGTAGCTACAAGACCAGTTGAGCATTTCTTATTAAGCATCACTTGAAGCTTTTCATGAAATTTTTTAATGATTCTGATGTTCCTTGGCTTAATATAGGCAATGCTCCTTCATCTAGAGTGTCATTAATTTAATTAGCAATCTAGTTTATCCCTTTGGTAACCTTCTGCCTAAGGTAATACCTCAGCAACTGGACAGTGCCAGATTTTGGAGATCCATTTTGTAAAAAAAAAAATTTATAACAATAATAATAATAAAAAAAATAATAAAATTTATCAATATTTGGGAGTAAAATTATATTAGCAATTTTCTCCCAAATTTAAACCTCAGAAATGTTACTGTTACAGAATTTCATATTTAAATAGCTGTATTGAACCACATTCCTCATATCATATACATGTTATTTTTCATTTATTTATAAAAGCATAAAATACAAGTAAAAAAGGGGTTTGTAACACTTTGATTACTTTGATTAACTAAGCACTGGATCATAATAACAGAACATCTAGTCACTTTCACAGTCATTAAGACTGTCTTCAACAGGATTTGTTAGATCTAGCTCCTCTCCTTCAAATATATATTCTGATTTGAGTGACTGTGTCTGTTCTGAATCCACCCCCCCCCCCCCCAATTCTCTCTCTCTTGAAACTAATTCTCTATTTATCTGAAGATTCTTTCAAAACAACTACTGAAACACAAGGGCCATTAAACTAGAATAAGAATTTCTTTAAGACATGTCAGTAACAACTCATTTGGTAGCAAGGCCATATCCAGGGGGGTTAGGGGGTTTGACCCCCTCCACCCTCCCTGAAATGTTTGTCTGACTTCTAAAGACATAAAAACAGTGAATATAAACCAATTTTTAAAGTTTTTTTTTAGTAACCTCTCCTCTCTTCATGAAAAAATTATTTTGGAAACCCCTGACCAAAAAATTCTGGGTACATCCCTGTTTGGTAGCAATTGGTTGAAAATCAGGCTAAATCTTCTAAATGGGCACTGGAACTTCCAATTGACTCAGCCCCCTCCAAAGTTTATTTGACTACCCCTTCCACATGAAGTGCCTTTGGGAAAAAATAAGTGAACAAATATTAACACATTGAACCCCTTTGGGTATTTACTATAGGGAATGTTATATGATTGCCCTGTACTTGAACTGGAGACTAAAAATTTCAATTTGCTTTCTAGTGAAGATCCTTAATCATCCAAGTGGAAAGTAGGGGGATTTTCCATTGGAGAGGAGGAATATTCCATGGGGTGTATTTTCAGGGGGGGGGGTAAATGCTGGCTCACAGGGGAAAGCATGAACACAAGATTTCTCTGAGACAAAAAATTAAAATTAAAATGAGGATATTGATTCTGCTTTGACCCTCCCCATTGTTGAAAATCAGATCATTTGATTCTTTTTGATGAAGGAACTTTTATATTTGGAGCAAATGGCTTCCAACATTCTTTTAGTAAGGCAATTGAAATTGAAAAATCCATAAATAGAGATCTTGCTTTTAATAGAGATACTAGGGATATTCCTATACACCCAATTTACAGAAACTTAAAATTAAAGGGTTCAAATAATATATTTCTTCAGTTTAAGTTAAGATCATCTGAACACTCTTTTAATGAAATTTAGGTCAGTAGACAAGCTAAATCAATCACTAAGTAGAGAATGTTTGCTGAATAGTCCTTGATTTATTCTGGCTTAGTTTTTTGGTTTGTTGGATTCAGTCTTTCTTTTGCTCTGTTAGTTGCTTCAAAAGGATAGTTTTCCTTCTTTTTTTAGTACAGAATACAGAAGATGGCTGGGCAGAAGTCCCTGACAAAATATCTGCCTCTTGTCATTTTTTTTTTTTTTTTTTTTTTTTTTGTCTGCTGAGTGACATTACTCTTGTTTTTCTTGGCTTTTTAATTTATTGCTTTTTCTTGTTTGTCATATATCAATCTGCTTGTAGTGCTTTCTGTCTTTAACAGTTCACAGAACAAATATAATTTTATTTCAGCTAATATTTCACCATTTTAAAACTATTATTGCCTGTACTATAATACACTTTATTGTTCTTCTAAGAAGCAACTGAAGTCAGACAGACAGCCTTTTAAACCAAGTAATACAGCTATACACAAACACAATCATATTCAGTCCTGTTTCTGCCAGCCTCTTTACACTTTTGTAATGTAAAAATTGCAAGCCCTTGTAAAATATGTAAAATACTGGTAAAATTATTAAATTACATAAAATAGGTAAAATGCTCAATTTTACCAGTGTCAACACTAGTACTAAATCAGAGCTACACTCACAAGAATATGATCTAAAGAACTGAAAATAATTACATTACTCCATGAAATGTGAACAGACATTGCATCTCTGCTATCACTTTCCCAGTGTTGCAATGACATTCACAATAAAATGAGTCTGTGAACTTTATTGTCATACCTCATATATACAAGGCATGTTTTTTAAGTAAGTACTGTTTTGGAATTAAAAAAAAGATGTGCTAAGAATTGCAATAATCTTATTTTTACATGAAAGCCTGTACCTTAATCTACTTTTCAACATGATTTTTGTGAATATTGAGGCACTTGTCATAATGTGGCACCAGTTTTTGATTACCCTCCTTATAATATTATGCTGCCTGACTTGTTAACCACCATATCACAACTGTTTTGACTTTGTTATTGTCTTGAAGATGCTGACCACCCATGTGTTTCTTTGAGTGCAGGAATAAATGGTAGTCTCTGGGCAGCAGATTGGGGCTGTATGGAGGATGATCTATAGTTTCCCATTTAAAAGATCTGATAAGATCTTTGGTCCAATTAGCCACATGTGGACAGGCATTGTCATGCAATGCCCTTACTCAACTTGCCATGTCTTTTATTCTGGATTGCACAATGCAGATTGTTCAATGTCTCACAATAAGATGCTGCATTAATTGTCTCATTATGAGGCAGAAACTCCACTAGCAATACTTGTTTTTTGTCCCAAAAAACTGTGCACGTGATTTTCCAGGAAGAAATTGTTTGCTTAAACTTCACTTTTTTGGGTGATGATGAATGTCACCATTCTATGCTCTGTTGTTTTGGTTCTGATGTGATGTAGGCCACCCGTGTTTTGTCACCAGTTACAATTTGGTCTAAAAAATCTTCACCTTAATTGTGGTACTGCTCAAGGAAAGTCAATGCACTGCCTAAACATTGGGTTTTGTGCAAATCCATCAACATTTTTGGAACCCAACATGAATACAATTTCCAGTAATTCAAGTTCTCAGTCACAATGCAATACAAAACGCTATGAGAATATTGTGGAAACTAGTTGCACATTGATGAAATTGTAAGCATCTGTTTTCTCTCACCTTTTCTTCCCCTTTCTGCACCAAATCTTCATTAAAAACAGAAGGATGCCCACTCCATTCTTCATCATGCACATTTGTGCAGCCATCTTTAAATGCTCTCACCCATTTACTTACCATTCCATTACTCATAATTTTTTGTCCATAAATTTCACAGATCTCACAATGAATATTAATAGGTTTTATGCCTTTAACACTTAAAAATCATATAACTGCCCATACTTCACAATTGGCAGGACTCATGATTGTTGGAGGCATCTTAAACACTCAGTAAACAATGTATACAATGAAGAATCAGGCTGTAATGGCATCAGTGTGTAAACAAGAGATGTAGGTAACCAGTGCACATGAGCAGAATGCTGACCATAGCACCACAGCAACAGAATTGCAAAATGGTACTTACTTAAAAAAAACATGCCTCATAGATTGTGTCCAAGATTAGGAGCCTGTTGTCCATGAATAGGAAAAATGCTTTTTAATCAGGATATTTTTCCAAGATTAGGCCCTGGCCCAGTTCTGGGGTTTTTCCCTTGATGAAGTTTTATGAAGGCAGCATGGTTTTAGGAAGAGGAGAGGTTACAACGACCAAATTTTCACCCTTAGATTAATAATTGAGAAGTGCCCAGGTCATGACGTCCCTTTAGTTCTCTGTTTTATAGACTGTGAACAAACATTTGATTCAGCCAGTAGAAGAGCTTTAGTGAAGGTCCTATCCCTGTATGGCATACCTGATAAATACATTAAAATGATATATGTTAATGGGATTAATTTGGATGTTATAGATGAAAATACTAGCAAAACAAATGATTCCTGGAGGTTTTGAGAGGTCAGGGTGCAAAAATAGATTTAAAAATTGATGTTAAGAAGACTAAGTTGCCAAGACTAGGAATAAGTAAAGGTAAATAGGCAATGTTGGGTAAAAGCAAGATTGATTGACTGGATAGCTTTACTTGCCTAGGTAGTATTCTTATTAAATATGGTGGGTGCAGTGAAGATGTTAAAAGAAGAATAGCCAAGGCCTAGGGTGTTTTTCTGGAGTTTGATAATTTGGAAGAATAGAAAGATAAGTCTATGAACTAAGATTAGAATGCTGGAAGCTACAGTGGTAAAGTATGGTTCTAAAATGTGGGCACTGCAAAAGAAGGAGTTTTTTGTGTTTTCCAGGGAATTGTATTCTTTTGGGAACTTGTCTGACTGACTATATTTCAAATAATAAGATCTACCCAAAATTTAGTTCAATCCTTCTGTCAAGGGTTGTGTAATGAGAGAAAGGTTTAGATGGCTAGGATACATTCTGCAGATGAAGGATGACAGATTGTCAAAGATCATCATTTTCGCCAACCATCTAGAGCCTAATGAAAGAGCAGGTTTTTCCAGAATGGGATGGGAGGAGGCTGTGAGTAAGGAAATAAGGTAAATTGAAACTGCTTGGGAGGGTGTAAAGATCAGGATGATCTTCTTTGGAAATACCTTCTTTGAATAGATCAAGATGGCAGATAATTCTGTTATAAGATGCAACTTTTGACCAAAAACTGCATCTTTGTACACAGGATGAAAAAATACTTGGATAATATAATGTTGCAGATAATACCTTAAATATGGAAATTGGGAATTATTTTGACTTTTTTGAATCAAGGCTTAACAACATGAGAAAAAAATTAATAATTCCAAAAAGATGAGAGAAGAGGAGAAAATGAGACAATTTTCCCCCATAATACATCCTAAGAAAATTTGAGATCTCATGGGAAAACATGAGAAGTGCAAGTGCTTACTATAAGACAAATAAACCACATCAAACACTCACAGATTGACACTCTGCTTCAAGGTAGCATGTTCAGAGCACCAGTGTTTTGAAAGATGTTTTAACATTGTTGCTTATGGTATCCCCACCCAGACTGATGATGCAGTTTTCCTGTACAATTATCTATTGCGCAATTATGGAGTTTACATTTGTGCCCCCCCCCCCACCCAAGTAAATAAGACTTTCTAATAGCCATCAACTGCTTCCAGAAATAGCAATCCCCCCAACCACTCCTGTGTGTGCCTCCTACCTCTGTTGATTGTTTAAGTGTTTATAGACTCGCATCTCCAAGTTCTGTCTCTCAATGGTCTAGTGGTGAACATAATAATAATATTTCCCTGTCTGATGCTGACATTTCTCCTGTTTCTTCAGCAGCAACTTGCTGAGCTGATATTTCTTCTTTGTCATCATAGTGCTGTGTCCAACAACCTTACCAGTCCTTTAGTTCCTGCATCCTCTCAGATTCCTATCTCAGGGAATGAGGTTCTGTAGCTCCAATGGTGATAGCCTCCCTAATAAGCTTTCTGAACTTTCTTTTTGTATGATATCAGAAGAAGTGGATGTTGTAGCAATTACAGAAGTTTCACCAAAGAATATCTTGTCTGTCTTAACTCCTGATGAAATCAAAATCAATGGTTACCAATTATTTTCTAATCCGAATTCCCCTCTTTGCCACAGAGGAGTATGCCTTCATGTTAGGGATGGACTAAATGTTAGTCAAATTCAATTCTCTGAATATTGATGGAATTGAATCTGTGTGAATTAAAATATACAATCAAATAATTTCAATTGTAGTGGATGTTGTCTATAGAAGCCCCAGTGCTCCATGTGTTTTGGACTCTGAATCTAATTTGGCTGCTATGTTCTCTCATGTGATGTCCAAATTTGCCAGCTTTGATCTTGTCCTTATGGGGGACTTTAATGTTCCTGAAATCCAATGGATTGATGGATCTGGTTTTTGCAATAGAGATTCTCCTTTTTTGTTGGCCCTTTCTATGATTCCCTCTGTCAAACAATCTCACAACCAACTCGTTACAGGGAAGGTCAAGTCTCCAACATTCTTGATCTGGTTATACTTAGTAACCCTGACTTTCTTATTAAGAATGTAATAACCACACCTGTTGGTAATAGTGACCATGTAGTAATTATTTTAGAGCTATGTCTGCTTACCAAACAACCTTCCTCTAAGCAACAAAAATATGTAAATTACAAAATAGTCTGTTGATACACTTGCCATAAGTCAACTGGAAAACACTTATTACTGATGATATTGAGGAGAGTTGGTCAAATGTAAAAACGGAAATTCTAAATGTTGAAAAGTCATGCACCAGACTTTTCAGGTAAAACAGGCAAAAAGTTTACCTTTTTTGACTACTAAAGTAAGCAAGCTAATCAATCGAAAACACAGTGCATGGAATTACTATAGAAAAAACAAGACCACAGAAAACTATCTAGTCTTCAAATCCTTTTGTAATTAAACAACAAACCAAATAAAGGAGTTAAGGATAACCCTAAATCTTTCTGGCATTATGCCACTCAAAAATGTAGCAGCAGATGCACAATCCTGGGTATCCTGCAGGATAGTAAATCAGTTGCTGATCCTGAACTGAAAGTTGAAATTTTTAACCAATATTTCTCTTCTGTTTTTTTGTCCAACTCCAGTATTGTATATCCTAAACCTCATTTATATGATTAATTAAAAAAAAACTTTTTCCACAAAATAAGTTTTTTTGCAGAAAAGTAAAGAACTCCATTAAACAAAAAATGAGCAAAAATAAAATCAAATAATCTACCAAGCATGAAACTACCACAAATCAGCATTGATAAGTAAATGAAACCCAAAACAAACAGAAATTACAATAAATAACCGAGTCAAACTCAAAATCAGCAGAAAATAACATAAGTTGGGTGCAAAACCCCTATGCCTTCCCAAGGCCAGAACAAAATTTGCATTTTACTGAAAAAATATCAATGTTTTTCTTTTATAACTTTAATAAATAAAATAATATTAACATTTTGATTACTAAATATCATTATATGTATATTAAACTGACAATGCACATTCATTTGTATTTTTTCAATAAAGTGCAAATTTTGTTCTGGCCTTGGGAAGGTATAAGGGTTTTGCACCCAACTTATATTAATCTCTGCTCGTTTTGAGTTTGACTTGGTTATTTATAGTAATTTCTGTTTGTTTTGGGTTTCATTTATTTATTGATGCTGATTTGTGCTAGTTTCACGCTTGGTAGATTATTTAATTTTATTTTGCTCATTTTTTGTTTAATGGAGTTCTTTACTTTTCCTTGAAAAACTTATTTTGTGGAAAAAGTTTTTTCAATTAATTTCGGTTTGTTTTATATTGACAATCTTTACAGGGAAAAAGAAAATAATACTTTAAATCTTTTTGTTTTTTAAGACTTTATAGTTTGGCCTCCTATTTGTATGCTGGAGAAAAATTTTCAGCAATTTTTAACAGCATACACCCTTTTAAAAAACTGGACACAAATAGTACTGTTTAATTTTGTTTCATGCCTCCTCTAGTTGACCTGAAATGGAAAACTTGATACCATTCACAAAAAAATCTGTTTACTTTCTTTGATAGCTTGGATACACTTATGCTATTTTGATTTGGTTAAATTTTAAGAGCAGAAGTAGCCCCAAAAGTTTGAACGTAATACCCTCAGTCATTCTTGAGATACTGCTGAGATGTGTTATTGGGAATTAGCATTATTACAGTGCATTTGGATTTAATCTCAAGGCAACATTTAGTTTTTAAACATAATGGGCAAGTGGGAGTGGAAGGGGGATTAGTTACCCTCCAATCACTTTCGACTATTAAAAAGGGCATCAGCCCTTTCTATTTTCAATCAAATGAGCCCTTTTCGAAGTTCCCACAACAACTCCTTCAATACAAAGTGCCCTGGTCTAAACAACAACAAAAAAAATAAAAAAAAATAATACATTATACCCACATTGATCTTTACTATAAAAATGTCAAGCCTTCCAATCACTGTTGACTTTTAAAAAGGGCACTAGGCCTCTTGATTTTCAATCAAATGAACCCTTTTGGAAACAACAACGCTTTCTATAAACACCTTATATGCCCCAGGGCATAAATTACAACCCTTACCCTAAGGTCTGTTAGGGTGGTTGTCATCCTCTAAGGCCGAATTTCCAGAACTTTCAACTACGTTAAACAAAAGGGCTATCTCAAAATTTTGATTGGATGTGTTTGGGGAAATGGTGGGTGTGAGAGGGGGGTTAGTTGCTCTCCAATTACTTTCAACTATTAAAAATGGCCCTACCCCTTTCAATTTCCAATAAAATGAGCCCTTTTGAAGTTTCTACAACAAAACTTTCAATAAAAATCTTATATGCCCCCAGAGTATAACTTACAACCCTTGCCCTGAGTGCTGGGGAGGGGGGTCATTCTGAAAGAACTAATTTCCAGGACTTTTTACTATGTTGAACAAAATGGCTATCTGAAAATTTTGTTTGGATGTATTTGGAGGAATGGTGGGCGTGAGAGGGGGGTTAGTTACCCTCCAATCACTTTTGACTATTAAAAAGGGTACTGGCCCTCTCAAGTTCCAATTGAATGAGCCCCTTTTGAAGTTTTACAACAACTATCTATAAAAACCTTATATTCCCCCAGGGCAGAACTTACAACCTTTGCCCTTAGGGCTCTGGGGGGTTTGTCATCCTTAAATACATAACTTCCAGAACTTTCAACTATGTTGAACAAAATGGCTATCTCTAAACTTTGATTGAATGTTTTTGGGGAAATGGTGGGCGTAAGAGGGGTGTTGATTACTCTCCACTCACTTTTGACTATTAAAAAGGTCAATTTCAATTTCCAATCAAATGAGCCCTTTTTGAAATTTCTATAACAACTGTCTATATAAACTTTATATGCCCCCAGGGCATAACTTACAACCCTTGCACTGAGGGCTCTGAGGGGGGTTATCATCCTAAAAGACCTAATTTCAAGAACTTTCAACTACTTTGAACAAAATGGATATTTCAAATTTTGATTGGATGTGTTTGTGAAAATGGTGGGCTTGAGAGAGGTGTTAGTCACTCTCCAATCGCTTTCAACTTTCAAAAAAGGCACTAGCCCTTTCAATCTCCAATTGAATGAGCCCTTTTGAAGTTTCTATGCTTTTGATAAAAACCTTGTATGCCCCCAGGGCATAACTTACAACCCTTGCCCTGAGGAATGTGGGGGGGGGGAGGGAGTGGTTGTCATCCTTAAAGAAATAATTTCCAAAAATTTCAAATATGTTGAATAAAATGGCTATCTAAAATATTGATCGGATGTGTTTGGGGAAAAGATGGGCACAAGAGGGGGGTTAGTTGCCCTTAAATCACTTTCGACTATTAAAAAGGGCACTAGCCCTTTGAATTTTCAATTGTATTAGCCCTTTTTCAAGTTTCTACAACAAAGATTTCAATAAAAACCTTATATGCCTCCAGGGCATAACTTATAACCCTCTCCCTGAAGACTGTGGGGGGGGGGAGTGTCCTGCTCAAAGGTATAAATTCTTGAACTTTGAACTCCCTGGAACAAAATGGTTATTTTAAAATCTTTATTGGTTGTGTCTGGGGAAATGGTGGGCATGGAAGGGGTGTTAGTTGCTTTCCAATCACTTTTGACTTAAAAAAGGGGCACTAGCCATTTCAGTTTCCAATCGAATGAGCCCTTTTTGAAGTTTCTACAACAATGCATTATATAAAAGCCTTATATGCCCCCTGGGTATAATTTACAACCCTTGCCCTGAGGGCTGTGGGGGGGGGGGAGTTTTCATCCTTAAAGACCTAATTTCCACAACTTAAAACTACATTGGATAAAATGGCTATCTCAAAGTTTTGATTAGATGCGTTTGGGGAAAAGGTGGGCGTGAGAGGCGGGTTAGTTGCCCTCTAATCACTTTTGACTATTAAAAAGGGCACTAGCCCTTTGAATTTCCAATTGAATGAGCCTTTTTTGAAGTTTCTATGACGATGCCTTCTATAAAAATCCTTATATGCCCCCAGGGCATAACTTACAACCCTTGCCCTAAGGGCTGTGAGGGACTGTCCTCCTCAAAAACATAATTTCTATCTGAAAATCAACTGTGCTGAACAAAATGGCTATCTCAAAATTTTGATTGGATGTGTTTGGGGAAATGGTGGGCGTGGAAGGGGTGTTAGTTGCCTTCCAATCACTTTCAACTATTAAAAAGGGCACAAGCCACTCCAATTTCCAATTGGATGAGCCCTTTTTGAAGTTTCTACAACAACTTCTTTGATACAAAGTGCCTTGCTCTAATGGAAAAATTTAATAAATAGCACAGTGTGCCAACATTGCTCTTATATGCCCCCATGGCATAACTTAAAACCCTTGCCCAGAGGGTTGTGGGGGAGTCTCCTCCTCTTTACTTAGTCCCCGTTTCTTGTCTCATTCTCGAGGGTCCTCGTTCTTTACTTAGGAAGCGCGATCGTGCCGTCTATGATTTATACAACAACTTTCTATATAAACCTTATATGCCCCAAGGGTACAACTTACAACCCTTACACTGAGGGCTCTGAGGGGGTTATCATCCTAAAAGACCTAATTTCCAGAATGTTCAACTACGTTGAACAATATGGTGGGTGTGAGAGGGGCGTTAGTTGCTATCCAATCACTTTCGACTATTAAAAAAGGCACTAGCCCTTTCAATTTCCAATTGAATGAGCCCTTTTGAAGTTTTTATGACAATGCTTTCAATAAAAAAATTTATATGCCCCCAGGGCATAACTTACAACCCTTGCCCTGAGGGCTTTGGGGCGAGGGATTGTCATCCTTAAAGACCTAATTTCCAAAACTTTGAACTACATTGAATAAAATGGCTATCTAAAAATTTTGATTGGATGTGATTGGGGAAAAGGTGGGTGTGAGAGGGGGAATAGTTACCCTCAAATCACTTTTGACTATTAAAAAGGGTACTAGCCCTTTGAATTTCAAATTGAATGAGCCCTTTTTCAAGTTTCTACAACAAAGATTTCTATAAAAACCTTATATGCCCCCAGAACATAACTTATAACCCTTGCCCTGTGAGTTGTGGGGGATTGTCCTCCTCGAAAACATATTTTCTATCTGGAAATCAACTATGCTGAACAAAATGGCTATCTAAAAATTTTTATTGGATGTGTTTGGGGAATGATGGGTGTGGGGGGGGGCTTGTTGCTCTCCAATCACTTTCGACTATTAAAAAGGGCACTAGCCCTTTGAATTTCCAATTGAATGAGCTTTTTTGAAGTTTCTATGACAACGCCTTCTATAAAAACCTTATGCCCCCAGGGCATAACTTAAAACCCTTGCCCTGATGGCTGTGGGGGAGTGTCATCTTCAAAAAACATATTTTCTATCTGGAAATCAACTATGCTGAACAAAATGGCTATCTCAAAATTTTGATTGGATGTGTTTGGGGGAATGATGGGCGTGGGGGGGGGGGCTAGCTGCCCTCCAATCACTTTCAACTATTAAAAAGGGCACTAGAACTCTCGATTTTCAATCGAATGAGCCCCTTTTGAAGTTTCTATGACGACCCCTTCCATATGAAGTGCCCTGCTCTAAAGGAAAAAAATGGAAAGGAAATGAATGAGGTTTTTTTGAAGTTTCTATGACAACGCCTTCTGTAAAAACCTTATATGCCCCCAGGGCATAACTTAAAACCCTTGCCCCGAGGGTTGTGGGGGAGTTTCCTCCTCAAAAAGATATTTTCTATCTGCAAATCAACTATGCTGAACAAAATGGCTATCTCAAAATTTTGATTGGATGTGTTTGGATGAATGATGGGCGTGGGGCGGGGGGGCTAGTTGCCCTCCAATCACTTTCGACTATTAAAAAGAGCACTAGCCTCTCCAATTTCCAATCGAATGAGCCCTTTTCGAAGTTTCTACGACAACTCCTTGGATGCGAAGTGCCTGGGTATGGAGAAGAAAAAAATAATACATTGTGCCCACATCGTTCTTTACTCAGGCAGCGCTGTCGCGCTGCCTATGATGTATCACATAATATGGAACCAATTCTGATTACAGATATTTTGGTTCTAAAGGAACTCACATCCCTCAAGCTGAATAAATCTGCTGGCCCAGACAGCATCTGTGCCTTGGGGGGGGGGTTATTAGGTATTTGAGGAACACATTCCTTGGCTCTAACTTGGTTTTTAGATCCATTGCTGAAAGCTTCATTTATACAGCTTAATAACTTTATAATATATCAAACAACTCCCACACTGCAATTTTTATGATGTTTACTGGGGTAATCAGCCACTTTTCAGCCATGACTGCATTTTGAACAAATTGCAACTGCCCAAGAGAATGGCTGAGTTTAACTTGTCAGCTACATTTTTTGAAGACTACAGTTTAAGACATCAGAGAAATTAGTTCTTCCATTGTCCCAACCAATTGTTAAATTAATATTCAAGCATTGTATCTGAGGGCAATCTAAATATTTCTTGTGCTAGGCAACGAAATAGTTGTGATTACAAAGATTACTGACAAAGCAATAATTTATGGTGTTCCAAGTAATTGTTAGGTATTGTCAAAAGACCATTCTTCAATAGTCTAGAGTTGAAATTTTTGTACAAAGTCAATTTTGGGTGGAGTGTGCAAATTGATTGGGTAGGACAAGCAGCATCAGTCCCCTAACTAAACCTCTTTTTTTTATAATTTTGTTGATTATATGAAAAAAGTGGTGGAGACTGGTGTTTGTATCTTGAAAGTTTGGATTCACATTCTTTTTTGTCTGCTTTTGAAAATTGTCAGGTAGTGCTGAGAACACAAAGTCTCTACTCAAATTTTTCTAATCACTGGCTACCTTTTGGCTTATATATAACTATAATATTCTGTAAAGTAATTTATTTAGTCATTATTTGCTATTCCTTTTTTTGTAGTAATCTGCCGACATGGGTAAGGGAAATAATATGATACCAAATGGCCATTTTCACAAGGACTGGGATACACGAGTTAAAACCTGGTTCAACCAACCTGCTAAGAAGCTTAAAAGGAAGGCGCGCAGAGTTGAAAAGGCCAAACGGATTTTTCCTAGGCCAGCAGCTGGTCCCATCAGACCAGTTGTTAGATGTCCAACTTTCAGGTATAACATTAGGGTCAGGGCTGGCCGTGGATTTACTTTAGAAGAGCTTAAGGTAAAAAATCAGTTTGTTTTATGTGTACTTTGTTTTTAATTTTTAGTTAATTTCAAATGTAACATTTGAATGCAGTAAATTGAGGTGTTATAGATGTTCAGATTGTGTTACAAGTTTTGCATGAATAAGACCATATGAGGGATGACAATTCCTTAAATGTGGGCAAACTTTGACAAGTTGCTTCTACTAAGTTTGAAGTTAGTAAAGTGTTTTTCTTTTACTCTAGAATTTGTTTTAGTTGGTCAGTTTTTACCTAATAATTGAAGCCTCTAGAAGAGTGGGTTAAACTAACCTTATTTGGGATATTTTACTGGTCTTGAAAATTGCTATTCTACACTTCAATTATCAACTAACTTATTCTTTGAGCAAGGGAGGTGTTGAGTAACCTCTTTAATTTTGAAATAAATTATTTTTCTGGTCAATTATAAAAGATTGAGCCTAAAAGTATTTTGCAGTCTTAGGACTGATCTGTAGAAAAGAATTTTCTGGTAGCCTCCTTCCAAAGTTTAATCTAGGACATACACCACATCAAGCTTTGATAGTAGACCACCCAAGTTATCATAATTTTTTACTTACACTTAGTAATATGTGTGGACATGCTGCTAAAATTTGAACAAAAGGTAGAGGGAATTTTCATTGTTCAACAGGATATTTGAAGAAAAAGAAGTGTAATACAACTCTCAGTTCAAGAACTGTATATATTGGTTATGAAGGCATTCGTTTTTTGTAAGATTGGAATTGACTATGAACTGGTCATTCAAAAGAGGGTAGCATTTGATGAAATTGAAAACATGGCTAATATAGCCATTTTGTAGCATTGTTCTTGCCCCGGAATTATTGATTGAAAAGTTTTTCTTTTCTTTTACTGAGTCACACTTTCTGTTTTGATTCTTGCTATGCTTAAAACTGATCAGAAAGTTATTTTTGTTTATATAGTGTTACTTGTAAAGAGGAAGTGAATTCGAATCATGCAATGGCTTGGAAACGGACTTAAGTAATTTCCTTGATTCTTTAAGTAATTCCCGCCTTTTGTAAAAAAAAAAATCTTCTTTTTATTCAAACAAAGCTTGTATTTAAACTCTCTAAGACTGGATAATCAAATTTCCATGCAACATTACTGTTTAATTAGTGGCCGTAATGAAAAATTAGTCAGTTGAATTACATTGAAATTATTTCTATCTTGGACGATATTTTTTTGTCTATTTTTATCAAAGAGTTCAGTTACTCAAGAAGTTTGGGAGATATCCTCATTCAGTTTTGTAGTAATATTTTTTGGCCGAATTTTTTTGTCTGCTGTATCTAGATCACACATTGAATTTTTTTTAATGTATGGGATTATTTCCATAATTATGAATAGGAATGTATGCAGAATTTATCTCAGAGGAGGAAATATTTAGAAGGGTATACAACTTATAAAGATGAACAAATTGTTCAAAAAATACATGATATTTTGAATAAAATTATGTAAGTCTCAATTTTTCAGCAGCCAAGGGTTTGAATGTCTACTTCCCATTTTTAAATCCCAGATTTTACAATTAGTAAGCCAAATGTAAATTGTATTATATCAATAAACCATTAATAGAAGAGAGTAAGTAATTATTACAGAAAATATACAGTTTGTATGTATGTAGACACACATTTGTATGTATGTAGACACACATTATATATATATATATATATATATATATATATATATATATATATATATATATATATATATATATATATATATATATATATATATATATATATATATTATATATATATATATATATATATATATATATATATATATATATATATTATATATATATATATATATATATATATATATATATATATATATATATATATATATGTATATATATATATGTATATATATATATATATATATATATATATATATATATATATATATATATATATATATATATATATATATATATATATATATATATATATATATATATATATATATATATATATATATATATTCATTCTTATATACTACACATACTACATATATACATATATGCAACTTGAGAATCTTATTTATTCTTTTGTTTTATCGTTGTGCCGACGTGAAACTTTTTTTTATGATATGAATATTTTTAGGTTGGTTTTTATGAAAAAAAAAAAATGAGTAAAATATATACCAAAAGCAGCCTGTAAGAGGGGTCCCGTTCCATTTTTGGTCTTTCTAGCTCTACCACTAATGAAAATAAACTTAAAATTTTTGATGCGCAATTGAATCTCGAGGGTAATTTTTCATCATGGTATTTTATTTTTAAACCTGTAATTCTGAAAACAGATTAATCAATTATTGCATCACAAACGTATGTAATACTAGTGCTGATTAGGTAATGCAATTACCTGAAGTTGTATAATGTTACCAGTGCTGTAAATAAAGTAACAAAAAACAAAATGATGCTTGTATTGGAATCTGTAATCATATTAGAGTTGAAACATCAAGATAAAATTGACATTAGAATCTGAATCGGAAGTTTTCTGCTGTCACCCTGTCACTAGCATTAACATTCTGCAGGAAAATATATTCAGTTGAAAAAGGATCATCTTCCCCAAGCTTGTGAACTTCCATGATTAAATGATCAGTACTGATTCTGACTTACTCTGTTTCTAAAATTGTACAAAATTTCATGTGCTAATAGTTTTTAATGATTAACTTCAAAAGTTAATACTTTTTGCATATTCAGAATCAGCATCATAATTTATTTTATTGTTGCATATGCTGTAATTGGAACTTTAGAGTTTTAGTTTCTATTCACAAGAGTGGCTCTTTACTTACAGTTTGTTACTATGAGCCGTTTGACCCAAGGATGATCTCTTAAATGTAGAAGAGGACTACTACTCCCTATTTCTGCTTCCTTTTTTTTACATTCGCGTTTAATATTAGTAAAATAACCTCTCGACAATAATTTTTATCCCTGAAAAAAAAGCATGCCTTGAATATTTATTAGAAGGGTGGGGTTTGAATGCAATAAGTTATTTTTAGTCATCATTTCCATAGTTTTAAAGGCAGATTGATAAGGCAGAATAAGCCTATTTTATAAGGGCGTTTCCCATGGACGCCAGTAGGGGATCGACGCCCACAAAACATTAAACATTTATATAAATAGGAAATGAGACATATTACCCTTTATACTCGTTTTAAACAAAGTTCCTAGTAGCACTTGTCTACCCCCACCAAAGAAATTTTCTGGCGAGACTCATGCTGCCCAGCCTTCTCTTTCCCACCTCTGTGCCTACAGGCCTGTGAATATAATCTTTAATGCTACATGGAAAAAGGTTGTTGCTGTAGCAGGGGTGCTATTACCTTCCATCCCAACATCAATAATAAAGGCATAGACCATAAATATTCCCGGAAATCGAGAGGGGTTATAAATCAACTTCACACATTGCCCCTTACCCACAACTCATTCTATATTTATCTAAAGGTTCAATAAAAGTTAGAAATTTTGTGCCTCGGTAAACACTCTTTAAGGTATCTGCCCCTGCCCCCGCCTACAAATGACCAAGCGCCCCTCCTTCATAATAGCTTATGCGTGCTGATTACATCGATTGATTACATTTCTGCATAAAATTTTATGAACATCAAGTGAATTGATTTATTTAAACAAAGTTTTAAAATAAATATCAATACTGTTTTTCTGCAATAAGAAGGAATTTATCATCCTGTATCATCCTTACTCAGACTTGGTCTACACGATGGGAGATGAGAGAATAACTTCTGCTCCCCTCCCCCCACGTTTACATCTATTTCTATATTTACCTGAAGGATCATAGTGAGATAGATAACTTGGGCATCAAAATGCACTCTTACAGGCACCCCCCCCCCCGCCCTTCACAAAGACCCAAAGTCCCTTGTTTCATAATAGCTGATGTGCAATTATACATAACTGATATTAATTTTGTGAATCATTTCACGATCAATTTGATCAAGTGTTAAGATAATTGTCTATATTAACTATTTATCTTGTATTGACTGCATAACTTTTTGGAAACGAATGCGCCACGGTTCGGCATTACATCCTCTGCAACTGGGAAGCTATATATATATATATATATATATATATATATATATATATATATATATATATATATATATATATATATATATATGTATATATATATATATATATATATATATATTGATACCTTTTAATTGATCAACTATGTAAAAATTTTAATCGCTAGTAAATTAGTCCTCTTGTGCCAAAACCTTAGTTAAGTGCCATAAAATAACCAGAAACTTAACTTTCCCGTGGCACAATCTGTTTGGTCAGTTATAAAGGGCACTGCAATTTGAATTTTCGTTTGAATGAGCTTTTCTCCCAACCATATAGGACCATTGGTTCAGCACGATCACCCCAGGGGAAAAAACCCGCATTTGTGATCTTTCTTCTTGGGGAAAAAAATTGCAAAGTTCCACGTTTTTGCAGGTATGATTTTGAAACCTGGACATTGGAGTTCTGTGATGCGCTAGAGTCATACTGTGATTTTTGTCAAGATCATTTACCTTTTTTGTTGTTTCCTTTCTTTTTGAAAATCAAGCAAATTTTCTCAGGTTCGCATCATTGATGGTTAATTTTAAGCTTAATGAATTTTACATATTTGGAATTAGCATAAAAAGCCAAGTCTTCTGTATTAATTATTATTAAAATTCCTTTATTAGAGTTTAGGTTGCTATTAGCCTGAGTTGCTGCTTACAGCTCGTTTCCACAAATTGTCTTGACACGACTTCGATAACTTGTTTTTGCCTAAATTTGAGGACAGTGCACGCGAACTCTGATTGCTTGAACTGGTTAACTTGGAATTTATATAACCTTGTATATCTTAAAAAATAAGAAAGCCTTCATATGTTGTTTTTCACTGATTGATGATTGCGTACGCCAAATAAAAAGAAGGAGCAGGGGGTAGACAGTTGCGTCAATCTACGGAATTCAGGGGGGGGGAAATAAAGTTTTGAATCCAGTGGGGTATTTTTTTCAATGAAAATAGCCAAAATAAATAGTTTTCAATGACCATACTAAAAAAAGGTATTTTTCAAGAATCAAAGGGGGTGGTGGTGCAAATCTTAGAACCATATAAATGCAAATACTGTACAAAAATGAGCTACGCTCAAGTCATTTGGGTTGTACTCCCTTCGCCTCCTCTGGATCTTTTGATTATAAAAGCCAAATACCAAAAAAAGATGCAATTAGTTTAATGCCAAATGATTTAAAAGGAAACAGAGGGATAAATAATTAATTCAACAATAAATCAAGTCAATTACTCAGTAATGGCAGACGTATACTTGCCTTTTCTACATCACATTTATTTTTTGTTTGTCTATTATTTGTTAATTTGTAATTTTACATAAACAGAAGAGCATGCTGACATATAGTCTTCTTTCTCTGTAATTAATTAAAAAAAAACTTTCCGAAAAATAAGTTTTTCAAAGAAAAGTAAAGGCCATTTTAAACTTAAGCTCAGGAGATACAAATACCTGTTAAAATTCAAACTCAAAACGACCAGAAATTACTATTAAAGAATAAATGAAATCCAAAACGAACAGAAATTAAATAAACAATCATAGCAAAAAACATACAACAAGTAATAATATAAATGAATAAATAGATCTTAAAGCGAGTAATGCTTAGATTGAATATGAAAATCAAGCTTAAAACGAAAACAAATATTTTGCTTTAAAGTATAAATGAAACTTAAAACGAACAGAAATTAAATAAACAATCAATGCGAACAAACATACAATGTATATTAATGTAAATGAATAAATAAATCTTAAAACGATTGAAACTTAAATTGAATATGCAAATCAAGTTTGAGTCGAATAAAAATAACTACAAACAAGAGTTTGGGTATCGTCTCACTGCAGAAGCCTAAAACCTACTGCGTCATTGGCGCTTTACTGAAAACGAATTATATTACAAATGTTTTCTTTTGTACTTAATATTGAAAATAAATATTAAAATTACAGTAAAATTTTGAACTGATGAGCTTTTAGCAATTAATATCATTATGCATCAAATATTCAGTTTAATTTATTAGTTCTTTTCAAGATTGGTCAAGACAAATATAGTTTCACTACAAGCAAAATTTGGATACTGCCCCCTTCTTTAACTGTAAAAACCTATTATTATTTTCCAGTTTAATTTATTTTGTTAGATTGATGAATCTAAAAGTAAAATGGCCTTTACTTTTCTTTGAAAAACTTATTTTTCGGAAAGTTTTTTTTTAATTAATTTTTGTTCGTTTTTGATTGCAAAAAGTTTCAAGTTTTTATGGCATGGGGGGGGGGGGTGCTTACTGTCCGATTATTCTTGACTTTAAAAAACGGATCTAGAATTTTCAATTTAAATCGAATGAGGCTTTTTTCAAAGTCTATACGATTATCTCTTTGATAAAAACCTTATATATGAACAATAGACAGCTTGCATAACTTGTGGATAGCGATTGACAACAATGAATGGATTGAAAAAATAGCTCCAATAAGGGGGTTTAGACCATTTTACTTGCTGACACAAAGGGGTCACGACTGTTTGGAATTGACCTTAATAGGCATTTGTGTGCCAAAGCAATTTTGCATCTATCACAGAGTATGTATTTTAACCTTATAATTGGATAATTATAATAGATTTCCTATGTGTTCTTCCCATACGAAACCCCTTCCCATAAGTTATAAACCCCCCTTAATAAGTTATGCCCCAGGGCATAACTTACAACGCCTACCCCTGGGCCCTGGTGGGCTGTGTCGACACCAGAGTTTTTGTTATCAGAACTTTGAACTATTTTAACAAAATGTCTATCTCGAAATTTTTATCTTACGCATTTAGGGCGTGGAGGAGGGAGAGGGGCTAGTTGTCCTTCAATCTCTTTTGACTCTTAAAAAGTGAATAAGAACTTTCAATCAAATGAGCCATCTCTAAAGTTTATACGAGCATCCCTTCCATAAGAAATAATATGAAGGATTCAGAGAATCCTTAAATTACAACCCTTGCCCTGAGGGCTTTGGGGGGGGGTGTAATCCTCAAAGACCTAATTTCCAGAACTTAAAACTACGTTTAATAAAATGGCAGTCTTAAAATTTTGATTGGATGTGTTTGGGGAAAAGGTGGGCGTGAGAGGGGGGTTAGTTGCCCTCAGATCACTTTCGACTATTACAAAGAGCACTAGCCCTCGGAATTTCCAATCGAATGAGCCTTTTTTGAAGTTTCTACGAAACCGCCTTCTATAAAAAACCTTATATGCCCCAGGGCATAACTTAAAACCCTTGCCCTGAGGGTTGTGGGGGATTGTCCTCCTCAAAAACATATTTTCTATCTGGAATTCAACTACGCTGAACAAAATGGCTATCTCAAAATTTTGATTGGATGTGTTTGGGGGAATGATGGTCGTGGGGGGGGGGGCTAGTTGCCCTCCAATCACTTTCGACTATAAAAGAGGGCACTATCCCTTTGAATTTCCAATCGAATGAGCCTTTTTTGAAGTTTCTATGACAACGCCTTCTATAAAAACCTTATATGCCCCCAGGGCATAACTTAAAACCCTTGCCCTGAGGGTTGTGGGGGATAGTCCTCCTCAAAAACATGTTTTCTATCTGAAAATCAACTACGCTGAACAAAATGTCTCTCAAAATTTTGATTGGATGTGTTTGGGGAAATGATGGGCGTAGGGGGGGGGCTAGTTGCACTCCAATCACTTTTGACTATTAAAAAGGGCACTAGCCCTTTAATTTCCAATCGAATGAGCCTTTTTTGAAGTTTCTACGACAACGCCTTCTATAAAAACCTTATATGCCCTTAGGGCATAACTTAAAACCCTTGCCCTGAGGGTTGTGGGGGAGTACCCTCCTTAAAAATATATTTTCTATCTGGAAATCAACTACGCTGAACAAAATGGCTATCTGAAAATTTTGATTGGATGTGTTTGGGGAAATGATGGGCGTGGGGGGGAGGGGGCCAGTTACACTCAAATCACTTTCGACTATTAAAAAGGGCTCTAGACCTTTAATTTCCAATCAAATGAGCATGTTTTGAAGCTTCTACGACAACGCCTTCTATAAAAACCTAAAATGCCCCCAGGGCATAACTTAAAACCCTTGCCCTGAGGGTTGTGGGGGAGTATCCTCCTCAAAAATATATTTTCTATTTGGAAATCAACTACGCTGAACAAAATGGCTATCTCAAAATTTTGATTGGATGTGTTTGGGGGAATGATGGGCGTGGGGGGGGGGCTAGTTGCCCTCCAATCATTTTTGACTATTAAAAAGGGAACTAGCCCTTTAATTTCCAATCGAATGAGCCTGTTTTGAAGTTTCTACGACAACGCCTTCTATAAAAACCTTATATGCCCCCAGAGCATAACTTAAAACCCTTGCCCTGAGGGTTGTGGGGGAGTGTCCTCCTGAAAAATATATTTTCTATCTGGAAATCAACTACGGTGAACAAAATGGCTATCTAAAAATTTTGATTGGATGTGTTTGGGGAAATGATGGGCGTGGGGGGGGCTAGTTGCACTCCAATTACTTTCGACTATTAAAAATGGCCCTAGCCCTTTAATTTCCAATCAAATGAGCCTGTTTTGAAGTTTCTACGACAACGCCTTCTATAAAAACCTTATATGCCCCCAGGGCATAACTTAAAACCCTTGCCCTGAGGGTTGTGGGGGAGTGTCCTCCTCAAAAATATATTTTCTATCGGTAAATCAACTACGCTGAACAAAGTGGCTATCTCAAAATTTTGATTGGATGTGTTTGGGGGAATGATGGGCGTGGGGGGGCTAGTTGCCCTCCAATCATTTTTGACTATTAAAAAGGGCACTAGAACTCTCGATTTCCAATTGAATGAGCCCCCTTTGGCTTATTTATAACAAAATTTATTTTGTTAGATTGATGAATCTGTTAATGTGAGAGGGAATTGTGCATATTGTTTAGACATAAATAATTTAGCTTTTTATTCCAGAGGGCTGGTATTAGCAAAAACTTTGCAAAAACTATTGGAATTGCTGTTGATCACAGAAGGCGTAACAAGTCTGTGGAGTCACTTCAAGTAAGTAGAAATTGCGCTGCTTGATAATGTAGTAAAATAGAAAGAAGATATCCATTCAGCTGTTCATAACCATAAAATACTCCAAACACAAAAAAAGCTGTGACCAATTGCGGCTTCAAGCTACATGATTTCATGGAGAGTGAAAGCAAACAGTCTGTTACAATGACATAACAAGTAGACGTTGACTACTTTTGTTTATTTCAGCAAATGATTCAGTAAGACAGATAACCATACATGATGAATATAACTCAAAATTGGTGTTTTATAGGGGAAATACATTTTGAATTTTGAGGGCTCAAATGTTTAAAAGATTCTTGATTTTCATTTTTTAATATCAATATTTAAATTATCTATTATTATTAGATTTTTAGCAGATTCTTTTTTTTTTTTTTTTTTTTTTTTGCAATGGCTATTGTATGGAGAAGACAATAAGAAATAAATCACATATGTAGAACTATATAATGATCCAGTACAGATGTTGAACAAAATAGCGCTGGGAATATGAAGAGGGAAAAACAAAGCATAATAAAATTAGTGGACATTGTAAAATGAAATAACTTTTATTAAGATGGAGAACACAATTCTTCAAAAAGCACATACAATCTCCAAATACAATCATTTGGATATTTGGTTTATAAGTTTCTGGATTCTCATATAATGTACTCCAAACATTTTTTTTTGTGTATGACCTAAACAAAAAACCTATTTTATTTGTTGGGTTATTTCATATTCAAAGATTTAAAAATATAATCAATCAAAAAATTACCCGTTGCATTCTTTTAAAACTCTAAGAAATGAAGTAAACTTTGTTTCCGCACATTTTATTCTTAGTATGAAGGATGAGTTATTTGTCATTACATAACAATTCTAGATTAACAGGCAGTAATCTCCATTTTAATCTAAAATTAGGCTCTACATCAGGAACGGAGCGTTGATAAAAAAAAAACGTTAAAAACTGTATGTTTTTTCGCTTACGCTTGGATACTCGTTTTGACAGTGTTGCAAAAAATTAATTACTGCTGCAGTTTCAAACACTTTTAAGAAGAGTATTGTGTGAAAATTGAATTAACTTACCAACTTCTTGTTTATAAAATTAAAAGTTTCTTCCTTTTCAATTTTGACAAAAAAAGGGATCTGTAATCTACATATTATTGGAAGAAATGTCCAGAAAGGTGTCTATAAAAATATTTGTTAGCTTGGAAGAATGTTCTTGAAGTGAAACCGATAATGTTCTAGTTCTTGAGTTTGTTCAAACAAATTTGTGGGTCATTATGATCCAGGATCGGAAAAAAGCTTACTAAAAACTAACTTTTTGTTCCAGCTGACGTTTTTGTAATAGCTGGAACAACAGAAAAGTAAATTTCAATTTGTGTAGTAAGTTTTACTAAAGATAGTTAGTGAGCATCTTTAATAAAGTAGAACTGCATCATTATTAGTATTATTATCAGGCTGATCCGTATTGAAAATATTATCAGGGTGAAAGTTAGATGAACACAATTGAATTATGAAGGCTATGTTCTTGTAGACGTAATAAGCCCTTAGTTACTTCACTACCATCCCCGGTGGATGTCGATTTGAATAACTTCAGTAGTTAATGTAAAAAAAAGAATACTACCGTTTTCAACCTAAAGTACACCCTTTATGGCTTCTGTCATTGCATGGGCTTCCTCGCTACTTCAACCAGAAAATCATATCCAATAAAGTGATACTTGTGGGTAGCTTTTTATAAAATAATAACCTGTAGTGTCTTACTCAACATATCAGATAAAGCACACGACAGATATCGAGTATTTACCCTCGACATTTATGTTTTCATTTGCTTGTAAGGAAAAGAACCTACTTTATTTTACTTTAGCAGTTATTTCTTCTTCTCAATATGTTCCAGTATTGTTAATTTTCCGTTTAGTTATATTAACTGATAGTAATATCACCAATTTTCAAAGGATTTCCACTATTCCACTTAAATTATTTTGAAAATTTTTTAAAGCAGGATTTATTTATTTTTTCTTTAAGACATGAAGTTACCTGGTCTGAACTATTAATTTGGAAACTTCAACAGCTGCGAAAGTAAGTTTGTTATATGACTGGCGGGGAAAGAGTATATTTTCATGAGCAGCAATCAATTTCTTTTTCTGTTCAGCAAACATTTAATTCGTTATCCGAGTACTCACAATGAAAGTTCGTCTTGATGACGTTTAAATTTTTAACAGTTCCATACTTAGATTTACACCTTCCTCATTATGAATAACACTTAGGGGTGAATTATTTCGACTGTCGTCGGCAATATACCAAGCCAAAAATATTTGTCACATTTTTTGCGTGCCTAACTAACTCTACGATGGTTGCTTCAGTGATGTATATAGGCTTTTAGTGCTTCAGACAAAGCATCTTCATGATCACAATGCATAGACTACGGGAAGCACACTGGGAGAATCCCAAGAGCTAGCAACATTAGCAGTGCAACGCACGGTAATAAAGCTAAATGAAAGAGTAGGCATACAAATACAAACTTTGCCACTGTATTCAACTGATGTAAAAACGATAATAATATTATTGCAAAAAAATCCGACCTGGTGACGGGTTGTGACCTTTGCTTTGAGAAACCCTGTTCTAGATGATGGTATTTTGCCCTAGGAAGGTAATTTCAAACTACTATCTCAGCCATTTCCTTGTTTCTAGGCCTTTGGAGATTGCATGGAAAATAGGTCTATGTATTCTATCTACATTTTAACAAAAATTGTCAACTTAATTTTGGGTGTTAAGTATCTTTTTATTTGACTCTAGGTTTTGAAAACACAGTTCCCATGATATAAGTAGATTTTTTTTACGAATTTATTAAAAAAATTTATAAATATTTGAAACCTTATAAATCGGGATTTAGCTTAGATATGAAGCTAAAAAGAATTCCCTTGTGCCTCATTCGATGATTTCACGTCTATAACACGAAGTTTATCAAAATTCATGAAAGGTTAGTGCCTTTTTAAGAAGAAGCGTGGAGGTAGACATTTCAAACCATACCCTATGTTACGTATTATATAGATCCCTTGATGTTAATTTGGTTAGCTGAATGTGTCCCGTTAGACCGCCCCTCCCATATCCCCGACCACCCTGCTTAAAATGTATTGAAGTTGGGCGTCAGGGTAACAAATCGACTAATACTTCTTGCCATGTGTTAACTTTTGAATAAATAGAAGCACTTGATATATGTCAGATCCAATAATATCTTCGAATATTATGTAACAAAATGGTAGCTTGTGCTAGTATTTTTCTGCATTATGGAGTTTCAACTTTTCTTATATTTGAAATCTATTTCTCAGATACTTAATGTCACATTTCACGAAAATTGCTCAGCTCAACACTGCAACTGGGTTCAAATATTATGTTCCATTTGCATTTTCTGAGAAAAATTCACAAATGGAAACCGGTTAGATTGGCTCAATTTTACGAGTATATGAAACTCATTCATGGTTAAGTAGATTATCAAACATAGATTATCAATGATTGTTTTTAATATAAGGTGTTTAAATAAAGTTGAAAATTTTAAAGGTTAAACGTAAAAAATTTAACAGTTGCCTTAATAGCTAGATTAGCATCTCTCTTTGTGTCTCTTGTTGCCTGTTCCTCAGATAGCTCTGTCTAACACCTTTAGATTTATTTTTATGCGATGAACCATTAAATATACAATGGTGGAAAAAACAGAGACTAGTATAACCTGAGTCCCAAAAAATAAACTACTAATGTTTATAAATGTCTGTACAGGTAAATGTCAAACGCCTAAAAGAATACCGCTCTCGTTTGATCCTCTTCCCCCGTTCTTCTAAGAAGGTACAGAAAGGCGAAGCCACAGAAGAAGAAATCAAGATGGCTTCTCAACTCCAGGGTGACGTTATGCCTATTAGACAGCCTAAAGGCAGGATGGACAAACCTAGGGTAGTTACTGAAGAAGACATGAAATTCAGCCCCTTCCATGTTTTGAGACAGGTATATTTTTTACTTATAAGTTCTTGCTGAAAGTGGATTTAAAATGCCCTTGTATGTAGTTGTCCTCCCTGGTGATTCATAAATAGTTTCATGGTTTTCTCTTCTCTTGAGGTTTCTTTTTTGTTTTATCAGTTTTTGATTTTCCAGTTTTGTCACTACCTTGTTAGTTTTCCTGAAATTATGTATTTAATTTATTTATTAATTATGTAATTTCCTGAAATATATGTATTTATTACATAAGGAAGTCGGAAGAGTTGAAATCAAAATATGCCAGTTTGCTAAGTCAGAATTTGATACTAACCTAATAAAGGACAAGAAGAACGGTTTCAGATACTTTTTCAGTGTTGAACTCATCTCTAATAGTGATACATTTATGCCACTGTAGCCATAAGTTTTTAAGTCAGTTAAAGAAAAAACCTTGGGGGGCGTAATTGAGTAGTCATCATTGTTTTATTTATAAACTTTTATCGTTTTATGTTTAAAATCACCAGGTGTTTGGTGTTAAGATGGTAAGCGCGGCTTTTTTTCGTATAATGTATATATATAATTTAATGTATATATATATATATATATATATATATATATATATATATATATATATATATATATAGATATATATATATATATATATATATATATATATAATATATATATATATATATATATATATATATATATATATATATATATATATATATATATATATATATATATATATATATATATATATATATATATATATATATATATATATATATATAGATATATATATATATATATATATATATATATATATATATATATATATATTATATATATATATATATATATATATATATATATATATATATTATATATATATATATATATATATATATATATATATATATATATATATATATATATATATCTATATATATATATATATATATATATATATATATATATATATATATATATATATATATATATATATATTATATATATATATATATATATATATATATATATATATATATATATATATATATATATATATATATATATATATATATATATATATATATATATACATTCATTTTGCACGGAGGGCATATGTCTGGTTTCATATTTGAGCGCTGAAACTAGTACATTAACAGAGAAACAAATTCACCTATCCTATCAACACTATGACTTAGAGCAGACAGAAAAGGAAAACGAAAAAAAGACGCGCTTACCATCTTAACACCAAACACCTGGTGATTTTAAACATAAAACGATAAAAGTTTATAAATAAAACAATAATGTGACTAAAAAATAAAGTGACTAAACACTTCAAAATACACTAAAACTTCAGCAAATTATTTGGTCGGCACCAATGTCCAAAGATGGTTAAGTCTGATAGACGGGAGTTATGCTCAGGAGCTTGCTTTCTACGGTGAGAATGGGATCAGCAATGTTAAATTTCCTGACAAAATAAGAATTGTGAGGAAATGTTAAAGATATTTCGAGAAACGATAGAAAACTGAACGAAATTTTGACTTGTCTAAATTTGAAAATTTTTGCCAAAAAGGTGCAATATATAGATAATGCGGTAAAGCAACCAAGTTGAAAAGTTTTGAAAAAAGACGACTTTTGAAGTGTATATTTTTAGTAAAAAAAACATGCATTCTATTGCCCGATCTGACGTTCTATATGAGCTATTAGGATTTCTCGTGTAAGCCTTACCAACGAACCAATTGAGAGATCAAGGTAAGTAATCTGACTGACTTGATCCTGTTGTTCACAAGCAGGATATCCGCTGGTGGCGCTTGCTTCTAGTTGAAGAAAAAAGCTATAGTCTTTTGTGCATTGAACTCGTGGCCTAGCACCGAATAATCACATTTAAGCGATGTAAAAACCTCGCTTATGTATACTATATATATATATATATATATATATATATATATATATATATATATATATATATATATATATATATGTATATATATATATATATATATATATATATATATATATATATATATACATATATATATATATATATATATATATATATATATATATATATATATATATTTGAAATAAAACAGTTCTACTCTACTTACGCTGCTTCCAAAATAATTATGAGGCTTTTTTGTAATTTAACTAATTAATAACGAATTTGAATTGTTCATGCACTTCCAACTGGGTTTTGTTTCCTGATTTTATAATGAGAAAAAAATTTACTGGCATGAGATCAAATTAACCAAACAAAACAAAGCTGTTGTTCTTTTTCAAAACCTCTTCGGTAGTCTAACTCATTTATTCGGTAATGTAAAATAACTTAAATGAATAAAATATTCATAGTTTTCTTTCCTAGCCGCCTCACAGGGATGTGGATATTCAAAGCATTTGAAAGTTCAGTCCTATTATGCAGCGTAAAATTTGGCGAATTACCACCAGGATTTATAGGGAGCTGGATTTGACTCTAACCAAGGGACCCCGCTCATACCATTTTATCAGCAACGTTGACCTCCTGGCCCCTACGATGCAGATTCCGTTTTCAGAGCAAGTAGCAGAGCTTACGCTGAGATGGTGCGGTCATCTCCGAATGCCAAAAGAAAAGCCCTGTTGTGTTGCCGACGATATCAACCTGATCAAGACTGGGTGTGCTGGAGGAGGATGTTGTCTGCTCTCTGGACACTGGCGCCAAGCTGGCAGGAAAATTAAGTAATCTAAGCAATTGAGGATAGGTAAATTAGTAGAAAATACACGTGAAAAAAGGTCTGCTAATTATTTCGGATTAGTTTCACTAGCACAATAGGTTATGCTGCATACTCACCTACTAAGTTATGACACGTCGTTTTGCCCAGAAACTTTGCAACAGTTTAAAAATAAACTAAACAATTTTTATTTGTCATGTTCATACTGCTGTTGATCAACGGGTCAGATTTCTTCTGCTTTGTGTTGTGATAAATGGTAAAGAGCCAAAGAGAGCTATGGGATGTACTTATCAGAAATCTATAAAATTCAAGATTGGATGTTTAAAATTTCCAGTTTTTCTGTACTATTTCTTGCATGTTATAAATATCTTATATTTTTGCCTTTCTGAGGCTTTTACACTCCATTGAATTTTTGGGTGATTTTCTCATTTTGATGACATTTTTATGCCCGTAAAATTGTTGTAAGGTCAGTTGTTAAAAATATGATCCCTGTATTTTAGGCTCGTGCTGCAGCTCGTCTGCATGGCATCAGACAAAAGCGCGCCAAGGAAGCTGCAGAAGACCCAGAATCTGCTAAGGCCGCCAAGGAAAAGGCTCTTAAAGCAAAGAAGAAGTGATTTGCTCTTTTTGTGGTTCGGACAAAATAAAACTTTGTCTTTGCTAACTTGGCTCTTGCTTATTCTAGCAGAATGAATTGGATTTAAAAATGTGTAAGATTACTGTGGTTTCTCTAGGTCAGACCTGTCGAATGTAAGGACCTTGTGCTATGACAGATTCGTGTCTGAATTTGTAACATTTTAATTGTATAAGATTATAAGAAATAAGAAAATTGAGATTAATCGTTTAAGAAATAGATAATGTAAAACGAAAAAAAAAAAAAAAATGCAAATCCAAGATTGAAATTGAACCGTTATTGCTAAGAAAGCAAAACCGTGAAAATGCTATAAATTCAGAGTATTTCAAGTGTACTTTGACCAGGGGTGTTAAGCAGCAGTTTCCCTTGCGGCGAATGGGTAGCAGTAAAGTTCTGGCTGAAAACAGTAAATTTTGTCTTGCAAGAACGGCCAGGCCGTGTCAGTTCGTGGTGCCTGCCCGGTATGTCTGATTGAAAGTATTTTTTTTTAAGTCTCCTAGAAAAAATTTGCATATATTTCACATAAAATATTCTTTTGGTTTTAGACACAAGTTTTCTGGTCAAAAAACGAATTTTCGGTTCTGGTTTGAACCAAAAGCGAACTTAGTATACGAAGGCAAGTTCTCATTAAGCAATGGGTAATTCTGCTGCCAAAGGAGAATTCGATATTTATCATAACTGCTGAAAAGGTTTTTACCCAGTGGTATAATGTCTAACCGTAAGAGGTATGAAGTTAAACCAAATCTATTTTCGTTATCATATTCAAATTTGATATAAAGATAAACTTACAGCTATGTAAATTCTGAACAATAACTCCAATATAATCCTAATGCGAATAGCCTTGAATCATTGAGTGGCTGGATGGACATTTACAAAGATGAGGTATTGAGCTGAATTAGCCAACAAAAATAAACAATTTTTGTCACAATCTCTCATTTGTCTGCATATTCAAAAATTTGGCTTTCATTGGGGTTATTCTATATGATCGGACAAAATACTTTTTCACAAATACCACATCTTTTCACTTAATTCGCAAATTTCTGTTTACCTTTCTTTAATCCCTTCTTGGAAATAGACTTGTGAATTTAAATGTAAAAAAGTGAAACGTTAACACAAAATTTTCTAAAATCTGTCCACCCAAAGCTATACAAATACACAGCGCTTAAATGTTAATCAGCTAAATTAAAATTTTACCTGCCTAGTTCCTAAGAGGATGCTCAATCTGGCTTCAATAGTAATAAACCAATACGTAATTGCGGACTGTGTTTGTATGAAATAATAATCTGTAGGCCTACTAATATCAAAATAGGAATAAGAGTAACAAAAGATTGCTATCTGTTGGAGTAGGAGTAATTGCCACTTGTCTCCTGACCTGCAATTGACACTCGTATTTAGTTGTGAGGATGACCTTCAGCTCAACATTATCTAGTCTTCGAGTTTATTTGCAAAATTTGTTAAAAGTCTTTAAGTAGCGGTTTCAACACAAAGATCCTAATTTATTTAGTATCCGAGAGCGCATACATATGAAGAGGAGGATGGAAATCACACAGGAAGAATTTAGCAGTAATGTTTCTAAAATACTAAAGGATAATTCCATTTTTTATCCATCTCTTTGACAAAAGAAATGCACAGATCTGTAAATGTGCTACTTTAACTTGTGTTTTTGTAAAATCGTTGACTTTCGACGTCTATTTTGATTGACAAATAGGATAAAAAGTAAATAAAACTACTTATTAGCCTCATCGACGCTTATGTTGTTTGTTTTGTAGCTAGCCTTATTACCTTAGAAAATACGTGTTTGAAACAAAGAAATTCGCGTCATTGAAACAAGAAATTGAGTATTCATGATTTTTCTTCAAAAATGGCAAAGTGCGAAGCGCGACCACCTAATGCACCAGAAATTGTGCTTTTTTTAATGATTGGATTAAATTTCTTCAGTGTTTTTATATTAATTACTCAGGAAACTAATGATGATAATATGTCAAATTTTTGTCCAATTCTACCTCACTGTCGCATTTAACAGTTTCAGCCAAAATGAGCCAATTTGATTCTCTTGAGTCGGATATATTATCGCTCAATTGCATCAATATAATTTATGCTCCCCAATTAAAATAGTCCTTACCGTGTATTTCCCAGCAAATATGTCTTGCAATTTTGTTGAGCATCAAATCGACCGCAAAATTATCTTGCCAGTTGACATCTAAAATATCCTCAGTATTAAACATGGACCATTTGCTTACGAAGTAATTTCTGCCTGAAGAGAAGGATAATATTTCCCTGATTGGAAAGGGAAATTTTTCTACTCTTTTGGAAAGATGGAATAATTTCTATATTATATCCAAATTGTAAGAGATTCAAAGCTTAAACGGAAAACTGATCGTATATACCAATTAGCTAAAAAAGAAAACTAGTTGTTTTTCAGGGAGTAAACAACGAAATTTAAACTCGGAGAAAAATGAAATAATCCTTTTTATAAGAAGGAGGGTGGCTGCCCCCGTTCTTTACTCCAAGGTTTAACTAGTCCTTTCGTCAAAGCATTTTAGAAAAAAAAGAAATTGTGGTTGGTTATTGTAGGTTTTTTAGATCCCGATAGCATTTCAAGGTATTTGAACTGAAGCCTTTTTTGTTTCAGCTTGTTTAATACAATCCTGATTTTTCTTAAAACTGCTAGAGATATGAGGGAAGTTGTCAACCTCCTCAGTACGCATATTTCACACTCCATCCACATGTATTACTCGGGATGGAGGAAGGTTATGCTGTGAATTCTCCATAATTTATTTGAATGACGTCTACAGCAAAGTGAAAATTTGCGCAAAACAATGCTTTTTTGATTCTTAACAGTTGGTACCACAGTTCATATAATTATCCAGTAAGCTTATCGCAGATCATTTCTGGTCTTCGTTCTCGGTGCGAACAAAAAGCTCCTCCCACTTCTTCGTGCAGTTATTAATAGCGGGTTTCCACTTGTTTCCGATTGTTTCGCGTCTGACTTGTCTACCCGTGAAAAGATCTGAGGCCGCTTATGTTTCTACGTTCTCTGGAGCACTCGCACCCCGGTCCGGGTTTTTATAATGGGTGAGATAGGGAATGATCATACTGGATAATTATAAGAACTGTGGTTGGTACGAACTACCATGTGCTGTATAACCGTTAGTATTAATATGTAAATGGTCTAGGCAGGGATGTGTAACCTGCGGCCCGTCTGAGATTTTTGTGCAGCCCACTAGTCATTTTCACTCCAAGCAGCATTTTTTTTAGCAGAATTGCTGAAAATTGAAAAATGCTAACATTTAAAAATATTTTACTTCATCTCATAAATTTTTGATACTTATGCCGCACCTAAAGAGCCTTCGTACACTATGAAACAATCTCAAACATGTCAAAAGGCTCATTGACGTTGTATTGTAGAAATAGATTTTTCTTTCTTTCTATGTGTGTCTTATTTGTTCTTATTTTCAAAGATGAAATTCATGGCTTTTAATTGTTTCTTTATGTACCCATTTTTCATGAAATTGAATAGGTTCTGCGGCCCATTGAATTATTTCAAGTACAATGCGACCCACTATAATAAGACAGTGGACATCCCTGGTTTAGGATAACCGCTTCTTTTGAATGGACTTTATGGATATATGTTTAGGGACGAATATATCACCACGCGACAGCAAAGCCTCTGAAACCGGGAGGCTATATAAATAGCTTTTCTATATTTATCCTACTCATTGCAAGTTCTAGTTAAATTCTAAAGCTATTTCCAACCCGCGCTGAGGTTAAATTTACTGAAAATAGCTAAAGCCAGACTGCCACTAAGTTTCATTCTGTTCTAAGCTGTATTTGATTAAAAACGGTTGATTGATATCTACTGGCCCTGTAATGCTAATTTGCAAAGCAATGGGGTGAAATTGTTTTTCATTATCATTAACTTTAAAATTGCTTATAACAAGGGGTCATTATATAGATGGAGCATCAAAATTATTGTCCAAATAATTTGGGATGAAGCTGAACCCCAAAAGACATTTTCACAAATTCTCTATTTGGTTGCCGTTACCAAGACAAAGCAAGTCATTGTAAAACTGAGCCAGGGAATACTTGGCACATCCAACTATTGCAGAAATTTAATTAAATCAAGTGATATTGAAAGAAATTTAATCATTTTTTGGAGAATAGTCACATTATTAAATTGCTGGTACCCAAATATTTTTTATTTTATTTTAGAGCTGAAGGAATCATATGTCTTCTTAAAGATAAACATAAATTTCAAAAGTGTTTGGGAATTTATGAAAAGTTCTGTTGCAACTCTAAATTAATTTGTGTGGACATAGATAAAGCTTAGAGAATAACATCACATAAAATACATTTTTAGGCTTATATATTTATATTCACCCAACAGATTCTATATATCTAATCTCACGGGGAATACACGCAGTTATGGATATTCATAATCTGTAGCTTTTATATCAGTTTTGATACAGGATGTAAACAGACTAAGTTTATTCTCAATTTACTGGAATTCTTTAATGCCCTTTGAGATCCTTTTTTATGATGATTTAATGTTATCATTTAAGGTTACTGATACTAGACATAAACTAGTTTGTTCCGCAGCCAAACACTATGCTTTTGTTTTTATTGTAAACGTTGGATGTCATTTCCCCGATAATAAAAGGACCATTATTTCTAGTATACCCGATTGGAATCGGTCGTCTCAGGATATAAAATCTACCTTGTCTCAGGGCCATCAAAATATAGGCTGCAGCCATTTGATGTTTTTTATGACCCCTGTGTTTTATTTGGGACTAACCTGTGATCCTCTAGCCCCCCTCCCCCTCTAGTACTAAAATACTACACAAATTGTAAAGAGGTTGACGCAGCGTCAATGACGCTACAAATATTTTTGAAGTAAGGATGACTCTGGCTTTAGGAGTCTACTTTTTGTAAGGGGCTTTAACATCTAGCGTGTTCCCAGAGGCTCAAGGAGCCCATCGGGAGCTAGTTTATTAAATGATGCTGTACCGAGTTTTGAGCCTGTGTGTAATTTTACATAAATAAAGTAAAATTTGCTGTTGAGTTAAAAGGGCAACAAGAAGGCAATCCTGCTCTTGTACCTGGTATTGACTAAGACGTTAGATCTTTTGCAATTTTACAGTTTCTGATAAGTTGAATGGATATTTATTATCCTATTCAGTCTATTTTAGGGGTGCCTCTAGAACCATAATTTGTCGTTTTGCCATGATCGAACCCCGGGTTAAAAAGGCAAGGTAGAGGCCTTGTTCGCCCTCAATCACTTACAATATATTAAAAGGTTGCTAGAACTTGCAATTTGAGTCTGAATGAGACCCCTTTCTGAAATTTTATGACAAATAGTTCGATACTTGACTTGTAATGAGAAAAAACACACAACTGTAACACAAAAATGTGAAAATTTGCATTTTTGTCGTTACGTGACTTTTAATTCTGTGGGGGGGGGGCATCTTTATTTGATCAAAAGTGCAAAACAACTGTACAAAAGCTAGAGCCGGACAGATTTCGAATACAGATGTAACAAATTAACTTAATTAAGTAAGAGGAGACTATCAAAAAATTAGGCAAAGGAAATATTGATGCAAAAAGAGCATTTGTTTCACTCAGGATATGAGGAACTGCTGTATGAAATTTCTTGAAATATGGACTTTTTCGGATAATTATCTACCATAACCAACTGAATTTCAAAAATCATTTCAAAGGTGAAGAAGAATAATCATTCCTCTACCTTGATTATTCTTGAACTGAACTCATTTTATTTTTATCCTGGCAGTCCCGACTATACATTTTTATAGCCTATCTCACAAACAGCCTTACTATGCCCACATAAATTACGAAATGCCAAACGGAGAGGCAGTTAGGAAGAAATTTACTGGAATCTATACAATGGGACATAAAAGGAACTTTGAAATTCACTTTTTCTTTTCGTACCTTTAGTAACAGAGCTAGAATAGTTTGAGACTCATAAACGAGAATCCGTTGATGAATTCCCGTAGAGTTGCACGCAAAAGTAATCTTTATAAACAGTAAAATGCCAATCCGAGAGGCATTTGGGGAGCGATTTACTGGAATTTATACAATGGGACATAAAACGGAACTTTTAAGTTCGCCTTTTCTTTTATGCCTTTTATAAAACAGTTTGATGAGCTCAGGAACAAAGTTCCGTTGATGAATTTCTTGAGGGTTCAACGGAAAGGCACTTTGCAACAAAACATTACCTTTTTGGAAAGTTTTCTATTGCTGGGCAAATCCATGTAGTTTTCTTTCTTTTGAATTTGTCTACCCTTTAGTAATTTGAAGCTAAAGGGAGTTGATTATAAATTGCAGAATAACCAAGGAAATTGTTAATCTTCTATAAAGTTTTGAAACCTGAACAAGCTCAATACTTCTTTAAATGGGCTAAGAACGACGAAGTAGATTCATGTCGTGTGTAAAAATACAAAATTGGTAATACGAGTATTTTATTATTTTATTTAGTATGTAATATTTTTCCCATTGATCTACATTGTATTTTCATTTCGTTTTTACCTTTCTTTTTCGATTTGGTCAGCTAAGCCTGCTGACCATCCCATCGTTTGCGTTTTATGGAGAAATATGAAATTTGATTTTCTTTTACTTCGGATGTCCTCGAGAGATAAAACTGAAAGGACTGTATAAAAACCCAAAAACAAAAGAAGAAGGGTAATCTGAAGAGTAATCTTTATTATGTTGCACTTACTGCTGCAACATTGATTTATACAAAGCGGTGCGGATAAGTTAATTAAACTTCATTTTTTTTTTGTAAGATTTGGAGGAGTTCAGGAAAGAGGTTGCAATGATCAAATCCTATTAGAGTTGTGAAAAGAGGCATTTCTCAAATAGAATATCTGGGGAAAGATATAGTTTTATTGGCTTAGAAATACATTAGACAGTGTAAAAAATTAGACACTTTCGTGGTGCAGTCCTTCGTATATTCAAATAAACTGCGTATAACCTTTTCATATTTCACCAGTCTTCAGGTTAGGATTGGTCTTAGCTATGTTTTACGATACGGTTTCCTATCGGAAGACCCGATTTTTTTTATAACATTAGCAAATATTTTCTAAGTTATGGAAGCCCTTTCTTTATTATGACTATCTAGCACATCTACAGCCCTGCAATGACCACCTAAATAGCAAAATACCCAACCAAGAAGCACATTGGGAATATTATTCAAAGAGACGTAAAAAGGCAAGTGGAAATTTTCTTTAATATTTCTTTTTAAAATTTCTTTAATATTTAAATTTAAAATACCTTTTTTTAATGAGTGAAAGAATTCGAAAATAAGGCTCTATTTGGTGGGCCACTTAGTATTCCTTGTGAAGACATTCTGCAACAAAGAATAACCTTTTTGAGAAAAGTTGGATGACCGTTTGGGCGTTCGCGAGTCTCATCTTTCTTTTGTGCTCTGATTACTCTTCAATAATCAGAGGCAACGCTATAGCGTTGCCTATAGTAAAGGCCATACGGCTCCAATGTTTTATTATTTTTTTTCCCAGAGGCACTTCATATGGAAGGGGTCGTCAAAGAAACTTCAAAAGGGGCTCACTCGATAGAAAATCGAGAGTTCTAGTGCCCCTTTTAATAGTCGAAAGTGATTGGAGGACAACTAGCGTCCCCCACGCCCATCATTCCCCCAAACACATCCAATCAAAATTTTGAGATAGCCATTTTGTTAAGCGTAGTTGATTTCCAGATAGAAAATATGTTTTTGAGGAGGACACTCCCCACAACCCTTAGGGTAATGGTTTTAAGTTACGCCCTGGGGGGGCAAATAAGGTTTTTATAGAAGGCGTTATCGTAGAAACTTAAAAACAGGCCCGTTCAATTGGAAATTCGAAGGGCTAATGCCCTTTCCAATAGTCGAAAGTGATTGGAGGGCAACAAGCCCCCCCCACGCCCATCATTCCCCCAAACACATCCAATCAAAATTTTGAGATAGCCATTTTGTTCAGCGTAGTTGATTTCCAGATAGAAAATATGTTTTTGAGGAGGACACTCCCCCACAACCCACAGGGCAAGGGTTTTAAGTTATGCCCTGGGGGCATGTAAGGTTTTTATAGAAGGCATTGCCGTAAAAACTTCAAAAAAGGCTCGTTCGATTGGAAATTCAAAGGGCTAGTGCCCTTTTAATAGTAGAAAGTGATTGGAGGGCAACTAGCTCCCCACAGGCCCATCATTCCCCCAAACACATCCAATCAAAATTTTGAGATAGCCATTTTGTTCAGCGTAGTTGATTTCCAGATAGAGTTATGGGTTTTATAGCCAAGGGTTTTAAGTTATGCACTGGGGGCATATAAGGTTTTTATAGAAGGCGTTGTCGTAGAAACTTCAAAAAAGGCTCATTCGATTGGAAGTTCAAAGGGCTACTGCCCTTTTTTAATAGTCGAAAGTGATTGGAGGGCAACTAACCCCCCTCTCACGCCCACCTTTTCCCCAAACACATCCAATCAAAATTTTGAGATAGCCATTTTATTAAACGTAGTTTTAAGTTCTAGAAATTAGGTCTTTGAGGATGACAACTCCCCCACAGCCCTCAGGGCAAGGGTTGTAAGTTATGTTCTGGGGGCATATAAGGTTTTGTATAGACAACGTTGTCGTTGAAACTTCAGAAAGGGCTCATTCGATTGGAAATTTAAATGGCTAGTTCCCTTTTTATTAGTCGAAAGTGATTCTAGGGCAATTGACATCGCTTCCACACCCACCATTTCCTCAAACACATCCAATCAAAATTTTGACATAGCCATTTTGTTCAACGTAGTTGAAAGTTCTGGAAATTATATGTTTGAGCAGGACAATCTCCCCCACAGTCTTCAGGGGCAAGGGTTATAAGTTATGCCCTGCGGGAATATATGGTTCTTATGGAAGGAATGCTCGTATAAGCTTCAGAGAGGGCTAATTTGATTGGAAATTGAAAGTTCTAGTTCACTTTTTAAGCATCAAAAGATATTTGAGGGTAACCAGCCCCCCCCCTAAAACCCTTTTTTCCCAAATGCATCCAATAAAAATTTTAAGATAGCTATTTTGTTAAAATAGTTCAAAGATAATATTACAAAATTCCGGTGTCGACACAACCCACCAGGGCCCGGGGGCAGGCGTTGTAAGTTATGCCGTGGGGAAATATATGGGTCTTATGGAAGGGATGCTCGTATTAACTTCAAAGAGAGATCATTTGATTGGAAATTGAAAGTTCTAGTTAACTTTTTAAGAGTCAAAAGAGATTGGAGTGCACCTAGCCCCCCCCCCCCTCCACGCCCTTCTTTCCTCAAACCCATCCGATAAGGACTTTGAGATAATTTTTTTTTAAATAGTTCAAAGACCATATAACAAATACTCAGGGGCCAACACAGCCCCCCAGGGCCCGAGGGCAGGTGTTGTAAGTTATGCCCTGGGGGAATATATGGTTCTTATTGAAGGGATGCTCGTAAAAGATTCAGAGATGGCTCATTTGATTGGAAATTGAAAGTTCTAGTTCAGTTTTTTAGAGTCAAAAGAGATTAGAGGGCAACTTGCCCCCCCCCCCCCTCACGCCCCTTTATCCCCAAATGCTTCCAATAAAAATTTTGAGATAGCCATTAAGTTAAAAATTGCTCAAAAGTCAGATAACAAAAACTCAGGTGTTGTCACAACCCCCCAGGGCCCGGAGGCAGGCGTTGTAGGTTATGCCCTGGGGCATATATTGTGCGTATGAAAGGGATGCTCGTATAAAATTCAGAGAGGGCTCATTTGATTGGATATTGAAAGTTCGACCTCACTTTTTAATAGTCAAAGAGATCTGAGGGCAGCTAGCCCCCCCCCACGCCTTCTTTTTCAAAACCCATCTGATGATAAAATTGAGACAGACATTTTGTTAAAAATAGTTCAAAGGTCAGATAAGAAAAAATCCGGTGTCAACAGAACCCCCCCAGGCACAGGGGAAGGCGTTCTAAGTTATGCCCTAAGGGCATGTATGGTTCTTATGAAAGGGATGCTCGTATAAACTTCATAGAGGGCTCACTTGATTGGAAATTGAAAGTTCTAGTTCGCTTTTTAAGAGTCAAGAGAGGTTAACTAGCCCCCCCCCACGCTCTTTTTACCCCAAACCCGTCCGCTACAAATTTTGAGATAGCCAGAGTTTTGGAAATTGTTCAAAAATTAGATAACAAAAACGCCCCCCAGAGCTTGGGGGATAGGCGTTGTAAGTGCTGTCCTGGGGACGTATATGGTTCTTATGAAACGGATGCTCGTATAAACTTCTGAGGGGGCACATTTCATTGGAAATTGAAAGTTCTAGTTCAATTTTTATGAGTCAAAAGATATCCGAGGGCAAGTAGCCCCCCCCTCCACCACACACACCCTTTTTCCCGAAGCCCATCTGATAAATTTTTTATAATAGCCATTTCATTAAAAATAGTTCAAAGGTCAGATAAGAAAAATTCCTGTGTCGACAGAACCCACCAGGGCCCGGAGGCAGGCGTTATGAGTAATGATCTAGGGGCGTATATAGTTCTTATGGAAGGGATGTTCGTATAAACTTCGGAGAGAGCTCATTTGATTGGAAATTTAAAGTTCTTGTTCACTTTTTAAGAGTCAATAGAGATCGGAGGGTAACTAGCCCGCCCCTCCTCCACGCCCTAAATACAGCAGATAAAAATTTTGAGATAGACATTTTGTTAAAAACAATTCAAAGTTCTGATAACAAAAAAACTCTGGTGTCGACACAGCCCCCAGGGCCCAGGGGTAGGCGTTATAAGTTATGCCCTGGGGCATATAGGGTTGTTATGGAAGGGATGCTTGTATCAACTTCCTAGAGGGCTCATTTGATTTGAAATTGAAAGTAGTAATCCACTTTTTAAGAGTCAAAACTGATTGGAGGGCAACTAGCCTCCCCCCACATTCCATTTATTTTTTTCCCAGAGGCACTTCATATAGAAGGGGTCGTCGTATAAACTTCAAAGGGGCTCATTTGATTGGAAATCGAGAGTTCTAGGGCACTTTTTAAGAGTCAAAAGTGATCAGAGAACAACTGGCCCCCCCAAGCCCTTTTTACTCAAATACATCTGATAAAAATTTGAGATAGCCATTTTGTTAAAAATAGTTCAAAGATCATATAACAAAAACTCCTTTACGTATGGTCATTTCGTTGAATATAGTTCAAAGTTCAGATAAGAAAAACTCCTGTGTCGACACCCCCTCCCCCCAGGGGCGGGGCAGGCGTTGTAAGTATTGCTCTAAGGGCATATATGGTTCTTATGGAAGGTATGCTCGTATAAACTTCAGAGAGGGTTCATTTGAATGGAAATTAAAAGTTGTAGTTCATTTTCTCAGAGTGAAAAAAGATCTGAGGGCAACTAGCCTTTCCCACCCTCCACGCCTTTGGGTGTATCGGATGGATAAACCCATCCGATAAAAATTTCAGGTGACCATTTTGTTAAAAATAGTTCAACCATCAGATATTAAAACTCCAGGGTCGACACAACCCCCAAGGGCCCAGGGACAGGCGTTGTAAGTTATACTCTGGGGATATATATGGCTCTTAAAGAAGGGATACTCGTATAAACTTCAGAGACGGCTCATTTGATTCAAAATAGAAAGCTCTAGTTCACTTTTAAAGAGTCGAAAGAGACCGAAGCTTAATCTAGTCCCCCCACGCCCTTTTCCCCAAACCCATCCGACAAAAATTTGGAGATAGCAATTTTGTTAAAAATAATTCAAACATCAGATAATAAAAACTCCGAAGTTGACAGAAACCCATTTTTTCACTTTGATATCAGTTTTGATACTTTGATGAATATTTGATTATTTTTTAAAGTCTGATTTTGAAATAGGAAATTTTTAAAAACTTGAAACTTTTTGGAATAAAAAACGAACAAAAATTAATTAAAAAACAGTCCGAAAATTAAGTTTTTTAAAGAAAATTAAAGGCCATTTTAAACTTGGCTCAGCAGATACAAATACTTTTAAAATTCAGACTCAAAACGACCAGAAATTACTATTAGAGAGTAAATGAAACCCAAAACGAACAAACATTAAATAAACAATCATAGCAAAAACATATAACAAGTAATAATATAAATGACTAAATATATCTTAAAGCGAGTAATGCTTATATTGAATATGAAAATCAAGCTTAAAAAAAAAAAAAAAATCCTATTGAAGTATAAATGAAACTTAAAACGAACATAAATTAAATAAACAATCAATGCAAACAAACATACAATAGATAGTAATGTAAATTAATAAATAAATCTTAAAACGAGTGAAACTTAAATTGAATATGCAAATCAAGCTTGAAACGAACAAAAATCACCACAAACAAGAGTTTGGGTATGACCTCCTTCTCTCACTGTAAAAATCTAAAACCTACTGCGTCATTGGCGCTTTACTGAAAACTATATGCGTCTTGAACAGTCTTGGAAAGTATAAACAACATCAAAGTGAATATGTGATGTATAATGATACTAATTGTTGAAAGATCCATCAGTTCAAGAATTTATTTCACAGTAATTTTATTTTTATTTTCAATGCTGTAAGAACTGGAAAAGAGAATATTTGTAATATAATCCGTTTTCAGTTAAGCGCCAATGACGCAGTAGGCTTTTGGTTTTTATTTACAGTTAGGAAAGGAGGCAGTATCCAAACGCTTAGACCCTGGCGCCGCGCCAGCGGATCGACCGAATGCCGCCGACATGAGGCCCGATCGAACGCCGCCGAAGTGTCACAACGCCGCCGACGCACCACCGCCGGCAAAGGTGGCGGCGTTCGGTCGACTTTAGATTAATTTTGCGGCAATTCTTTATTGCGTCAACCGCAAAGTCGGAGCCTTTCCTTCTCGTGTGGTTTAGTATTTCGATTTTCCTGATTAGAAATCAAGCAGGGCTTGCACTATCCCCGAATTTTCGAGTATTTCCCCGAAAATCTATGCGTCACCCCGAAAAAAAATTTGGTTCCCCGAATCCCCGAAAATCACGCAATCACGGTGCCACCCCTAGCGATTTATCACCAGTGCCTTTCCTTGCCAAATATTACTTTGCATACCATAATTCTTCACTATTCTCTGGTTCGTTAATTTTCGTCTCTTTTTACTTTGCATAAAAACCAGACAGATGCAATATGCAATTGCATTACCAATATTGCAATATACACAGTTCTTTATATTTTGACAAAAAAAGTATCGTCTTTATGAAATGAGTTTAAATCATTCCGAATCCAGTTTCCCACTTGCAATTCCTTACATCATTCGTAGTAAAGAATTTTATTTTCAAGTTGAATAGAATTATAGAACGCATTCACTACATTCATTACAGTTGGATTTTGAAATTGATATCAGAAAGATCGTTTCTAGAGCTGAATTGTAAGTTTGCAGAATTTTTTTGTCTTTTGCTGTTTTTAGATAAGATTTTCTTAATGTTTAATACTCAATTGTTGAACGCCTGATAGATTAAAGAAAATACAATCTTCTGTCTGAAAATATTTTACCCCCTCCCCCCCCCAAAAAAAACAACCTTCTATTGAGACAAAATTTAGCTATAGACTAAGCTATATACAAGGTTGGGGAATTAAAGATTGAAACGGAAGTTACCCCACATGAATATGATTCATAAAAAAATTGTAAATTATTGCCTATAGGGGGGGGGAATAGGGGGCTATCATTTTTAAATGATAATACCTCATTTTTTATATTGAAAGCAGGGATGCCAAAAATATATTTTTTTTTTTTCAGTTAAAGCGGAGATGGAAGAAAATACTATCAAATTCCCTGGGAAACCATTGAAATATTTTTGATAGACCCAGGGCCCCCCATTGGGACTTTTTCATTGTCTTTGGTATTTTGAGATTTCTCATAGGCTACTGGCCTAATTTGGCTTTTGTGTGTGCTCCCTTTTAATTAGATTCTTTGGATCTTATTGAATGCCACGGCGAATCTATGACTCAGTTTTCCAATAGTTTGAAGTATATCTGAATAATTTCGCCTTTTTTGTTGTTGTCTTTGTACCCCTTTACTCATACCCTCAATTTTTTTTTTCCAAGAAACACTAAGCTGTTTAACGTTAGTTCGCGGGTTTGTTTGAACCATATAATGACCTAGTTAATTATTTAATAAATTATTTTTTTTTAAATGTAAAACTGAGACGGTATCCTAGCAAGGTGGTATCCAGAGGGGGGGGGGTAGGGAGGTATTATATTTAAATAATAATATCTCGAAATTTTTTTAAATGAAAGCAGGGATGCAAAAAAGTTAATTTTTTTTCTAATTTAAAGCAGAGACGGCATCCTATCAAGATGGTTTCCAGAGGGGGGGAGGGGGGTTGGGAGCTATCATATTTAAGTGATAATACCTCGAATTTTTTTTAAAAGCAGGGATGCCAATAAGTTAATTATTTATTTTTATTTAAAGCAGAGACGGTATCCTATCAAGATGATGGTATCCAGAGGGGGGGGGCATAGGGAGTTATTATATTTAAGTGATAGTACCTTGATTTTTTTTTATTGAAAGCAGGGATGCCAAAAAGTTATTTTTTTAAATTAAAGTTGAGACGGTATTCTATCAAGGTGGTATCCAGAGGGGGGTGGGGTGGGTGGTAGGGAGATATTATATTTAAATGACAGTATGTCAAATTTATTTGTTTTTTAAAGCAGGGATACCAAAAAGTTAATTATTTTTTTTTAATTTAAAGCAGAGAAGGTACCCTATCAAGGTGCATGGTATCCAGGGGGGGTAAGGGAAGTATTATATTTAAATGATAATATCTTGAATTTTTTTATTGAAAGCAGGGATGCCAAAAAGTTATTTTTTTTTAATTTAAAACAGAGACGGTATCCTATCAAGATGGCATCCAGAGGGGGGGGGGGCATAGGGAGTTATTATATTTAAGTGATAGTACCTTGATTTTTTTTTATTGAAAGCAGGGATGCCAAAAAGCTATTTTTTTTAATTTCAAGTAGAGACGGTATCCAGAGGTGGGGGGCATAGGGAGTTATTATATTTAAGTGATAGTACTTTGATTTTTTTTTTATTGGAAGCAGGGATGCCAAAAAGTTATTTTTTTTAATTCAAAGCAGAGACGGTATCCTATCAAGGTGGTGTCCAGAGGGGAGAGGGTAGGGAATCATTATATTCAAATAATAATATCTTGAATTTTCTTATTGAAAGCAGCCTCAGTCAACACAAAGTGGATAAGTTGATTTTTATTCATGACAATTATAGCCACATCCCGCAGTTAGAACAGACTTCCAAGTTTGACTGAAGGAATTTTTTTCGACCAGTTGACCCCTAGATTTTTTGTCCCTCCACACTATTTTGAAATGTACCTTTTTTTACACATACTAATATTTGGACTTTCATTAGTATACCAGCTTACCCGTCACGCGTTGCCACGATCTTAAAACAAAGGAAATTCAATTAGAATACCCCTAAGGAAAATTTCTAAACGTTCACTGTCTTAGTTAAAAGTTTTTAACGTCGTAATGTTTTCATTTTAGTTTAATTATAATTGAGAAACATATTCAAATCATACAAGATCACGTTGAATTGGTATGAATGCTCTTCGAAAAGCTGTTCAATTTTCTGATATCATCCATTATATAAATTCATTTAAGTTCGACCAAGCTAATTGGTTGAGACTGACATACTGATTGGAAATTAACTTCCATTTTCCTTCCAGTAGGCTACTGAGGTGGGTCATCCACATTTCGTCATTGGGAACTGATGCTTGATTATCTTTTAAGGTGAAATTTTAAGTTATCCTATTCAAAATGATTATAAATGATAGTGGAAAAAATTGGTAGGACAGGTTGATGTGTTTTTGTGTTTTACATACATTTCTGCTTGCAATTGTATGTTCTTGTGTGTATTGTAAATATTGTTTTATGTGTTATGTATGGTATATTTCAACAGTTGGATAATGTTTTGAAATATGAACCAACACATGTAAATTAAAGAAGGAATAAGCCAAGCAAAAATACTCCGTACAACATCTTTGTCCAACCCCTATGATAATTTAAAAATTAACAAGATTTTCGTTAGTTAAACTTGATGTATTTTCTTAAATTGTTATTAAAACCCGTTTTTAATGCAAGGAAGGCTTTTTAGGAACCTAAAAGAGCAAAAACAAAAAACGATCAATATCAAATTCGCCCGTTTCAACTGTTTAAGGTGACAAAGCAGATATTGGCAAAGGGCATTATGAAAAAATTAAGATTCTAAGTTCAAACTTATATTCAAAGTTTTTACCCAGATAATTGACGAGTTTTGTGATACGGTATTTGAAGTTTTGTATGCAGCAATGCTCGATGAAAAAAACTACTAATTTTGATAATTATTTATGTTAAGAATACATACCTAATAGATACTTCAACTATTATGCAAGGGTTCTGAAACGCCACAGCCATTTCGTTTCTCTTGATCAGAGGCAACGCTGTAGCGTTGCCTATAGTAAAGGCCATACGGCTCCGATGTTTTATTATTTATTTATTATTTTTTTTCCAGAGGCTCTTCATATGGAAGGGGTCGTCGTAGAAGCTTCAAAGGGGGCTTATTCGATTGGAAATCGAGAGTTCTAGTGCCCTTTTTAATAGTCAAAAATGATTGGAGGGCAACTAGCCCCCCCACGCCCATCATTCCCCCAAACACATCCAATCAAAATTCTGAGATAGCCATTTTGTTCAGCGTAGTTGATTTCCAGATAGAAAATATATTTTTGAGGAGGATACTCCCCCACAACCCTCAGGGCAAGGGTTCTAAGTTATGCCCTGGGGGCATATAAGGTTTTTATAGAAGGCGTTGTCGTAGAAACTTCAAAACAGGCTCATTCGATTGGAAATTAAAGAGCTAGTGCCCTTTTTAATAGTCAAAAGTGATTGGATGGTAACTAGCCCCCCTCCCCCCCCACGCCCATCATTTCCCCAAACACATCCAATCAAAGTTTTGAGATAGCCATTTTGTTCAGCGTAGTTGATTTCCAGATAGAAAATATATTTTTGAGGAGGACGCTCCCCCACAACCCTCAGGGCAAGGGTTTTAAGTTATGCCCTGGGGGCATATAAGGTTTTTATAGAAGGCGTTGTCGTAGAAACTTCAAAACAGGCTCATTCGATTAAAAATTAAAGGGCTAGTGCCCTTTTTAATAGTCGAAAGTGATTGGAGGGCAACTAGCCCCCCCCCCCACGCCCATCATTCTCCAAAACACATCCAATCAAAATTTTGAGATAGCCATTTTGTTCAGCGTAGTTGATTTCCAAATAGAAAATATATTTTTGAGGAGGATACTCCCCCACAACCCTCAGGGTAAGGGTTTTAAGTTATGCCCTGGGGGCGTATAAGGTTTTTATAGAAGGCGTTGTCGTAGAAACTTCAAAAAATGCTCATTCGATTGGAAATTAAAGGGCTTGTGCCCTTTTTAATAGTTGAAAGTGATTGGAGTGTAACTAGCCCCCTCCCCCCACGCCCATCATTTCCCCAAACACATCCAATCAAAATTTTCAGATAGCCATTTTGTTCAGCGTAGTTGATTTCCGCATAGGAAGTATATTTTTGAGGAGGACACTCCCCCACAACCCTCAGGGCACGGGTTTTAAGTTATGCCCTGGGGGCATATAAGGTTTTTATAGAAGGCGTTGTCGTACAAACTTCAAAACAGGCTCATTCGATTGAAAATTAAAGAGCTAGTGCCCTTTTTAATAGTCGAAAGTGATTGGAGTGTAACTAGCCCCCCTCCCCCCACGCCCATCATTTCCCCAAACACATCCAATCAAAGTTCTGAGATAGCCATTTTGTTCAGCGTAGTTGATTTCCAGATAGAAAATATATTTTTGAGGAGGACGTTCCCCCACAACCCTCAGGGCAAGGGTTTTAAGTTATGCCCTGGGGGCATATAAGGTTTTTATAGAAGGCGTTGTCGTAGAAACTTCAAAACAGGCTCATTCGATTGGAGATTAAAGGGCTAGCGCCCTTTTTGATAGTCAAAAGTGATTGGAGGGCAACTAGCCCCCCCCACGCCCATCACTCTCCCAAACACATCCAATCAAAATTTTGAGATAGCCATTTTGTTCAACGTAGTTGATTTCCAAATAGAAAATATATTTTTGAGGAGGATACTCCCCCACAACCCTCGGGGCAAGGGTTTTAAGTTATGCCCTGGGGGCATATAAGGTTTTTTATAGAAGGCGTTGTCGTAGAAACTTCAAAACATGCTCATTCGATTGGAAATTTTTTCAATAGTCGAAAGTGATTGGAGTGTAACTAGCAACCTCCCCCCCTCGCCCATAATTTCCCCAAACACATCCAATCAAAATTTTCAGATAGCCATTTTGTTCAGCGTAGTTGATTTCAACATAGGAAATATATTTTTGAGGAGGACACTCCCCCAAAACCCTCAGGGCAAGGGTTTTAAGTTATGCCCTGGGGGCATATAAGGTTTTTATAGAAGGCGTTGTCGTAGAAACTTCAAAAAAGGCTCATTCGATTGGAAATTAAAGGGCTAGTGCCCTTTTTAATAGTCAAAAGTGATTGGAGTGCAACTAGCCCCCCCCCACGCCCATCATTTCCTCAAAAACATCCAATCAAAACTTTGAGATAACCATTTTCTTGAGTGTAGTTGATTTCCAGATAGAAAATATGTTTTTGAGGAGGACACTCCCCCAGAACCTTCAGGGCAAGGGTTTTAAGATATGCCTTGGGGGAATATAAGGTTTTTATAGAAGGCGTTGTCGTAGAAACTTCAAAAAAGGCTCATTCGATTGGAAATTCAAAGGGATAGTGCCCTTTTTAATAGTCGAAAGTGATTGGAGGGCAACTAGCCCCCCCCCCCCTACGCCCATCATTCCCCCAAACACATCCAATCAAAATTTTGAGATAGCCATTTCTGTTCAGCGTAGTTGATTTCCAGATTGAAATATATTTTTGAGGAGGACACTCCCCCACAACCTTCAAGGCAAGAGTTTTAAGTTATGCCCTGGGGGCATATAAGGTTTTTATAGAAGGCGTTGTCGTAGAAACTTCAAAACAGGCATATTCAATTGGAAATTCAAAGGGCTAGTGCCCTTTTTAATATCCGAAAGTGATTGGAGGGCAACTAGCCCCCCCCCCCCCCCCCACGCCCATAATTCCCCCGAACACATCCAACCAAAATTTTGAGATAGCCATTTTGTTCAGCGTAGTTGATTTCCAAATAGAAAATATGTTTTTGAGCAGGACAATCCCCCAAAACCCTCAGGGCAAGGGTTTAAAGTTATGCCCTGGGGGCATATAAGGTTTTTATAGAAAGCGGTGTCGTAGAAACTTCAAAAAAGGCTCATTCGATTGGAAATTCCGAGGGCTAGTGCCCTTTGTAATAGTCGAAAGTGATTGGAGTGTAACTAGCCCCCCTCCCCCCCACGCCCATCATTTCCCTAAACACATCCAATCAAAGTTTTGAGACAGCTATTTTGTTCAGCGTAGTTGATTTCCAGATAGAAAATATATTTTTGAGGAGGACACTCCCCCAAAACCCTCAGGACAAGGGTTTTAAGTTATGCCCTGGGGGCATATAAGGTTTTTAAAGAAGGCGTTGTCGTAGAAATTTCAAAACAGGCTCATTAAATTGGAAATTAAAGGGCTAGTGCCCTTTTTAATAGTCGAAAGTGAATGGAGGGCAACTAGCCCCCTCCCCCCCCCACGCCCATCATTCCCCCAAACACATCCAATCAAAATTTTGAGATAGCCAATTTGTTCAGCGTAGTTGATTTCCAAATAGAAAATATATTTTTGAGAAGGATACTCCCCCACAACCCTCAGGGCAAGGGTTTTAAGTTATGCCCTGGGGGCATATAAGGTTTTAATAGAAGGCGTTGTCGTAGAAACTTCAAAACAGGCTCATTCGATTGGAAATTAAAGGGCTAGTGCCCTTTATAATAGTCAAAAGTGATTGGAGTGCAACTAGCCCCCCCCCCCCGAGCCCATCATTTGCAAGGTTTTTAAGTTACAACCCTCAGGGCAAGGGTTTTAAGTTATGCCCATATAAGGTTTTTATAGAAGGCGTTGTCATAGAAACTTCAGAAAAGGCTTATTCGATTGGAAATTCAAAGGGATAGTGCCCTTTTTAATAGTCAAAAGTGATTGAAGGGCAACTAGCCCCCCCCCCCCCAACGCCCATCATTCCCCCAAACACATCCAATCAAAATTTTGAGATAGCCATTTTTGTTCAGCATAGCTGATTTCCAGATTAAAAATATATTTTTGATGAGGACACTCCCCCACAACCTTCCGGGCAAGGGTTTTAAGTTATGCCCTGGGGGCATATAAGGTTTTTATAGAAGGCGTTGTCGTAGAAACTTCAAAACAGGCTCATTCGATTGGAAATTAAAGGGCTAGTGCCCTTCTAGTGCCCTTTTTAATAGTCGAAAGTGATTGGAGGGCATCTAGCCCCCCCACGCCCATAATTCCCCCAAACACATCCAATCAAAATTTTGAGATAGCCATTTTGTTCAGCGTAGTTGATTTCCAGATAGAAAATATGTTTTTGAGGAGGACAATCCCCCACAACCCTCAGGGAAAGGGTTTTAAGTTATACCCTGGGGGCATATAAGGTTTTTATAGAAGGCGGTGTTGTAGAAACTTCAAAAAAGGCTCATTCGATTTGAAATTCCGAGGGCTAGTGCCCTTTTTAATAGTCGAAAGTGATTGGAGGGCAACAAAGTCCCCTCCAATACCCATCATTCCCCGAAACATATCCAATCAAAATTTTGAGATAGCCATTTTGTTCAGCGTAGTTGATTTCCAAATAGAAAATACATTTTTGAGGAGGATACTCCCCCACAACCCTTAGGGCAAGGGTTTTAAGTTATGCCCTGGGGGCATATAAGGTTTTTATAGAAGGCGTTGTCGTAGAAACTTCAAAAAATGCTCATTCGATTGGAAATTAAAGGGCTAGTGCCCTTTTTAATAGTCGAAAGTGATTGGAGTGTAACTAGCCCCCTCCCAACCACGCCCATCATTTCCCCAAACACATCCAATCAAAATTTTCAGATAGCCATTTTGTTCAGCGTAGTTGATTTCCGCATAGGAAGTATATTTTTGAGGAGGACACTCCCCCACAACCCTCAGGGCACGGGTTTTAAATGATGCCCTAGGGGCATATAAGGTTTTTATAGAAGGCGTTGTCGTACAAACTTCAAAACAGGCTCATTCGATTGAAAATTAAAGAGCTAGTGCCCTTTTTAATAGTCGAAAGTGATTGGAGTGTAACTAGCCCTCCTCCCCCCACGCCCATCATTTCCCCAAACACATCCAATCAAAGTTCCGAGATAGCCATTTTGTTCAGCGTAGTTGATTTCCAGATAGAAAATATATTTTCGAGGAGGATATTCCCTCACAACCCTCAGGGCAAGGGTTTTAATTTATGCCCTGGGGGCATATAAGGTTTTTATAGAAGGCGTTGTCGTAGAAACTTCAAAACAGGCTCATTCGATTGGAGATTAAAGGGCTAGTGCCCTTTTTGATAGTCGAAAGTGATTGGAGGGCAACTAGCCCCCCCACGCCCATCACTCTCCCAAACACATCCGATCAAAATTTTGAGATAGCCATTTTGTTCAGCGTAGTTGATTTCCAAATAGAAAATATAGTTTGAGGAGGATAATCCCCCACAACCCTCGGGGCAAGGGTTTTAAGTTATGCCCTGGGGGCATATAAGGTTTTTATAGAAGGTGTTGTCGTAGAAACTTCAAAACCTTCTCATTCGATTGGAAATTAAAGGGTTAGTGCCCTTTTTAATAGTCGAAAGTGATTGGAGTGTAACTAGCCCCCTCCCCCCCTCGCCCATCATTTCCCCAAACACATCCAATCAAAATTTTCAGATAGCCATTTTGTTCAGCGTAGTTGATTTCAACATAGGAAATATATTTTTGAGGAGGACACTCCTCCACAACCCTCAGGGCAAGGGTTTTAAGTTATGCCCTGGGGGCATATAAGGTTTTTATAGAAGGCGTTGTCGTAGAAACTTCAAAAAAGGCTCATTCGATTGGAAATTAAAGGGCTAGTGCCCTTTTTAATAGTCAAAAGTGATTGGAGTGCAACTAGCCCCCCCCCCCACGCCCATCATTTCCTCAAAAACATCCAATCAAAACTTTGAGATAACCATTTTCTTCAGTGTAGTTGATTTCCAGATAGAAAATATGTTTTTGAGGAGGACACTCCCCCAGAACCTTCAGAGCAAGGGTTTTAAGATATGCCTTGGGGGAATATAAGGTTTTTATAGAAGGCGTTGTCGTAGAAACTTCAAAAAAGGCTCATTCGATTGGAAATTCAAAGAGATAGTGCCCTTTTTAATAGTCGAAAGTGATTGGAGGGCAACTAGCCCCCCCCCTACGCCCATCATTCCCCCAAACACATCCAATCAAAATTTTGAGATAGCCATTTTTGTTCAGCGTAGTTGATTTCCAGATTGAAATATATTTTTGAGGAGGACCCTCCCCCACAACCTTCAGGGCAAGAGTTTTAAGGTATGCCCTGGGGGCATATAAGGTTTTTATAGAAGGCGTTGTCGTAGAAACTTCAAAACAGGCATATTCAATTGGAAATTCAAAGGGCTAGTGCCCTTTTTAATATTCGAAAGTGATTGGAGGGCAACTAGCCCCCCCCCCACGCCCATAATTCCCCCGAACACATCCAACCAAAATTTTGAGATAGCCATTTTGTTCAGCGTAGTTGATTTCCAAATAGAAAATATGTTTTTGAGGAGGACAATCCCCCAAAACCCTCAGGGCAAGGGTTTAAAGTTATGCCCTGGGGGCATATAAGGTTTTTATAGAAGGCGGTGTCATAGAAACTTCAAAAAAGGCTCATTCGATTGGAAATTCCGAGGGCTAGTGCCCTTTGTAATAGTCGAAAGTGATTGGAGTGTAACTAGCCCCCCTCCCCCCCCCCCCCCCACGCCCATCATTTCCCTAAACACATCCAATCAAAGTTTTGAGACAGCTATTTTGTTCAGCGTAGTTGATTTCCAGATAGAAAATATATTTTTGAGGAGGACACTCCCCCACAACCCTCAGGACAAGGGTTTTAAGTTATGCCCTGGGGGCATATAAGGTTTTTAAAGAAGGCGTTGTCGTAGAAACTTCAAAACAGGCTCATTCAATTGGAAATTAAAGGGCTAGTGCCCTTTTTAATAGACGAAAGTGAATGAAGGGCAACTAGCCCCCCCCCACGCCCATCATTCCCCCAAACACATCCAATCAAAATTTTGAGATAGCCATTTTGTTCAGTGTAGTTGGTTTCCAAATAGAAAATATATTTTTGAGAAGGATACTCCCCCACAACCCTCAGGGCAAGGGTTTTAAGTTATGCCCTGGGGGCATATAAGGTTTTTATAGAAGGCGTTGTCGTAGAAACTTCAAAACAGGCTCATTCGATTGGAAATGAAAGGGCTAGTGCCCTTTATAATAGTCAAAAGTGATTGGAGTGCAACTAGCCCCCCCCCCACCCCCATCATTTGCAAGGTTTTAAGTTACAACCCTCAGGGCAAGGGTTTTAAGTTATGCCCATATAAGGTTTTTATAAAAGGCGTTGTCATAGAAACTTCAAAAAAGGCTTATTCGATTGGAAATTCAAAGAGATAGTGCCCTTTTTAATAGTCGAAAGTGATTGGAGGGCAACTAGCCCCCCCCCCTACGCCCATAATTCCCCCAAACACATCCAATCAAAATTTTGAGATAGCCATTTTGTTCAGCATAGCTGATTTCCAGATTAAAAATATATTTTTGAGGAGGACACTCCCCCACAACCTTCCGGGCAAGAGTTTTAAGTTATGCCTTGGGGGCATATACGGTTTTTATAGAAGGCGTTGTCGTAGAAACTTCAAAACAGGCTCATTCGATTGGAAATTAAAGGGCTAGTGCCCTTCTAGTGCCCTTTTTAATAGTCGAAAGTGATTGGAGGGCATCTAGCCCCCCACGCCCATAATTCCCCCAAACACATCCAATCAAAATTTTGAGATAGCCATTTTGTTCAACGTAGTTGATTTCCAGATAGAAAATATGTTTTTGAGGAGGACAATCCCCCACAACCCTCAGGGAAAGGGTTTTAAGTTATACCCTGGGGGCATATAAGGTTTTTATAGAAGGCGGTGTTGTAGAAACTTCAAAAAAGGCTCATTCGATTTGAAATTCCGAGGGCTAGTGCCCTTTGTAATAGTCGAAAGTGATTTGAGGGCAACTGACCCCCCTCTCACGCCCACCTTTTCCCCAAACACATCCAATCAAAATTTTAAGACAGCCATTTTATTAAACGTAGTTTTAAGTTCTGGAAATTAGTTCTTTGAGGATTACAACTCCCCCAAAGCCCCCAGAGCAAGGGTTGTAATTTAAGGATTCTCTGAATCCTTCATATTATTTCTTATGGAAGGGATGCTCGTATGAACTTTAGAGAGGGCTCATTTGATTGAAAATTGAAAGTTCTTGTTCACTTTTTAAGAGTCAAAAGAGATTGAAGGGCAACTAGCCCCTCTCCCTCCTCCACGCCCTAAATGCATCAGATAAAAATTTTGAGATAGACATTTTTTTAAAATAGTTCAAAGTTCTGATAACAAAAAACTCCAGTGTCGACACAGCCCACCAGGGCCCAGGGGTAGGCGTTGTAAGTTATGCCCTGGGGCATAACTTATTAAGGGGCGTTTATAACTTATGGAAAGGGGTTTTGTATGGGAAGAACACATAGGAAATATATTATAATTATCCAATTATAAGGTTAAAATACATACTCTGTGATAGATGCAAAATAGCTTTGGCACACAAATTCCTATTAAGGTCAATTCCAAACAGTCGTGATCACTTTGTCTCAGCAAGTGAAAAGGTCTAAACCCTCTTATTGGAGCTATTTTTTCAATCCATTCATTGTTGTCAATCGGTGTCCACAAGTTATGCAAGCTGTCTATTGTTCATATACAAGGTTTTTATCAAAGAGGTAATCGTATAGACTATGAAAAAAGCCTCATTCGATTTAAATTGAAAGTTCTAGATCCGTTTTTTAAAGTCAAGAATAATCGGTCAGTAAGTACCCCCCCCCCAAGCCATAAAAACTTGAAACTTTTTGCAATCGAAAACGAACAAAAATTAATTAAAAAAAACTTTCCGAAAAATAAGTTTTTCAAAGAAAAGTAAAGGCCGTTTTAAACTTAAGCTCAGGAGATACAAATACCTGTTAAAATTCAAACTCAAAACGACCAGAAATTACTATTAAAGAATAAATGAAACCCAAAACGAACAGAAATTAAATAAACAATCATAGCAAAAAACATACAACAAGTAATAATATAAATGAATAAATAGATCTTAAAGCGAGTAATGCCTAGATTGAATATGAAAATCAAGCTTAAAACGAAAACAAATATTTTGCTATTAAAGTATAAATGAAACTTAAAACGAACAGAAATTAAATAAACAATCAATGCGAACAAACATACAATATATATTAATGTAAATGAATAAATAAATCTTAAAACGAGTGAAACTTAAATCGAATATGCAAATCAAGTTTGAGTCGAATAAAAATAACTACAAACAAGAGTTTGGGTATCGTCTCACTGCAGAAGCCTAAAACCTACTGCGTCATTGGCGCTTTACTGAAAACGAATTATATTACAAATGTTTTCTTTTGTACTTAATATTCAAAATAAATATTAAAATTACAGTAAAATTTGAACTGATGAGCTTTTAGCAATTAATATCATTATGCATCAAATATTCAGTTTAATTTATTAGTTCTTTTCAAGATTGGTCAAGACAAATATAGTTTCACTACCAGCAAAACTTGGATACTGCCCCCTTCTTTAACTGTAAAAACCTAAAGCCTTCTGCGTCATTGGTGCTACACTGAAAACGAATTACTTGTATATTACAAATTCATTATTTTCCAGTTCTTACAGCATTGAAAATGAAAATAAAAATTACAGTGAAAAAAAAAATCTTGAACTGATGGATCTTTCAACAATTAATATCATTATATTTCTAATATTCAATTTGATTTTGTTTATACTTTCCAAGACTGTTCAAGACTCATATAGTTTTGCAATTTTTTTTTAACTCTGCCATTTTTTGTAACTAATCGTGTTAGTTTGTTATGAAAACATTCTATGGCTTCTAGGCATTTCTATTTGAGCGGAAAACTGCACCTCAAACTTTTTTGGAACATGCATTTTCTTGCATGAAACACCAAAACATAATAAAATGTCAAGTTTCGGAGTGTTCCACCACTCGCAAGCAAGTGCCATTGGTATTTTTGAATCCGCATGGTCAGTTTAGGGGGTTGAGGGTAGGCTAATTCTCGTAGCAGCCCCATTCCGTCGTGGTATGGTTCACATTTTCAACACCTGGCGTCCACACTATCATGTAATCTACCAAACATACAACTACCCCAAATCAGTATCAATAAATAAATGAAACCCAAAACGAACAAAATTTAAAATAAATATTAGAGTCAAACTCAAAACGAGCATAAATTAATGTGAGTAGGGTTCAAAGCCCCTATGCTTTCTAAAAGCCAGAATATAATTTGTACTTTACTGAAAAAAATTCAAATGAGTTTACTGAAAAAAAATGTGCATTGTCAATTTAATATGCATATGCTGATATTTATTACCTAAAATCTTAATTAATTTTTGATTTTTTAAAGTTACAACAGTGAAAATATTTCAAAGAATTGTTTTCAGTAAAGCGCCAATGACGCAGTAGGTTTTAGGCTTCTGCAGTGAGACGATACCCAAACTCTTGTTTGTAGTTATTTTTATTCGATTCAAGCTTGATTTGCATATTCAATTTACGTTTCACTCGTTTTAAGATTTGTTTATTCATTTACATTAATATATACTGTATGTTCGTTCGCATTGATTGTTTATTTAATTTCTGTTCGTTTCAAATTTCATTTATACTTTAATAGCAAAATATTTGTTTTCGTTTTAAGCTTGATTTTCATATTCAATCTAAGCATTACTCGCTTTAAGATCTATTTATTCATTTATATTATTACTTGTTGTATGTTTTTTGCTATGAATGTTTATTTAATTTCTGTTCGTTTTGGGTTTCATTTATTCTTTAATAGTAACTTCTGGTCGTTTTGAGTTTGAATTTTAACAGGTATTTGTATCTCCTGAGCTTAAGTTTAAAATTGCCTTTACTTTTCTTTGAAAAACTTATTTTTCGGAAAGTTTTTTTTTAATTAATGAATTACAAAGAAGACCGGTTTCCAGCTTTGTTTTGAACTCATGAATACGCTCGAATCTGTTGTAAATTTAAGCTGTGATTTGAGAAAGACTGATGAAAACATTAATGTTTGCAGTCAACATTGATCGCGCCGGCGGTGCGCCGCCGACATCTTACCGGCGGCACACCACCAACATCTTACGGGCGGCGCGGCGCGCTGTTTTTGGCCCCGCCACCGCCAGTCTTCCCTCATCGGCACGGCGCCGGGGTCTACAAACACTTGTTTGTAGGGCAACTATACTCGTCTTTAACAACTTTACAAAGAGCTAATAAATTAAACTGAATATTTGATGTATAATGATATTAATTGCTGATAGCTCATCAGTTCAAAGTGTTACTATAATTTTAATGTTTACTTTCAATACTAAGAACAAAAGAAAATATTTGTCATAAAATTGGTTTTCAGTAAAGCGCCAATGACGCAGTAGGTTTTAGACTTTTGCAGTGAGAGAAGGAGGTTATACCCAAACTCTTGTTTGTGGTGATTTTTGTTCGTTTCAAGCTTGATTTGCATATTCAATTTAAGTTTCACTCGTTTTAAGATTTATTTATTAATTTAGATTAATATCTATTGTATGTTTATTTGCATTGATTGTTTATTTAATTTCTGTTCGTTTTAAGTTTCATTTATACTTCAATAGGATTTTTTTTTGTTTTAAGCTTGATTTTCATATTCAATCTAAGCATTACTCGCTTTAAGATCTATTTATTCATTTATATTATTACTTTTTGTATGTTTTTGCTATGATTGTTTATTTAATTTCTGTTCGTTTTGGGTTTCATTTATTCTTTAATAGTAATTTCTGGTCGTTTGAGTTTGAATTTTAAAAGGTATTTGTATATACTGAATTTAAGTTTAAAATGGCCTTTACTTTTCTTTGAAAAACTTATTTTTCGGAAAGTTTTTTTTAATTAATTTTAGGATAAAGAAAGCACCTTAACAAAGCATAATACAAAATGTCCAGGAAAATGATTAGTACCTGAAAAGCACTTTGAAATCTAATTGTCTGAACTGGTTAAGAGGAAACTTGTGCAATGATATATATCTTGAAAAATTGGGAACAATCGGAAATTCAACTTTCAATGATGAGACCCCCGTATACAGTTATGTAGTAATTAATAGTAGCGGACGGCAAAATCAAAAAAGAAACGTGGATGAAAAACTGGCATGAAAAATACTAAAAGCATGGAATAAAACAATTTAAAAAGGTGTAGCTTTTCTTTGAATGTGTCTTTGAAATTACACGGACGAAAGTGTTTTATTTAATTGATTAGTTTTCTTATTTATTTTGACGATTCAACGCGCCAATACTGCCAAAATGTGATACAACACAGAAAGGCTGCATCCAGGAGGAGGATGTTCCCCACACCCTACAAATTTATAATCTGTTTTTTGAAGTCTTTTTGGTGACCCCGCCCAAAAAAACCGAAAAAATACTGGATACACCCCTGCAGCCCAATAAGAATGGGAAACTTACAAGCCCTTGGGTCGATTTGGGGGAAGGGGGTATTGGCCCCCAAGATTTTTTAGTCCTCCCCTTTGACTTTGAAAAATACCATTTTACCTTTTTCGGTACTTTCATTGAAAACTGGCTATGCTTTGGCGCTTTCGTGTAAAAAAAAAAAAAAAAAAAAAATCCTGCAAAATGTGCCCCTAGGTATTGAAAAATACACCCCTCCCCAATTTCCGTGAATCAAAGCGACGGCTAATGAGAATTTAATTTTCGGCGATTTAGCATGGGAAGATAGGGATTAAAAACTACTAGTACCAATTTCAGTGTAGCCTCTGGCGACTTCATTAAAACATTAGAAACTTTAAAAAAAATTCAATATTTGGTAAGATTAATCGATAATACAATAGGATTAAAGCTGAAATCTCTGGGCAAATAATAATAAACTAGCATTCTTTGTTTTCAAGAAATAAATAAAGCCAAAATCAAGCCTGCACAGAGTATGTGTAGGGAGACGAGGCTTTACTAATAGGTCCACAAGGCCTCGGCCTATGGACACACAATGCCAGGGGGTACAATAAATTGTCACTGAGTGATTTTTTTTCTTAACGAAAACTGGACTGATGCGACTTATCGTCAAAGTGCCAAGTGCACTCCAACGCCGCGCTGCCTATTCACAGAAAAGTAATCTCAAAACAAAACAGGAATTCCGTGGCCACTTATAAACTGTCAGATGTCTCCCTAGAATGGGAGATGAGAGTTTGGTATCACCTCTCTCTTTCATTACTTTTGGCTCACCAGTTACACTCTGTACAGTGATTCCACTATCCCCGAATTTTCGGTGGTTTCCCAGAAAAATGCTTGATTTAATGTCCTTGGTAATTTTAATTCTTCATAAAGTCTTTTCTTCTAATAATTCGTAAAACTTTGAAACCACCAAGAATTTTCAAATGTTTATTTCCCAAGGATTGAAGAGTTTAGCGATATATTTTTTCATTTTTCCCATTTCGGGATTTGGTCGGTTAACTCTCACATATACCTCGATTTTTCCTATTATTTTGGGTTAATCTCATCAACAATTTAACCTTTTTTTAAACTATATAACAAGTACACTTTCAAATTACAGTTCATCTAAAACACCGCCATATTATGACACATATATAAGAAAATGTCAAGCCAAAACGCAATTGTTGAGTAATATACTAGAATTTACTCACGTTTTCCCTTTGCGTATTTTATAAGAGAATTTGAAGAACCAGGGAATAAGAATATGTTGATGAATCCCTTTTAGAGATAGGAAGTAATTTACTGGAAATTATACAAAGAGACGCAAAAACAGAACTTTTATATCTGTCCTTTTTTTTCAACTTTTTGTAGCTTCAGTGAAAGAATTGGAACAGTTCAAAGAACCCAGAAACGAGTTCCAATTAATTAGTCATAGAGTTCCACACAACGGCATTCTACAAGAAAGGTATCCCTTTTGTCGAAAGTGATGTATGTTCATTTAAGTTCCTGTCCTTTTTCTGTACTTAGTTGGCTTGTATGATTTGAAAGTTATAAAGGCAATAATCACGTAAGATATTGCATGTTCAAGATAATTCGTAATATTGAAGCTGATTTGTATACACCTAAATAAATTAACATTAAGTAAAGATAGGCTGATTCATCGCAGAAACTGATTAACCAGGGTTATACGAGGCATGTTTTTTAAGTAGGTACCATTTTGGAATTAAAAAAAGACGTGCAAAGATATTGCAATAATTTTATTTTTACATGAAAGCCTGTACCTTAATCTACTTTTCTAATTAATTTATGTGAATATTGAGGCACTTGTCATAACGTAGCACCAGTTTTTCAATACCCTCCTTATTAAATTCTGCCGCCTGATTTGTATCACAACTGTTTTGAGTTCGTTATCGTCTTGAAGACGCTGACCACCCAGGTGTTTCTTCAAGTGCAGGAAAAAATGGTAGTCGCTGGGCACCAGATCAGGGCTGTATGGTGGATGATCAAGAGTTTCCCATTGAAAAGATTTGTTGAGATCTTTGGTCCGATTAGCCACATGTGGACGGCCATTGTCATGCAGCAAAACAATACCCTTATTCAACTTGCCATGTCTTTTGTTCTGGATTGCCTGACGCAGATTGTTCAATGTCTCACAATAAGACGCTGCATTGATTGTCTCATTACGAGGCAGAAACTCCACTAGCAAAATTCCTTTTTTTGTCCTAAATTACTGTGCACATGATTTTCCGGGCAGAAATTGTTTGCTCAAACTTCACTTTTTTGGGTGATGATGAATGTCGCCATTCCATGGACTGTTGTTTTGATTCTGGTGTGACGAAGGCCACCCATGTCACTCATAATGTTTTGTCGGTAAATTTCACAGATCTCACGATGAATATCGATCAGTTTTACGCCTTTAGCACTAACAAATCGTATAACAGCCCGTACTTCACATCGGCGGGATTCACGATTGTCGGAGGCATCTTAAACACTCAGTAAACAACGTATACAATGAAGAATCAGACTGTAATGGCGTCAGTGCGTAGACAAGAGATGTAGGTAACCAGCGCGCATGTGCAGAACGCCCACCGTAACGCTACAGCGGCGGAATCACACAACGGTACTTACTTAAAAAACATGCCTCGCAAAAAGGAATCTTTTAGAGGAGGGACGGCTTAGCTCTTCGAAAGAGTAAACTCAAAAGTTTGTGAAATATATAGGAAAATATAGAAACACTACAAAAAGAGGTTTCGGTGGCCTCAAGCTCCATCCGTGAGTTACTGAACTAATTATTGACGCAAGAAACTGAAGCTTTGAGACTTCTATATGACTTGAGAAACGTTCAATGCAAACTCTTTTTCTTGCTAATTTTTTGAATTTAGCTGGTTAAGGAAGAAGGTGCCAAAACGATTCCGAATTTAGGGAGAAAAATAACTGAAATACACAAAACATATTTAGAAACATGTTATTAGTTTTCAAAACTATGTTCAATTAGGAATCTTAAAATAAAGAAGAAGAAAAGGTTCTTCTATCAGTGCATTCTATTGTTTAGCGAAAATGCTCAAAAAAAGACTCATTAGCCAACGAAAATGATTCAGAAGATAATAAAGTTTTTATTGATTAAATTCATTCTTATGCTTTTTATTGATATTGTGTGTTTTATTGATTTTTATTGAGTATGCTTTTTATTTATATCTTTCAACATTGCTATGTCTGAACACATCATTAATTTAACTTGAACGCAAGGTTCAAACTAAAGATTTAACTTATGTTGAGCGCACAAGGCCTTTTAGCGGAAAACTGAATTTCTGAAATGTCTAACTACACCAGAATGATCACATACTACTGCTGACAGTACAAAAAGCTTACTGTAGCCCCAGGCCACCTAAGGCCAATACATTTGCACACAATCATCCTCCGCTCCGATTTTCTCAAGGCCTTTTTCCTTCCTATGAAGCTCCAATCTCCTTTGAATCCCTTCTTATAATCTCTTATTACCTTATTTGAGGATTATGCGTTACCAAAAATAATGCTGTGCTCTAATAAAGAGTATGCTCTCAGAACACCTAATGTATACAGTTTTTTTTTTAAACTAATGAAGATGCAGCACCTTGTTCTCTGAAATTACCCTATGAAATAATAAATGTTCAGAAATTACCCTTTTTTATAAACTGAGCTGGCAGCCCCACCTATACTATCGATGCGTAAACATTTACAACTTCCTACATGTTGTGATCCTCCTTTGCTGAATCCCACACTGTTCCATATGGAAAATGACACCCATCCCATCGCTTCACAGCCTTTTCGGTAAGATCAAAGTGTAGTATATTATCCATCCCTTTTTCTGAAAACTGGCTCATCTTGGGTACATACTTAGAAAATGTAAAGATGATTTTACTTCCCAGATTTGAGGTTAAAATAAACATCCTAACTTCAGCCAGGACTTTAATCGAGACATCCATGATCTTCAACGTCTTCAGAAACAAAAAGATTAGGCAACATTTTTCAAGGCAAGAAACAGTGGCGCTGACGAAAAAAAGAAAGACAATTTTACCGGATCAAGCTAGCAGTACATATGACCTATGTGTGTTTAGTTCTACTTATTGGAGGTGTAACGGAAGTATCGTTACATCATCCCAAAGTACGGTATATTCTGATTTATTAATTATCAATTTCTTTATCTTTTAAGATCTGGAGGTAAAAACCAAAAACATATCAAGTTTATTCCTAGGCGTAACCTCCCAAAACTTGCTTTTAGTATTTCACAGTAAAAACATGTTGATTATAAAAATATTATTTCGTATATGCTGATACAACCTCAAATTTGTGACCTATATAGGGCATTTTTCCAGGTCACAAAATCCTAGGTTGCTAATTAAAAAAAAAAAAAAAAAAAAAAAAAAAAAATGAAGCTGTTTTCGAGAAAAAATGCACATATATGTTGCCGTGAATGTTTGACATTCATGAATGTCAACCCCCCATTGATGAACCTCCGAAACACCTTTTTTCTCCTTGGATTTAGTCAGCGTTGCCAGTCAACTTTTTCAATTTAATGCAAGGTTTTATGATGACGGTTTAGGTTAGATTGGGTTAGCTTAGGTTTTTAACCCATTTCTGGTATTTGTAACCAAATTTAACCTAAGATGGTCTACCCTAACCTAAACTAACATAATCTAGCCTAACCTAACTTTTACCATCATAGCTTGCATAAGACTGAAAAAGCTGACTCGCAAAGCTAATTGAATCCAAGCAGAGAAAACTCCGGTGTCTACAGAATTCCTGGCTCTTGTGGTCTTTGGTAAATCGGAAGGACTGATCAGCGACTTACGGATAGATTAACTCAGCACTCTACCTCAATTAATAACACCCTTAAAAAGCGGAAAAACCCAGAAAATTTTGATTCTGCCCTTGCAGAACACATATTTGATTACCCAAACCCTACTATTTTATTTAACCAAGCCAGCCTAATTTCGCATGACAAAGGTATTGTCCAGCATTACAGAGAAGCTGTTGAAATTTATCAATACCAACATTTAGGTCTAGCTTTGAAGAGGGATTCAGGTGATTTAAGAATAAATGAGTCGTATTTAGGTTTTCTCAAAAGAAAAGCCAATACTTTAGTAGTCCCTGATACAAATCTTGAACCACCTTCCTAATCACATAATCAAACACGTCAACAACCCCTTAGGTCTCAAAGGGTATCTGAAAGAAATGCAATTGTTAAGATCAGAAATCAGGTGACACAGTTATCCGATTTATTTAATTGCTGGTTCGTTTATTTGAGCGAATGAATTTTTTCTTTTATTTCGTCAGTTGTTCGTTAGCATCCGTCGATGGCTGTTTCGAATTTTTGAATTTTCTGCAAATCGCGGATATTGGCGAATGACTTACTTTATGGTTGTTAGGTATTTGATTTTAATTCTTATAATTTGGTCTTTTATTGAATTTTGTTTATCTTTTAATTTTTTGGTTGTTTTTTTTTTCATTGGCTTTGTTGACTTTCCGCGTTTGTTTTTTGGTTTTTTCTTCGGCCTTTTCCTTTTTTATATTATTTTGTTCGCGCTGAAGAAGAGAAGCGGTTGTTCTCGAAATATTCGCTTTGTCTGTTTCTTCAGTTTTTTCGTTTGGCCTTTGAAAACCCCATTTTTGATCGTTTTCTTCCTTTATGATATTAAATAAAAAAAACAAGTTTTTTAAACTGAAAGTAAGGAGCGACATTAAAACTTAAAACGAACAGAAATTATTCCGTATATGAAAGGGGCTGTCCCTCCTCAACGCCTCGCTCTTTACGCTAATTTTTTTTATTGTTTTAAAAAATAAAGTTGTGAGACAGAGTCAAACTTTAGCGTAAAGAGCGAGGCGTTGAGGAGGGGACAGCCACTTTCATATACGGAATAATTTCTGTTCGTTTTAAGTTTTAATGTCGCTCCTTACTTTCAGTTTAAAAAACTTGTTTTTTTTATTTAATTTCTGATCGTTTTTTAGTTAATGCAGCTTTTATTTGCATAAAAATTTTACTTTTCTTTTGCTAAATGGATGTCTTTACAAATTAACTTACGTAACTTACTTCTATATTCGTATATTTTTCTTCTGGCAAAAAATACAAAGTTGCAGATTTTTGCAGATATGAGCTTGAAACCTATGTAATAGGGTTTTCTGATACTCTGAATCTGACGGTGTGATTTTCATTAAAATTCTTTCACTTGTAGGGGATGTTTCCCCCCTCTTTAAAAAATCGAGTAAATTTTCTCAGGCTCGTAGCCTTTGATGAGTAATACTAAACTTAATAAAATTTATATATTTAGAATCAGCATTATAAACACATTTTTTTGATACATTTATTGACATCAAAATTCCGTTTTTAAAAGTTTCGATTACTATTGAGCCGTATCGCTTGTTTTTTTTCTTGTTTTTTTTTATTACGTATATGTTATTACGTATATGATGGGGTTCTCCCCTTAGTCAATACCACGCTCTTTACGTTAAAAGTTAAAAAAAATTTTGACTCACAAACCCCTGAATCACAAAGGCCGTTTAATTAGAATAGATAGCTCTTTTGAGAGCACTAAAAAAAACTGTAGCGTAAAGAGCGAGGTATTGACTTGGGGGAGAACCCCCTCACATACGTTATAATTTCTGTTCGTTTTAAGTTCTAATATTCCTTCTTACATTTCAGTTGAAAAAACTTGGTTTTTTTTATTTAATTTCAGATCGTTTTTTAAATAATGCTTGGAAATCCGGCGCCCCCTTCATAGAAATGTCCCTTACCCAAAAGAAACATCCTCCACGGAAATATTCTCCAGAGTAACCCCCTCCTCTAGCCCCCCCCCTCCAGAAAAAAATCCTTCCTGAAAATGGTTGTATACTTCCCAATAACCAATAAATAATGCTGGCAAGTCCGGCGCCCCCTTCATGGCAATTTCCCTTCCCCCATGAAAACTTCCTTCATGAACAGATCCTCCAACATAACCCCCGACCTACCCTTCCCTCCCACTACCAGAAAAAAACCTCCTGAAAACATCTGTATACTTCCCAATAACCAATACTATATGTTAACATTGGGTAAAGTTCATAACTTTTAGCCCTCCCTCTGGGAAGTTCGGGGGATTAAGTCATCCTAAAAGACATATTTATCATATTTTCGACCATGCTGAACAAAATGGCTATCTCAAATTTTGATCGGGAGACTTTGGGAAAAAAATAAGCGTGGGAGGGGGCCTAGTTGCCCTCCATTTTTTTTGGTCACTTAAAAAGGGCACTAGAACTTTTAATTTCCGTTCCAATGAGCCCTCCCACGATATTCTAGGACCACTGGGTCGATACGATCACCCCTGGGAAAAAAAAACAAACAAATAAACACGCATCCGTGATCTTTCTTCTGGCAAAAAATGGAAAATTCCACATTTCTGTAGATAGGAGCTTGAAACCTCTACAGTAGGGTTCTCTGATACGCTGAATATGATGGTGTGATTTTCATTAAGGTTCTATAACTTTTAGGGGGTCTTTCCCCTTTTTTTGAAAATCAGCCAAATTTTCTCAGGCGCGTAACTTTTGATGGGTAGCACTAAACTTGATGAAAGTTATATATTTGAAATCAGCATTGAAATCTGATTCTTTTGATATATCTATTGGTATCAAAAACCCGTTTTCTAGAGTTTCGGTTACCATTGAGCCGGGTCGCTCCTTACTTACAGTTCGTTACCACGAACTGTTTGATATATATAAATATATATATATATATATATATATATATATATATATATATATATATATATATATATATATATATATATATATATATATATATATATATATATATATATATAAAATGAAAAGTCATTTTGATACGTTTTTGAGCGACTAAATAACTGAAATGCGCATATATTTTATGTCTCAATCCATACTTCAGAGGCAAAATCATGATTAAAGAAAAGTTTGCACCCAAATGAAACTACCAGAAAAAAGGAAGTTAAAACACAAATAAGTTCGAAGCAATTATGTTGAGGCTACTAGAAAATAAAATTAGCACCTAATTTTCTCGAAGGATAAAATCTTTGTTTTTCATTACTTTGCAAGAAACTTTGAATTACAGACTAGCGACTGTATTGCAAATTACAAGCAAAAGTATCTTCTTCATGGGAATTACTTAAGTTATCTCAGTTGTTCTGTCATTGAGTATATACAGAAACGGTATCTAACAAGTTTAATACTGTATTTAGTCTTAGAGGGTTTAAGCATAAGTTGAACTAAGATTTAGTATATAAAAAAATAGCATGTCTCAAAGCTGAGAGATAGAGCTGTAATTCTTTCGGAAGAAGCTGGGACTCGACATTCTAAATTTAATGATATCCTAACATACCCTTCTACTAATAAGAATGAATAAGGCGTCTTGGAAGAATGTTTTAAAGAAAAGTCTCAGGTCAGACATTTAAATTCGCGTCTCAGGATTAGATCTAATTCCCAAGCCTTTTCAGGCCGGCAAATACACAGACTTTCCAATGGTTCAAGAAAAGAGTATCACTAGCCCATGGAGCTGGGACCAGGGTTGCCACCCTAGAGATTTATCACTATTTCTAGTGATTTTTTTTATGTTGCCTAGTGATTTTCTTCTAGCTAGTGATTTATAGCGATTTTTGTTCTGAAACTAGAGGTTTTTACCTAAATCTAGTTATTTTTCAAAATATAGCGCGGTGGTGGATATGAATAAACCCTCTACATCTGCAAATAGAAAAAATAGAGTCATAGGCGCCCATGAAGGGGAGGGCAGCCCCCTGGCTGAGTGACACTATCTTATATTTTTGTTTTGATATTTCTATTATAAGGCATTGGAAGTACCGATTAGACCAGGTAAGCCCCCTCCCCCCAAGAATCAGCCTATGGGTGCCCATGAATGCAGTCATTCAAAAATAAGATGGTAGGTATTGATTAAATATTATTTTCTAAATGAAAAAGAAATCATTAAAAAAGAAAATAGGGCTTACTGCTCTTTGTAATAGGATGTGTGACATAACTAGATAGATTAAATCGATTGTAGTTTGATGATTGAAGTTGTTTAGAAGTAAGGGGGATATCTACTCTGTGATTTGTCTAATGGTTTTAGTCTTTACTTCTAATGTCTAATCGAAGCTCCAATAATTCTCCAAATTCTCTTATTTGTAATCAAAACATCTAATAAGCGCAGTTAACGTCCTATTCTTTAAGTTTTTTGGATTTATGTGCTTAAATATCAAACAGTTTGTAGCAACAGAGCGAAAATAGTAACCAAAACTCTAGAAACAGAATTTTGATATCAACCAATATATCATCGGCTTATTATGTTGCTTCTAAATATATAAGATTCATTAAGCTTAGTTTTGCCAATAAAACGCTAAGAAACTGCGAAAATTTGCCTGAAAGAGGTAGGAAACTCCCATTAAAAGTCAAAGAATTTTAATTTAAAACAAAACAATTAAATACGGCATATCAGAGAACTCTACTGTAGAGGTTTCAAGCCCCTATCTTCAAAAGTGTTGAATTTTGTATTATTTGCAAGAGAAGAAATCACGGATGCGTGTTATTTTTTTTTGCCTGGGGGAGATCGTATCAAACCAACGGTCCTAGAACATCAGGAGAGGACTCATTTGAACGGAAATTAAAATTTTTGGTGTCCCTTTTATTTGAACAAAAAGATCTAACGGCTACTAGCCCCTCTCCCACCTCAAAAATTGTTCCCCAGAAATTGTTCGATCAAATATTTGAGATAACCATTTGGTTTCGCATAGTTGAAAGGTTCCTAAACTACATCTCTAGATTTAACATGACCCACGCAGGCCTTGAGGATAGGTCTGGGGATGGAAGTATACTAAGGATGATTTGTTCAGGATAATAAGGATAATGTACGATCTTTGAAAACCAGTTTCATAGCAGCAAAGACAAATAACGGGTGACAGAATGCATTGGACTTGTATAACTTGGGCTATACATTTGCACACTAGGGGGGGGGGGGGTAATGTTAGGTTTAGTTAGGTTACTTTACTCCCCCCTCTATGTGCAAATGTATGAGCCAAATTATATTATTATAATATAATTATATTATTAAACATAAATAAAGTATTATATGTTCATCATATTTTGACATATTTCATTAGGATTAACATAACGTTACTTCTTGGTTGCGTTCTGTATAATTAACAAGTACCTCTTTTTTTTATTAAAGAAGAAATAAGACCGATGCAAATCAAAATTTGTGAAGGGTGAAATAAATGTTTTCGGTGAAAATACAAAAAGGCCATTTTCAAAATTGTCACTGGTGTCCCAGTAATTATACCGGCTCAGTTAAAGTAATAAGAAAATAGTTTCTATATTTTTTTGGGAAAAAAACTGAGGTTTTGAATCGACAAGGAAGAAAAAAATTAAAAATTAAAAGCATATATTTCGATTAGATCATCGATAAGCAATTTTCAGGGATCGGGGCATATCGATTCCGGGAAACTACAAGGAGGAAGCAAGTTTTTTGTTCTATTCTCTGCATAAAGATGCAAAAAAGGCATTTTTCAAAATTTCAAGGGTAATTTTCGCTTGATAAAACACAAAAAGTCAACCTAAAGGTATTTTTCCACATCTAGGGGGGGTAATTTTACCCCCTTCCTGTAGGTGTGCCTGTATAGAGCATGGTAAATAAACAAAACAACTATTAATTACAATGATAAAGAGTATTATAGTTCTAGCGATTTCTCGTTATTTCTATTCAATAATCTAGTGATTTATGTGCTAATTTAGTGATTTATTTTTCAAGAATCTATTCTAAATTTAACAAGATCTTAATGTTTTTAAAGGAATTGTCGAAGGATAATTTATTAACTCATTTTACAGACCGTATATCAAACAGTAACCTGTATGAACAATGTGCTTTCTAGGGTTATAAGGAAAGAAAGGGGTAAGTTTTACAGATGAAGGATGACAGATTATCGAAGGTTGTGCTTTTTGACCACCCATCTAGAGCCAAGCGAAATGCAGGTCGTCCCCAAATTGGATGCAATGAGGCCCTAAAACAAGATATAAAGGAAATTGGAACTACTCGGGAGGGGTTAAAGAGTGCTGCTTTGGCTAGACTGGGGCGGAGGAATAGTGTGTGTGGCTGAGTTGGCCTCAGGTGGATTTCTGCTAAAGTTGGAAGCAGATATGGAGAAAGTTCCAAAGCTGCCAGTAGCAAAATTCCAAAAGCTGCTAAATCTGCCAACAAAGTTCAAAATCTGCCAACAAATTTCACTAGGCCATTAAAACTGCCAAGTAGCATTGATACTTTGCTACCCTACTTTTTCAACTGCGAGTTGCATGTCGGTAGGAGTAGAAATATACCAATTAAATGGGCTCCGTTTGAAGATTTTTTCGAGGAAGAGAGGGGTCTAAGCTCAGTCCCGTAGTTTCTAAAGAATGGATTTGGAACCATTTTCTTGTGAGTCCTGAAATTGGCACCTATACCAATACAGGGCTTCCATTGGCCCGAAGAAAAAAGTTCATAAATAGACAAAACTGACAATAAATTTACGCCTTCATTTGGCATTTTTCATAAAAAAAAATAGCTATTAAATGGATTTGCAGCTATTTGACAAGTTCCCTCTGTTAGAATTTTGATTTCTCCTTTTCGAGTGATGTTGTATTTACATTTTTGATTTCTAATAAAATAAATGTGAAGACTCCAGTGTCAATAAGGATGAAAAATTTGAAAAGCGAGGGGAAAATAACATAAGAGAAGGAAAAAAAAAAACCCCAAAACAACTGATGAAAGCCCTTTGCCTTAACGTTCTCTGTTGCATGTTTTAAACTTCAAAAGAACTCTTTTCTATCTTTCTACGATGTATCTAATTGGCGATGCTACGTCTTGGAAGTCTATTTTTTTATATGGATAAATACTATATTAGCTCTTGTGAGGCTAAAATGCCTGGTACGCAAGTGGGCACATAAGAGTGAGAGTAAAACGGATAATTTTTTTTCTCATATAAATCAGCAGCTAAACGTAGCAACAAATTGTAACTGTTCAGGACGTGATAGGTGAATTATAATTCCTGTCAGGGTTGTAGCCCCGATTTTTGTTTTAGAGGTTTTACACCTCCCCACCCCCGCATCCCAAAGAAAGCTTTCTGTGTGAAAAAACTTGTTTCCACGTATTTTCGTTACTTTTGTACGAGTCAGACAATAATTTAGGCAGAAGTGGGGGTTCAAACCTGGTAAACCTCCTTCCCTCCCCGAATACGGCAATGATTCCAGCAGACCCCTCGGTATTATCAGAATGCCAAAAACATAAACAGTTCAAAAGCCAAATAGTTTGGAAATATTTTATTGCGACAAAGCCGAATATGGTCGTTGAGATAATCGTCCCAAAATCAGTTATCAAGATGTTCTCAAAGGGAGGATTAGAAAGGCAATGCAGATCAGGAAGATCAATGTGTGAGTAAAAAAATACTATCCTGATGATTCTCTCTTTCAGAACAGCTTAGTGAATGGTTTTCGGCAATTATATCAGAAGGTTGTAAATATCAGACCACAACTTCTAGGCCGCTCGAGCACTTCGACCCTTAAAACACTCGATCTAATGATATTTTTCAATTTGAAAACACCGAGGGTACGTTGGGGATTATAATCCACTTATTACGGCTTTCTTCTCAATTTTACTGTCTCTTTTTCTGTTTCTTGTACCTTCGCTATTTGTGTTGTTAGAAAAACATGATTTTGCGCTGTCAAAGTTTGTATGCATAGTGTCGTTCTTTTCCTCGATCGTGATCCCAGTAGCGTCAACTGATAAAATTGTAGGGTGGGGGAACAATTTTGTTGTTTTCTTTTCGATTTTTTAAATGAAAATACCAAAAAAGCCTTTTATAATTGAAATACCAAAAAGAGCATTTCAATAATCAAGAGGTCTTTTATGGGTAGGATCCAGGGGACAAATGTCCTCCTTTTCCCCGCTCAATTGATGCCCCTGCTTGTAGCCTCTATTAAGCCAGGAATTTAACCCTACTTTTGTGTTTATTTATATAATAATTTTTTTGTTCAACCAACTCAATTCAAAAAATCAACTATATTTGGTGGAAACTTAGTGTACAAATCGGCATGAAATTCTTAAGCTTGCATTTTTTTTCGCCTTAATACAGTGGAGCTTAGCACACAGGCTGTTCCAAAATGAAAGTTTCCTGATTCCAGGCTTTTTACAGTAAATTTCCAATATTGACGTTAATCCAACTGCAATTTCCTTTAACAATAGAACTCAAAACAATAATTTATTTTAACAAAGAACTGAACATGATATACATAGTTACATCTTGTAAAAAAAACAACCTACCTGACAAGAAAGAAAACTTGCCAGGTACAATTTGTAGTAATACTTAATTCAAGACAAGCTCTTGCATTAGTCCTAAAACTATCTTCATTGATATCTTAAAGCACTTTAGTTGTGGACAGATATCTTCCACTTTGATAAAACTTTTTTTTTACTCTTGGTTTCAGGATTCGTGGCCCCATTGAATGTTTAATTACGTAATAGCAAATTTCACAATGATCAATTCCCCGGCTTGTATTATTTCTGAAGGACCTAGTAATTACCTTCTGGAAATTTACTTCTCTAAAAATAATTTCATTTGGTAATGGATCGGTCATTCTTGTAAGTAAGATATGTACAATATTAAAGTTCGATACGAAATTCCAGGATTTTCTTATGAGGAAGGGGAAATCCCTATGATGTAGATGCAGTCGAAAAAAAGGATACGGAACATCTCAAAAAAAAAATTCAAAAACAAGCATACTAATAATTTTCCTAGCAGGGATTTAAAGTCAAAGCCTGACCCAAGGATCATACTCCGTAAATAAAAATGTCTTGTTCACAAAACTTCACAGATCCCCCACCTTCCACACGCTGCTCAACCAGGTCTTGTGCAGCCATAGCCTCATTTTTACAATCATACAATCGGCAAATATTGAATCATATTGTCTCGATGCTACTTCTTTACTAATAACTATTTTTAGAGTAAACAGCTTCTCACCCAAGTAACAGTCACTGATCCTAATAATATTTTGTCCTGCAAAATTTGATATGCAGAGCCAAATACATGACCTTTATCTGTCCTTTTATCGCTCGTAAATGCAACCAGATTGAAACTTGCATAATCATCTCTGTTCTTAGCTTGCAAAATTACAGTAAAATATGACTCAAGATAGGAATTTAATCATTCTTCTCTTCTCCACTCATCGATATTTTCTATAGTAAGGCTTTTCCATCTTTTAAGTTCAACAATCACTCTCTTAGTTTGGTCTAGGTCAGCATCAACTTCAACATCGATTATTTCAACACGTCCAACGTCAGTGAAATCAGGGTTCATTTTACTGGGTCCTAATATTAAGTCTATAGTATCACCCAAAAAAAGTTGCTTGCTTTTCTTATCCACTTTCTGGCCATTTACTTTAATCCGGCTAGCGTAAAAAGCACCTTCAATTTTACTGAAAAAAAAGAAGATATTCACAAGAATTAATGAAAATGAAACAAATCCTCGCTGTCACGCATAAAGATTGCATCTGACACTTTCACACTTCTGACATAGTTACCAAAATCAGTTGCTAAGCTGTTCTCAAAGGAAGAATCAGCAAGGAAATGTAGATGAAGAAGATCAAATTGAACTTGCGTTGCCCTGAAGATCATGCCTTTGAGATCAGCTCAAGAAGCGTTTTATGGCCGTTGTCTCAGAAATGTGAATATGTCAGATAGGACCTTTAGGCATGAGCGTGACCTAAAGGTTGGAATATGGGAAGATTTATGATGCCAAAAACAGCATAAAATTGAAAGCTTTAGAAGCGAAATGCATGTAAATTGTAAAATTCTTGGCTCAAACGATTCTTTTTGGGTGAAAAAGAATCGAATTTTTGTGTTGGCGCAAAATTCCATCGTTTGATGTTTTTTTCTCCTTCTCTTTTTTGCATCTTAATATAGAGCACGACAAGAAAGAAGAAACTTATAATAACAAGCTTCCCCCTCCGGTCAAAAACGAATAAAAACCAAAAACAACCAAATTCACTAATTATCTTTCCCCAGGAGATATCCATAGTCTTATGAAATAGAACTGATTCAAATTATTTTAAACAATACACATTATTTTAGAAAACCAGCTTTTGTAAGAAATAGGCCTGACGGAAGCCTTATATGCACGAGTCTCTGCTTTTAAAAGTCACCGCTCCATTCTTTAGTTCTGCATTTTTGTTTTGTTGAATCTCATCAGCTCATTCCAAATAATATTTCATTTAACACAAAAATAGAAGTATGGCCACTTTTTGCGCAAATATTTTTCTGCCTGTAGGCTTCAGGAAAACTTGCTGAAACACCAATCACTTAGTAAAAACAGCCATATAAATTATATTAACTTGCTGGAAAGAAACAACAAGCTTCTCGACTTTTGCCCAGGGGCTTAATTGCTACTATTTTTATCCTTGACCGCTTGTAAATTTTACAACAAGTTATCAGAGACGAAGCAAAGAGTTAGGGTCGCTATCTTGGCATGGGAGTAGTTTCATTTTATATATTTACATAAAATGCATTTATACGGATCAATTGAATACAAAAAAAAAAAACTTCCCAAAATCGTGGATCCACTATGGACAGTATTTTACCAGAAAAGATGCAGCAATCTTACAGGATGTTAAGGTGTATGTTCCCTTGCAACTTTTAATGTTGAATTTTTCTGCTCTCTTACAGCTTTAATATATTAACGAAAGACGACAATTTTGCTATCATTCCTTAGCTGAGATTCAGCTCTATCCATCTACCTGACAAATATTTGGGAAGTTTGCTATTGATGGTTTTTTCAAATACGCTGAATATTAGTTGAAGACTGCTGAATAAAAGGACCAATTTTCTATTTCTTAAGCAAATTTAGATCCTTCTTTAAGAAAAAGTATCAGCAACATCATAATTCTGCCTCGGTCAATAGATACATCTAAGCATGGCGTAGGCAGCATTAGGCAGCATATTGTCCAGGGGGGGGGCATTCAATAGTGTGATGGAGTTTTATCAACTGCTTTTTCCAAACCATCTGCTTTTTCAGCCATATCTAATGTAAATTTGAAGGTCTGGGGGGGGCAGCTGCCCTCCCCCTGCCCCCCCTCTCTACGCCCATGCATCTAAGACTTATGAATCCAATGATACAAGTTTCTTGTCCTTTTGGTGTAAGTTACCGCTGCAGGCTTATCGTGAAATCACTTGTTTTGGAGAGAACATATACTTCGTCTTCTGACAAAGAGCTGACAACTCGCATAGCCTTGTCAAGTTCGGCATTCCAAGGACTTAGACCAATTTGGGTCCGCTTAACATTCGCTCCAAATGTAACTACTTTTGTAGCGTATCAACGTCCTTTCGGCCGTAGCACATTCAATTGAGAGTCTAAAACTTGCAGCTGAGCAGAAGAAACGTCGCACTGCGTATGGAAATCACTGTCTGTAAAGGATATTAAAACATTAACTGGACGGACAAAATGACCAACATGGGAATTCACAAATTCCGAAATCTTAAAGACATATCTGATGCAATAAGACAACGAAGATGGCGATACCTAGGCTAAATGATTCGTATGCCAGCATCCAGATTGCCCAACATGCTTCTCCAGTGGCAACCAGAGGGTGTAAGACAAGGGAGAAGGCCGAAAAAACAATGAACGAGACAGGCGTGCCAACAAAACAAGCGGGATTGCCTCCCTCACATACAAAGGATAATTACTAGTCGCTTTAAGTTTTAATGTCACTCTTTCTTTCGCATAAAAAAGCTAAAAAAAAATTTCAATATAATACCATCAAGAGTAAGTTCGATACTATGCATGATTAAAGTTTAAGTGCTTTTTGTAACAGCCGTAAACAAGGGCCTGGTTCCGGTAATAGATATAATAAATATAGAGGGTCAATCTTTTTTTCTCTTTGACTAATACTATGTTCAATATATTTCAAGTTAATCAGGATTCTTTTGCTGTGAAGTTGAAAGGGGGTTTAAAATAGCATACGCTTCAGAAAATCCATTCGCTCTGCTCCCTTGGCCCAATGTTCTTTAGCGCAGAACTTAGCTACAAAAGAGCTAAGTTCTTAGCGCAACGAATCAGAACTAAGCCTGGATTTAAAAACTTTTGGCATTGCGACGAAGAAAATCCCTAGCCTTGGTTTAGAAGATTGTTTTTGCAACGAGGCAGGGATAAGCCTGTTTTTCTCACCAAGGGTGGTTCATTATTTAATCTATATTTGCACCGAATCAAAACTTAGCTCTTTGTTGCACTGATTCAGGATTTACCCTGTTTTGAGCCGAGTCAGAACATATCTCGATCTTGCGCAGATTTGGGACTAAGCTTGTTTGGAACTGAGTCAGGATTTATGTCATTTTCGGAACGAGTCGGTCTAAAGCTTGAAATAGCTCACTTCGCACCGAGTCCAGACTTAGCCCCTTTTGTTGCTGCGACAGAGAAAATTCTTATCCTTAACTTAGATGATTGTTTTTGCATCGAGTCAGGAATTAACCCATTTTTACATCAAGAGGGGACTTGCTTCGTTTTTGCCCTGAGTGGTAATTTAGCTCGCTTTTGAACCAATAAAGAACTTAACTCGTTTGCGAAAGCCATGTCACTCTCTATCTTAGACTCAGCTCGTTTTTTGTACCAATTCAGTCTGCAGCTTGCATTTGGCTCGTTTTTGCAGCGAGACAGGATTTGGCTTGGTTTTGTAGCGGTTCAATCAGCAGCATTTACTTAACCTGATTTTCCATAGAGCCGGGACTTTTGCACCGAGACGCACCTCTCTTTTACACCGAACCAGGACTTAGCTTGCTTTTGCACCTAGTATCGAAAGACTTCATTTTTGTCCCGAGTCAGGACTTTGCTTGTTTTGTACCGAATCAGAACTTAGATCATTTTTGCACCAGCATATCAAACTTCGGCAGCCTGGCCTAAGGCTCCTTTGACGCAGTCAAGACTTACTTTGTTTTTGCACTGTGCTACAAAATTCAGCATTTTAGCCCTAGTTCGTTTTTTGCCCCGAGTTAGTCTGCTTAGAGTTAGCTTGTTTTAGCTTAGACTTGGCTTGTTTTGCACTGAAATTGAAATCCCTGCTTCATTCAAATTTAAATAAGTAGTAACATGCCTATTTTTGGCTAAACGTTGGTGCTTGAGCGGGATGTTGGTGGTTTGGAGTGGTCATGAGACCAATTCGTACCTCTAGTCATACAAATTTTAATTCATTACGTGATTCTGGTTCTAAGGAGGTGTAACATATCCATCTTTTCGACTAAAATGCAGAATGGGTTAAATACAAATTTTAGGACCCGTGCCCATGGCGCTGTGTGGGTGATGTCCTGTTTCAAGGCACATGTTTCGGTTCTATTTTGAGCGAATAGGTTTATCTTAAAACTTTTATTCGTGGCTAAGGAACTTATTCACATGTCAGTTAACCAGGGTCGATACTAGCCAAAATGTTTGGGGTAGGGGGGGGGATCAAGGGATTTTACCGACTGGCTGGTCATTTTTACCAACAGTTTTTTTGTCAATAATTAACATAATGTCCGTTTCGAATACAGTATGTAAAATAACTGCACGAGTCGTTAAAACTGCTTTATTTACCGACCGAGATTCAGATTTCAGTACATATCATGTGACTATTTTTATGCTCTTTATAAATCAAATGGAAAATTGTGGCACCATCTGTAAACTCACGACAGGAGTCTGTAAAACTGCTGCGTTTACCGACCAAGTTCGAAATTTCTGTAGATGATATGTCAGAATTTTTCGTGGTCTTTATTTTAACCGAACAAAGAATTTTAGAGGCGTCAAAAAAATCATGGCGCTTCACTTCACGATTTTACCGACTTATTTTTTTTACCGAGAGACCAAAAATTGGGGGGGGCGGACGCGTCCTCAGTGGCGTCCCCAGGACGGTCCCTCCATCCCCCCATACGTGACGGCCCTGCAATTAACCACATTGTGTAGACACTTAGCTTAATAGTGAAAGCTTATTATCTTAGTCTGCATTAAGCCTGTAATAAATTAATTAAAGGATTTTAACACTTACTTCCTAGGTATTCCAAGGCCAAGCTTTAATACTAGGTCCAGCCGCAGTGTTGAAACACGACCTTTGACAATCTTAGCTCCTTTCTCAACATGTTCATGAAACAAATCTCGTCTTCTCCTCCATAACTTCATCATCAGAGTCCTGAAATTTATTAGTCAATTCCTGTATACTCGCAGCTTATCAATTATTAATTTTCAATTCAATAGAAGTGCTTCAAGAAATTTAGTAGTTTCCTTCTACTAAGATTGTACACATTATTAATTTATGTCCATATCGTGAAAAACAGTCTTTCAGAAACGAGAAAAATAAGTTCACTCTCTGGAATTAGATTGCTTGGTTCAATATCAAGAAATAAATTTTTGTTTACTTTGATACCTGCAAAAAGCACTTGATACAAGGAAATCTTGGTCATCAAGGGGAAATTCAACTGCACTTCTCTCCTTCGAAATTACTTTTTTTTTTTCTCAGAATCTTTAGGTACGAGTTATAGAGCTAATGAGATAAAAGAAAACCTGGTGTATATTCACCTTTTCTTTTATTATTATAGTTTGAAAATAAAAGCTTTCTTTACGTATCCCCCCCCCCTCGAAAAAACTTAAATCGTCCAGTAACTGAACAAAAATAAAAGTTGAGTGAAGACAATCTTAAAGAGATACTTAATTACTGTGCAGGGTTGCTTGAATTATAATAAGGGTTCAATAAGGTAGAAATGCTGCAAAATATTGCTAACAGCTATAAAAACTAGCAATATTTGAATTCCAAAACGTGCTAGGAAAAAGAAGCCATGTCGTAATCCGATACTGATTTTATCTAATACGTAAAAAAAATAGGTACTTGTGCATTATATAGGCCTTTCTAAAGACTCAAGTTTGGTTAATGCTAATGAAATAAAATAAATAAAATAGGATGAACCTATAATAGTTTATAAACAAATTTGGGCTATATATTTGCACATTAGGAGGGGTGGGGTTGGGGGTAAATCATAGCATATATTAAATACGTAACCTAACATAACCCAGGTACCTCCCCCCTAAAACCCAAAAAACAACAGTTCAAATATCGTAAACGCAATGAAAACCACGCTATGCATTGCAATAATCTATAGCGGTCTCTTGAATTAACCCGTCAAAAACCGGTTTTTCGTGACTGGTTTCCTTGTAAAGGCCCACATAGTGCCCAAGTACCAAAACATAATATAAATCATTTGTCTTTTGATTTAAATTAAAACTACAACTTAACAATTAGCCATTTTCAAAATTACATAGATGTTTCATATTCATGACAAATAGAATGCAATAACAGCGATACCCCGTTTGAAACCTAAAGACTATTTTAGGATACAACATCATTTAGATTCAATGCACTAGTGTTGCCCTAGTAAAGGTACATGCGCCTCCAAAGTAATATTACTTCCCCCAGCCAATAGAAGGTCTAATTATACGAAATTGAGAGAGGACTCATTCAGTCAGAAACTGGAAGTTTTCACAGCCTTTCAAAGGTCAAACACTGATTAGAGGGCAACCAGTCTCCATCCTATCCCATTTGTTTGCCCCGGACCACCCATTTAGCTCCCCATAAGATCAGATTAGAACTTGGAGATTGCCATTTTATTCAGAATAATCGAAAGTCAGATAAGTATGCAACCAGAGTTGACACTATCCCCACAGCCCCATTGACAATGCGCCTAAACTATGCAAACTGTTCATTGTTCACAGACAGGTTTTAATAAAAAAGGCTAGCATGTCTCATCACCTTGGAACTCTTAGGAATCGCTTGCCAGGCCAAGATTTCTCTGAGTTTTCCAATGGTACGCTCCTGAAACCATAATACCTGCCTGAGCAAATTAAAAGATTGTCTTTATACACCCCCTGTTTTTAAAATGCACTATCTACATAGCCTCAGGAACCGCTTGGGGGGGATTGAGTTCAGTCACAGTCAGAACGTCCGAAAAAATTTGTACATTCTTCAGACAGTTTGCGTCATATCCTAGCTTTCCTCCGCAGACCATTTATTGATCCACCAACTCAAAATACTCCTTAAGCTAACTAAACAGATCGCTTCAAACTTTATTAATGTTCGCTTTGAAAGTTTTATTTAGGCATCAATTTCGTATATGTTTGAATAAATCAGAATCCAAAGGAAAAGTTTGAAAAAAAGTTTTCTTTTAAAGTAGTAAAATCAAGCTGAAAGTCAAAAATGTAATGATTCCAAGAATCTTATTTCTTTCCTGAAATACTGGTTCGTATCGCGATTTTCGTCTTTTCTGTTGCTGATATTTTCACAAATTAAAATCCCAGTGATCGAAATATATATTATTTTCAGTAAACCGCAAATGACACTCATGTCTTTAGAGGGTTTGAGAGGAGGGAAGTGTGTGTACAGTCCCACTCTTATTTGCAGTATGGTAGCTTGAATTTAGCCGTGGATTTCTCTTTTGTTGCCGCGAACTTATGTGGAAAAGAAAATTGTAATTTTATTTGTTGTGGTTTTGTTCTTGATATTACAACAGAGAAAAAAAACACTGCTGAAAATACAAATCCTTTGCATTAGAGTGCAGATGACACACTTTAGACGGTTTAAGGGTTGTGGTATACCCCTCTCATTTGTGGTATTTTCTCTTCGTTTGAAGCTTGGTTTGGAAGTTAATTTTTATTTCTGTTTCGTTTTAGGTTTGACTTGCTGTACGAGTTTATTTTTGTTCATTATAGGTTTTGCTATGGGCATTTATTTTTCACTGAAATACTTTTTTGAAAGAAGTCTTTCTCAAATTATTAATGACAAAGACTATATTCAGCTCATCAAGTGATATCTTGCAATGTGAAATAAGGGTAAACAACAACGACTAATTATCTGGCTTACAGGAAAAAGTGGAACACGGGGACGATCGAACTCTGACGCTTTGTTGATGTTTATTTTATGGTCTATGAAATTTAGATTACCTTCCATTTTTCAAAATTCTCTCTGTCGAAAGCTCTCTCTGTCTCTGTCTGTCTGTCTGTCTCTCTCTCTCTCTCACTCTCTCTCTCTCTCTCTCTCTCTCTCTCTCTCTCTCTCTCTCTCTCTCTCTCTCTCTCTCTCTCTCTCTCATCTCTCTCCTCTCTCTCTCCATCTCTCTCTCTCTCTCTCTCTCTCTCTCACCGTGCCTGTGTGTCTGAGCTTCTGTTTGCTTGTCTCTGTTTTTGTCTTTGTGTGTCTGTGTGCGTGCCCCACTTTGGTATTGCTATTTTTTGGGGAAAAAAGTCGAACTACCCAGGTTTAAATATAGGGATGAGAAAAAAACAGAGCAATTCCGCTTTGGTACTGGTATTTTTAGGAAAAAGTCGAACAACTCAGGTTGAAACAAAAGAATGAGAAAAGAAACAAAAGCAATTCCACTTTGGTATTGGTATTTTTGGGATAAAGACGAACAACCCTGGTTGGAATATAAGAACGAGAAAAGAAACAAAGCATTCCGCTTTGGTATTGCTATTTTTGAAAAAAAGTCAAATAACCCTGGTTGGAACACAAGGACGAGAAAAGAAACAAAACAATTCCACTTTGGTATTGCTATTTTCGAAGAAAAAAAAAATAATAAAACAACCTTGATTGGAACATAAGAACGAAAAAAGAAACAAAGCGATTTTCCCTTGGTATTGCTATTTTTGAAAAAAATTCAAACAACCCTGGTTGGAACACAAGCACGAGAAAAAAACAAAGCAATTCCACTTTAGTATTGCTATTTTCGAAGAAAAAAAAATAATAAAACAACCTTGATTGGAACATAAGAACGAAAAAAGAAACAAAGCGATTTTCCCTTGGTATTGCTATTTTTGAAAAAAAGTCAAACAACCCTGGTTGGAACACAAGGACGAGAAAAGAAACAAAGCAATTCCACTTTGGTATTGCTATTTTCGAAGAAAAAAAATAATAAAACAACCTTGATTGGAACATAAGAACGAAAAAAGAAACAAAGCGATTTTCCCTTGGTATTGCTATTTTTGAAAAAAAGTCAAACAACCCTGGTTGGAACACAAGGACGAGAAAAGAAACAAAGCAATTCCACTTTAGTATTGCTATTTTCGAAGAAAAAAAAATAATAAAACAACCTTGATTGGAACATAAGAACGAAAAAAGAAACAAAGCGATTTTCCCTTGGTATTGCTATTTTTGAAAAAAAGTCATACAACCCTGGTTGGAACATAAGAACGAGAAAAGAAACAAAGCATTCCGCTTTGGTATTGCTATTTTTGAAAAAAAGTCAAACAACCCTGGTTGGAACACAAGGACGAGAAAAGAAACAAAGCAATTCCACTTTAGTATTGCTATTTTCGAAGAAAAAAAAATAATAAAACAACCTTGATTGGAACATAAGAACGAAAAAAGAAACAAAAAATAATAAAACAACCTTGATTGGAACATAAGAACGAAAAAAGAAACAAAGCGATTTTCCCTTGGTATTGCTATTTTTGAAAAAAAGTCAAACAACCCTGGTTGGAACACAAGGACGAGAAAAGAAACAAAGCAATTCCACTTTAGTATTGCTATTTTCGAAGAAAAAAAAATAATAAAACAACCTTGATTGGAACATAAGAACGAAAAAAGAAACAAAACGATTTTCCCTTGGTATTGCTATTTTTGAAAAAAAGTCAAACAACCCTGGTTGGAACACAAGGACGAGAAAAGAAACAAAGCAATTCCACTTTAGTATTGCTATTTTCGAAGAAAAAAAATAATAAAACAACCTTGATTGGAACATAAGAACGAAAAAAGAAAGAAAGCGATTTTCCCTTGGTATTGCTATTTTTGAAAAAAAGTCAAACAACCCTGGTTGGAACACAAGGACGAGAAAAGAAACAAAGCAATTCCACTTTAGTATTGCTATTTTCGAAGAAAAAAAATAATAAAACAACCTTGATTGGAACATAAGAACGAAAAAAGAAACAAGGCGATTTTCCCTTGGTATTGCTATTTTTGAAAAAAAGTCAAACAACCCTGGTTGGAACACAAGAACGAGAAAAGAAACAAAGCAATTTCACTTTAGTATTGCTATTTTCGAAGAAAAAAAAATAATAAAACAACCTTGATTGGAACATAAGAACGAAAAAAGAAACAAAGCGATTTTCCCTTGGTATTGCTATTTTTGAAAAAAAGTCAAACAACCCTGGTTGGAACACAAGGACGAGAAAAGAAACAAAGCAATTCCACTTTAGTATTGCTATTTTCGAAGAAAAAAAATAATAAAACAACCTTGATTGGAACATAAGAACGAAAAAAGAAACAAAGCGATTTTCCCTTGGTATTGCTATTTTTGAAAAAAAGTCAAACAACCCTGGTTGGAAAGAAAGGACGAGAAAAGAAACAAAGCAATTCCACTTTAGTATTGCTATTTTCGAAGAAAAAAAAATAATCAAACAACCTTGATTGGAACATAAGAACGAAAAAAGAAACAAAGCGATTTTCCTTTGGTATTGCTATTTTTGAAAAAAGTCAAACAACCCTGGTTGGAACACAAGGACGAGAAAAGAAACAAAGCAATTCCACTTTGGTTTTGCTATTTTCGAAGAAAAAAAATAATAAAACAACCTTGATTGGAACATAAGAACGAAAAAAGAAACAAAGCGATTTTCCCTTGGTATTGCTATTTTTGAAAAAAAGTCAAACAACCCTGGTTGGAACACAAGGACGAGAAAAGAAACAAAGCAATTCCACTTTAGTATTGCTATTTTCGAAGAAAAAAAAATAATAAAACAACCTTGATTGGAACATAAGAACGAAAAAAGAAACAAAGCGATTTTCCCTTGGTATTGCTATTTTTGAAAAAAAGTCAAACAACCCTGGTTGGAACATAAGAACGAGAAAAGAAACAAAGCATTCCGCTTTGGTATTGCTATTTTTGAAAAAAAGTCAAACAACCCTGGTTGGAACACAAGGACGAGAAAAGAAACAAAGCAATTCCACTTTAGTATTGCTATTTTCGAAGAAAAAAAAATAATAAAACAACCTTGATTGGAACATAAGAACGAAAAAAGAAACAAAGCGATTTTCCCTTGGTATTGCTATTTTTGAAAAAAAGTCAAACAACCCTGGTTGGAACACAAGGACGAGAAAAGAAACAAAGCAATTCCACTTTGGTATTGCTATTTTCGAAGAGAAAAAATAATAAAACAACCTTGATTGGAACATAAGAACGAAAAAAGAAACAAAGCGATTTTCCCTTGGTATTGCTATTTTTGAAAAAAAGTCAAACAACCCTGGTTGGAACACAAGGACGAGAAAAGAAACAAAGCAATTCCACTTTAGTATTGCTATTTTCGAAGAAAAAACATAATAAAACAACCTTGATTGGAACATAAGAACGAAAAAAGAAAGAAAGCGATTTTCCCTTGGTATTGCTATTTTTGAAAAAAAGTCAAACAACCCTGGTTGGAACACAAGGACGAGAAAAGAAACAAAGCAATTCCACTATAGTATTGCTATTTTCGAAGAAAAAAAATAATAAAATAACCTTGATTGGAACATAAGAACGAAAAAAGAAACAAAGCGATTTTCCCTTGGTATTGCTATTTTTGAAAAAAAGTCAAACAACCCTGGTTGGAACACAAAGACGAGAAAAGAAACAAAGCAATTCCACTTTGGTTTTGCTATTTTCGAAGAAAAAAAAATAAAACAACCTTGATTGGAACATAAGAACGAAAAAAGAAACAAAGCGATTTTCCCTTGGTATTACTATTTTTGAAAAAAAGTCAACCAACCCTGGTTGGAACACAAGGACGAGAAAAGAAACAAAGCAATTCCACTTTGGTATTGCTATTTTTGAAGAAAAAAAAAAAACAACCTTGATTGGAACATAAGAACGAAAAAAGATACAAAGCGATTTTCCCTTGGTATTGCTATTTTTGAAAAAAAGTCAAACAACCCTGGTTGGAACACAAGGACGAGAAAAGAAACAAAGCAATTCCACTTTAGTATTGCTATTTTCGAAGAAAAAAAAATAATAAAACAACCTTGATTGGAACATAAGAACGAAAAAAGAAACAAGGCGATTTTCCCTTGGTATTGCTATTTTTGAAAAAAAGTCAAACAACCCTGGTTGGAACACAAGAACGAGAAAAGAAACAAAGCAATTCCACTTTAGTATTGCTATTTTCGAAGAAAAAAAAATAATAAAACAACCTTGATTGGAACATAAGAACGAAAAAAGAAACAAAGCGATTTTCCTTGGCATTGCTATTTTTGAAAAAAGTCAAACAACCCTGGTTGGAACACAAGGACGAGAAAAGCAAAAAAGCAATTCCACTTTAGTATTGCTATCTTCGAAGAAAAAAAATAATAAAACAACCTTGATTGGAACATAAGAACGAAAAAAGAAACAAAGCGATTTTCCCTTGGTATTGCTATTTTTGAAAAAAAGTCAAACAACCCTGGTTGGAACACAAGGACGAGAAAAGAAACAAAGCAATTCCACTTTAGTATTGCTATTTTCGAAGAAAAAAAAATAATAAAACAACCTTGATTGGAACATAAGAACGAAAAAAGAAACAAAGCGATTTTCCCTTGGTATTGCTATTTTTGAAAAAAAGTCAAACAACCCTGGTTGGAACATAAGAACGAGAAAAGAAACAAAGCATTCCGCTTTGGTATTGCTATTTTTGAAAAAAAGTCAAACAACCCTGGTTGGAACACAAGGACGAGAAAAGAAACAAAGCAATTCCACTTTAGTATTGCTATTTTCGAAGAAAAAAAAATAATAAAACAACCTTGATTGGAACATAAGAACGAAAAAAGAAACAAAGCGATTTTCCCTTGGTATTGCTATTTTTGAAAAAAAGTCAAACAACCCTGGTTGGAACACAAGGACGAGAAAAGAAACAAAGCAATTCCACTTTAGTATTGCTATTTTCGAAGAAAAAAAATAATAAAACAACCTTGATTGGAACATAAGAACGAAAAAAGAAAGAAAGCGATTTTCCCTTGGTATTGCTATTTTTGAAAAAAAAGTCAAACAACCCTGGTTGGAACACAAGGACGAGAAAAGAAACAAAGCAATTCCACTTTAGTATTGCTATTTTCGAAGAAAAAAAATAATAAAACAACCTTGATTGGAACATAAGAACGAAAAAAGAAACAAAGCGATTTTCCCTTGGTATTGCTATTTTTGAAAAAAAGTCAAACAACCCTGGTTGGAACACAAAGACGAGAAAAGAAACAAAGCAATTCCACTTTGGTTTTGCTATTTTCGAAGAAAAAAAAAATAAAACAACCTTGATTGGAACATAAGAACGAAAAAAGAAACAAAGCGATTTTCCCTTGGTATTACTATTTTTGAAAAAAAGTCAACCAACCCTGGTTGGAACACAAGGACGAGAAAAGAAACAAAGCAATTCCACTTTGGTATTGCTATTTTTGAAGAAAAAAAAACAACCTTGATTGGAACATAAGAACGAAAAAAGATACAAAGCGATTTTCCCTTGGTATTGCTATTTTTGAAAAAAAGTCAAACAACCCTGGTTGGAACACAAGGACGAGAAAAGAAACAAAGCAATTCCACTTTTGTATTGCTATTTTCGAAGAAAAAAAAATAATGAAACAACCTTGATTGGAACATAAGAACGAAAAAAGAAACAAAGCGATTTTCCCTTGGTATTGCTATTTTTGAAAAAAAGTCAAACAACCCTGGTTGGAACATAAGAACGAGAAAAGAAACAAAGCATTCCGCTTTGGTATTGCTATTTTTGAAAAAAGTCAAACAACCCTGGTTGGAACACAAGGACGAGAAAAGAAACAAAGCAATTCCACTTTAGTATTGCTATTTTCGAAGAAAAAAAAATAATAAAACAACCTTGATTGGAACATAAGAACGAAAAAAGAAACAAAGCGATTTTCCCTTGGTATTGCTATTTTTGAAAAAAAGTCAAACAACCCTGGTTGGAACACAAGGACGAGAAAAGAAACAAAGCAATTCCACTTTGGTATTGCTATTTTCGAAGAAAAAAAAAATAATAAAACAACCTTGATTGGAACATAAGAACGAAAAAAGAAACAAAGCGATTTTCCCTTGGTATTGCTATTTTTGAAAAAAAGTCAAACAACCCTGGTTGGAACATAAGAACGAGAAAAAAACAAAGCATTCCGCTTTGGTATTGCTATTTTTGAAAAAAAGTCAAACAACCCTGGTTGGAACACAAGGACGAGAAAAGAAACAAAGCAATTCCACTTTAGTATTGCTATTTTCGAAGAAAAAAAATAATAAAACAACCTTGATTGGAACATAAGAACGAAAAAAGAAACAAAGCGATTTTCCCTTGGTATTGCTATTTTTGAAAAAAAGTCAAACAACCCTGGTTGGAACACAAGGACGAGAAAAGAAACAAAGCAATTCCACTTTGGTATTGCTATTTTCGAAGAAAAAAAAATAATAAAACAACCTTGATTGGAACATAAGAACGAAAAAAGAAACAAAGCGATTTTCCCTTGGTATTGCTATTTTTGAAAAAAAGTCAAACAACCCTGGTTGGAACACAAGGACGAGAAAAGAAACAAAGCAATTCCACTTTGGTATTGCTATTTTCGAAGAAAAAAAATAATAAAACAACCTTGATTGGAACATAAGAACGAAAAAAGAAACAAAGCGATTTTCCCTTGGTATTGCTATTTTTGAAAAAAAGTCAAACAACCCTGGTTGGAACACAAGGACGAGAAAAGAAACAAAGCAATTCCACTTTGGTATTGCTATTTTCGAAGAAAAAAAATAATAAAACAACCTTGATTGGAACATAAGAACGAAAAAAGAAACAAAGCGATTTTCCCTTGGTATTGCTATTTTTGAAAAAAAGTCAAACAACCCTGGTTGGAAAGAAAGGACGAGAAAAGAAACAAAGCAATTCCACTTTAGTATTGCTATTTTCGAAGAAAAAAAAATAATCAAACAACCTTGATTAGAACATAAGAACGAAAAAAGAAACAAAGCGATTTTCCTTGGTATTGCTATTTTTGAAAAAAGTCAAACAACCCTGGTTGGAACACAAGGACGAGAAAAGAAACAAAGCAATTCCACTTTGGTTTTGATATTTTCGAAGAAAAAAAAACAATAAAACAACCTTGATTGGAACATAAGAACGAAAAAAGAAACAAAGCGATTTTCCCTTGGTATTGCTATTTTTGAAAAAAAGTCAAACAACCCTGGTTGGAACACAAGGACGAGAAAAGAAACAAAGCAATTCCACTTTAGTATTGCTATTTTCGAAGAAAAAAAAATAATAAAACAACCTTGATTGGAACATAAGAACGAAAAAAGAAACAAAGCGATTTTCCCTTGGTATTGCTATTTTTGAAAAAAAGTCAAACAACCCTGGTTGGAACATAAGAACGAGAAAAGAAACAAAGCATTCCGCTTTGGTATTGCTATTTTTGAAAAAAAGTCAAACAACCCTGGTTGGAACACAAGGACGAGAAAAGAAACAAAGCAATTCCACTTTAGTATTGCTATTTTCGAAGAAAAAAAAATAATAAAACAACCTTGAATGGAACATAAGAACGAAAAAAGAAACAAAGCGATTTTCCCTTGGTATTGCTATTTTTGAAAAAAAGTCAAACAACCCTGGTTGGAACACAAGGACGAGAAAAGAAACAAAGCAATTCCACTTTGGTATTGCTATTTTCGAAGAGAAAAAAATAATAAAACAACCTTGATTGGAACATAAGAACGAAAAAAGAAACAAAGCGATTTTCCCTTGGTATTGCTATTTTTGAAAAAAAGTCAAACAACCCTGGTTGGAACACAAGGACGAGAAAAGAAACAAAGCAATTCCACTTTAGTATTGCTATTTTCGAAGAAAAAACATAATAAAACAACCTTGATTGGAACATAAGAACGAAAAAAGAAAGAAAGCGATTTTCCCTTGGTATTGCTATTTTTGAAAAAAAGTCAAACAACCCTGGTTGGAACACAAGGACGAGAAAAGAAACAAAGCAATTCCACTATAGTATTGCTATTTTCGAAGAAAAAAAATAATAAAATAACCTTGATTGGAACATAAGAACGAAAAAAGAAACAAAGCGATTTTCCCTTGGTATTGCTATTTTTGAAAAAAAGTCAAACAACCCTGGTTGGAACACAAAGACGAGAAAAGAAACAAAGCAATTCCACTTTGGTTTGCTATTTTCGAAGAAAAAAAAAAATAAAACAACCTTGATTGGAACATAAGAACGAAAAAAGAAACAAAGCGATTTTCCCTTGGTATTACTATTTTTGAAAAAAAGTCAACCAACCCTGGTTGGAACACAAGGACGAGAAAAGAAACAAAGCAATTCCACTTTGGTATTGCTATTTTTGAAGAAAAAAAAAACAACCTTGATTGGAACATAAGAACGAAAAAAGATACAAAGCGATTTTCCCTTGGTATTGCTATTTTTGAAAAAAAGTCAAACAACCCTGGTTGGAACACAAGGACGAGAAAAGAAACAAAGCAATTCCACTTTGTATTGCTATTTTCGAAGAAAAAAAAATAATGAAACAACCTTGATTGGAACATAAGAACGAAAAAAGAAACAAAGCGATTTTCCCTTGGTATTGCTATTTTTGAAAAAAAGTCAAACAACCTGGTTGGAACATAAGAACGAGAAAAGAAACAAAGCATTCCGCTTTGGTATTGCTATTTTTGAAAAAAGTCAAACAACCCTGGTTGGAACACAAGGACGAGAAAGAAACAAATCAATTCCACTTTAGTATTGCTATTTTCGAAGAAAAAAAAATAATAAAACAACCTTGATTGGAACATAAGAACGAAAAAAGAAACAAAGCGATTTTCCCTTGGTATTGCTATTTTTGAAAAAAAAGTCAAACAACCCTGGTTGGAACACAAGGACGAGAAAAGAAACAAAGCAATTCCACTTTGGTATTGCTATTTTCGAAGAAAAAAAAATAATAAAACAACCTTGATTGGAACATAAGAACGAAAAAAGAAACAAAGCGATTTTCCCTTGGTATTGCTATTTTTGAAAAAAAGTCAAACAACCCTGGTTGGAACATAAGAACGAGAAAAAAACAAAGCATTCCGCTTTGGTATTGCTATTTTTGAAAAAAAGTCAAACAACCCTGGTTGGAACACAAGGACGAGAAAAGAAACAAAGCAATTCCACTTTAGTATTGCTATTTTCGAAGAAAAAAAAATAATAAAACAACCTTGATTGGAACATAAGAACGAAAAAAGAAACAAAGCGATTTTCCCTTGGTATTGCTATTTTTGAAAAAAAGTCAAACAACCCTGGTTGGAACACAAGGACGAGAAAAGAAACAAAGCAATTCCACTTTGGTATTGCTATTTTCGAAGAAAAAAAAATAATAAAACAACCTTGATTGGAACATAAGAACGAAAAAAGAAACAAAGCGATTTTCCCTTGGTATTGCTATTTTTGAAAAAAAGTCAAACAACCCTGGTTGGAACACAAGGACGAGAAAAGAAACAAAGCAATTCCACTTTGGTATTGCTATTTTCGAAGAAAAAAAATAATAAAACAACCTTGATTGGAACATAAGAACGAAAAAAGAAACAAAGCGATTTTCCCTTGGTATTGCTATTTTTGAAAAAAAGTCAAACAACCCTGGTTGGAACACAAGGACGAGAAAAGAAACAAAGCAATTCCACTTTAGTATTGCTATTTTCGAAGAAAAAAATAATAAAACAACCTTGATTGGAACATAAGAACGAAAAAAGAAACAAAGCGATTTTCCCTTGGTATTGCTATTTTTGAAAAAAAGTCAAACAACCCTGGTTGGAACACAAGGACGAGAAAAGAAACAAAGCAATTCCACTTTGGTATTGCTATTTTCGAAGAAAAAAAATAATAAAACAACCTTGATTGGAACATAAGAACGAAAAAAGAAACAAAGCGCGTTCCCTTGGTATTGCTATTTTTGAAAAAAAGTCAAACAACCCTGGTTGGAACACAAGGACGAGAAAAGAAACAAAGCAATTCCACTTTAGTATTGCTATTTTCGAAGAAAAAAAATAATAAAACAACCTTGATTGGAACATAAGAACGAAAAAAGAAACAAAGCGATTTTCCCTTGGTATTGCTATTTTTGAAAAAAAAGTCAAACAACCCTGGTTGGAACACAAGGACGAGAAAAGAAACAAAGCAATTCCACTTTGGTATTGCTATTTTCGAAGAAAAAAAAATAATAAAACAACCTTGATTGGAACATAAGAACGAAAAAAGAAACAAAGCGATTTTCCCTTGGTATTGCTATTTTTGAAAAAAAGTCAAACAACCCTGGTTGGAACATAAGAACGAGAAAAGAAACAAAGCATTCCGCTTTGGTATTGCTATTTTTGAAAAAAAGTAAAACAACCCTGGTTGGAACACAAGGACGAGAAAAGAAACAAAGCAATTCCACTTTAGTATTGCTATTTTCGAAGAAAAAAAAATAATAAAACAACCTTGATTGGAACATAAGAACGAAAAAAGAAACAAAGCGATTTCCCTTGGTATTGCTATTTTTGAAAAAAGTCAAACAACCCTGGTTGGAACACAAGGACGAGAAAAGAAACAAAGCAATTCCACTTTGGTATTGCTATTTCGAAGAAAAAAAAAAATAAAACAACCTTGATTGGAACATAAGAACGAAAAAAGAAACAAAGCGATTTTCCCTTGGTATTGCTATTTTTGAAAAAAAGTCAAACAACCCTGGTTGGAACACAAGGACGAGAAAAGAAACAAAGCAATTCCACTTTGGTATTGCTATTTTCGAAGAAAAAAAATAATAAAACAACCTTGATTGGAACATAAGAACGAAAAAAGAAACAAAGCGATTTTCCCTTGGTATTGCTATTTTGAAAAAAAGTCAAACAACCCTGGTTGGAACACAAGGACGAGAAAAGAAACAAAGCAATTCCACTTTGGTATTGCTATTTTCGAAGAAAAGAAAATAATAAAACAACCTTGATTGGAACATAAGAACGAAAAAAGAAACAAAGCGATTTTACCTTGGTATTGCTATTTTTGAAAAAAAAGTCAAACAACCCTGGTTGGAACACAAGGACGAGAAAAGAAACAAAGCAATTCCACTTTGGTATTGCTATTTTCGAAGAAAAAAAATAATAAAACAACCTTGATTGGAACATAAGAACGAAAAAAGAAACAAAGCGATTTTCCCTTGGTATTGCTATTTTTGAAAAAAAGTCAAACAACCCTGGTTGGAACACAAGGACGAGAAAAGAAACAAAGCAATTCCACTTTAGTATTGCTATTTTCGAAGAAAAAAAAATAATAAAACAACCTTGATTGGAACATAAGAACGAAAAAAGAAACAAAGCGATTTTCCCTTGGTATTGCTATTTTTGAAAAAAAGTCAAACAACCCTGGTTGGAACATAAGAACGAGAAAAGAAACAAAGCATTCCGCTTCGGTATTGCTATTTTTGAAAAAAAGTCAAACAACCCTGGTTGGAACACAAGGACGAGAAAAAAACAAAGCAATTCCACTTTAGTATTGTTATTTTCGAAGAAAAAAAATAATAAAACAACCTTGATTGGAACATAAGAACGAAAAAAGAAACAAAGCGATTTTCCCTTGGTATTGCTATTTTTGAAAAAAAGTCAAACAACCCTGGTTGGAACACAAGGACGAGAAAAGAAACAAAGCAATTCCACTTTGGTATTGCTATTTTCGAAGAAAAAAAATAATAAAACAACCTTGATTGGAACATAAGAACGAAAAAAGAAACAAAGCGATTTTCCCTTGGTATTGCTATTTTTGAAAAAAAGTCAAACAACCCTGGTTGGAACGCAAGGACGAGAAAAGAAACAAAGCAATTCCACTTTAGTATTGCTATTTTCGAAGAAAAAAAATAATAAAACAACCTTGATTGGAACATAAGAACGAAAAAAGAAACAAAGCGATTTTCCCTTGGTATTGCTATTTTTGAAAAAAAGTCAAACAACCCTGGTTGGAACACAAGGACGAGAAAAGAAACAAAGCAATTCCACTTTAGTATTGCTATTTTCGAAGAAAAAAAAATAATAAAACAACCTTGATTGGAACATAAGAACGAAAAAAGAAACAAAGCGATTTTCCCTTGGTATTGCTATTTTTGAAAAAAAGTCAAACAACCCTGGTTGGAACACAAGGACGAGAAAAGAAACAAAGCAATTCCACTTTGGTATTGCTATTTTCGAAGAAAAAAAATAATAAAACAACCTTGATTGGAACATAAGAACGAAAAAAGAAACAAAGCGATTTTCCCTTGGTATTGCTATTTTTGAAAAAAAGTCAAACAACCCTGGTTGGAACACAAGGACGAGAAAAGAAACAAAGCAATTCCACTTTGTATTGCTATTTTCGAAGAAAAAAAATAATAAAACAACCTTGATTGGAACATAAGAACGAAAAAAGAAACAAAGCGATTTTCCCTTGGTATTGCTATTTTTGAAAAAAGTCAAACAACCCTGGTTGGAACACAAGGACGAGAAAAGAAACAAAGCAATTCCACTTTGGTATTGCTATTTTCGAAGAAAAAAAAATAATAAACAACCTTGATTGGAACATAAGAACGAAAAAAGAAACAAAGCGATTTTCCCTTGGTATTGCTATTTTTGAAAAAAGTCAAACAACCCTGGTTGGAACACAAGGACGAGAAAGAAACAAAGCAATTCCACTTTGGTATTGCTATTTTCGAAGAAAAAAAAACAACCTTGATTGGAACATAAGAACGAAAAAAGAAACAAAGCGATTTTCCCTTGGTATTGCTATTTTTGAAAAAAAGTCAAACAACCCTGGTTGGAACACAAGGACGAGAAAAGAAACAAAGCAATTCCACTTTGGTATTGCTATTTTCGAAGAAAAAAAAATAATGAAACAACCTTGATTGGAACATAAGAACGAAAAAAGAAACAAAGCGATTTTCCCTTGGTATTGCTATTTTTGAAAAAAAGTCAAACAACCCTGGTTGGAACACAAGGACGAGAAAAGAAACAAAGCAATTCCACTTTAGTATTGCTATTTTCGAAGAAAAAAAAATAATAAAACAACCTTGATTGGAACATAAGAACGAAAAAAGAAACAAAGCGATGTTCCCTTGGTATTGCTATTTTTGAAAAAAAGTCAAACAACCCTGGTTGGAACACAAGGACGAGAAAAGAAACAAAGCAATTCCACTTTGGTATTGCTATTTTCGAAGAAAAAAAATAATAAAACAACCTTGATTGGAACATAAGAACGAAAAAAGAAACAAAGCGATTTTCCCTTGGTATTGCTATTTTTGAAAAAAAGTCAAACAACCCTGGTTGGAACATAAGAACGAGAAAAGAAACAAAGCATTCCGCTTGGTATTGCTATTTTTGAAAAAAAGTCAAACAACCCTGGTTGGAACACAAGGACGAGAAAAGAAACAAAGCAATTCCACTTTGGTATTGCTATTTTCGAAGAAAAAAAATAATAAAACAACCTTGATTGGAACATAAGAACGAAAAAAGAAACAAAGCGATTTTCCCTTGGTATTGCTATTTTTGAAAAAAAGTCAAACAACCCTGGTTGGAACACAAGGACGAGAAAAGAAACAAAGCAATTCCACTTTGGTATTGCTATTTCGAAGAAAAAAAAAAAAACAACCTTGATTGGAACATAAGAACGAAAAAAGAAACAAAGCGATTTTCCCTTGGTATTGCTATTTTTGAAAAAAAGTCAAACAACCCTGGTTGGAACACAAGGACGAGAAAAGAAACAAAGCAATTCCACTTTGGTATTGCTATTTTCGAAGAAAAAAAAATAATGAAACAACCTTGATTGGAACATAAGAACGAAAAAAGAAACAAAGCGATTTTCCCTTGGTATTGCTATTTTTGAAAAAAAGTCAAACAACCTGGTTGGAACATAAGAACGAGAAAAGAAACAAAGCATTCCGCTTTGGTATTGCTATTTTTGAAAAAAAGTCAAACAACCCTGGTTGGAACACAAGGACGAGAAAAGAAACAAAGCAATTCCACTTTAGTATTGCTATTTTCGAAGAAAAAAAAATAATAAAACAACCTTGATTGGAACATAAGAACGAAAAAAGAAACAAAGCGCGTTCCCTTGGTATTGCTATTTTTGAAAAAAAGTCAAACAACCCTGGTTGGAACACAAGGACGAGAAAAGAAACAAAGCAATTCCACTTTGGTATTGCTATTTTCGAAGAAAAAAAATAATAAAACAACCTTGATTGGAACATAAGAACGAAAAAAGAAACAAAGCGATTTTCCCTTGGTATTGCTATTTTTGAAAAAAAGTCAAACAACCCTGGTGGAACACAAGGACGAGAAAAGAAACAAAGCAATTCCACTTTAGTATTGCTATTTTCGAAGAAAAAAAATAATAAAACAACCTTGATTGGAACATAAGAACGAAAAAAGAAAGAAAGCGATTTTCCCTTGGTATTGCTATTTTTGAAAAAAAGTCAAACAGTCCTGGTTGGAACACAAGGACGAGAAAAGAAACAAAGCAATTCCACTTTAGTATTGCTATTTTCGAAGAAAAAAAATAATAAAACAACCTTGATTGGAACATAAGAACGAAAAACGAAACAAAGCGATTTTCCCTTGGTATTGCTATTTTTGAAAAAAAGTCAAACAACCCTGGTTGGAACACAAGGACGAGAAAAGAAACAAAGCAATTCCACTTTAGTATTGCTATTTTCAAAGAAAAAAAAATAATAAAACAACCTTGATTGGAACATAAGAACGAAAAAAGAAACAAAGCAATTTTCCCTTGGTATTGCTATTTTTGAAAAAAAGTCAAACAACCCTGGTTGGAACGCAAGGACGAGAAAAGAAACAAAGCAATTCCACTTTGGTATTGCTATTTTCGAAGAAAAAAAATAATAAAACAACCTTGATTGGAACATAAGAACGAAAAAAGAAACAAAGCGATTTTCCCTTGGTATTGCTATTTTTGAAAAAAAGTCAAACAACCCTGGTTGGAACACAAGGAAGAGAAAAGAAACAAAGCAATTCCACTTTGGTATTGCTATTTTCGAAGAAAAAAAATAATAAAACAACCTTGATTGGAACATAAGAACGAAAAAAGAAACAAAGCGATTTTCCCTTGGTATTGCTATTTTTGAAAAAAAGTCAAACAACCCTGGTTGGAACACAAGGACGAGAAAAGAAACAAAGCAATTCCACTTTGGTATTGCTATTTTCGAAGAAAAAAAAACAACCTTGATTGGAACATAAGAACGAAAAAAGAAACAAAGCGATTTTCCCTTGGTATTGCTATTTTTGAAAAAAAGTCAAACAGCCCTGGTTGGAACATAAGAACGAGAAAAGAAACAAAGCATTCCGCTTTGGTATTGCTATTTTTGAAAAAAAATTCAAACAACCCTGGTTGGAACACAAGGACGAGAAAAGAAACAAAGCAATTCCACTTTGGTATTGCTATTTTCGAAGAAAAAAAATAATAAAACAACCTTGATTGGAACATAAGAACGAAAAAAGAAACAAAGCGATTTTCCCTTGGTATTGCTATTTTTGAAAAAAAGTCAAACAACCCTGGTTGGAACACAAAGACGAGAAAAGAAACAAAGCAATTCCACTTTAGTATTGCTATTTTCGAAGAAAAAAAAAATAAAACAACCTTGATTGGAACATAAGATCGAAAAAAGAAACAAAGCGATTTTCCCTTGGTATTGCTATTTTTGAAAAAAGTCAACCAACCCTGGTTGGAACACAAGGACGAGAAAAGAAACAAAGCTATTCCACTTTGGTATTGCTATTTTCGAAGAAAAAAAATAATAAAACAACCTTGATTGGAACATAAGAACGAAAAAAGAAACAAAGCGATTTTCCCTTGGTATTGCTATTTTTGAAAAAAAGTCAAACAACCCTGGTTGGAACACAAGGACGAGAAAAGAAACAAAGCAATTCCACTTTGGTATTGCTATTTTCGAAGAAAAAAAAATAATGAAACAACCTTGATTGGAACATAAGAACGAAAAAAGAAACAAAGCGATTTTCCCTTGGTATTGCTATTTTTGAAAAAAAGTCAAACAACCCTGGTTGGAACATAAGAACGAGAAAAGAAACAAAGCATTCCGCTTTGGTATTGCTATTTTTGAAAAAAAGTCAAACAACCCTGGTTGGAACACAAGGACGAGAAAAGAAACAAAGCAATTTCACTTTAGTATTGCTATTTTCGAAGAAAAAAAAAATAATAAAACAACCTCGATTGGAACATAAGAACGAAAAAAGAAACAAAGCGATTTTCCCTTGGTATTGCTATTTTTGAAAAAAAGTCAAACAACCCTGGTTGGAACACAAGGACGAGAAAAGAAACAAAGCAATTCCACTTTGGTATTGCTATTTTCGAAGAAAAAAAATAATAAAACAACCTTGATTGGAACATAAGAACGAAAAAAGAAACAAAGCGATTTTCCCTTGGTATTACTATTTTTGAAAAAAAGTCAAACAACCCTGGTTGGAACACAAGGACGAGAAAAGAAACAAAGCAATTCCACTTTAGTATTGCTATTTTCGAAGAAAAAAAATAATAAAACAACCTTGATTGGAACATAAGAACGAAAAAAGAAAGAAAGCGATTTTCCCTTGGTATTGCTATTTTTGAAAAAAAAGTCAAACAACCCTGGTTGGAACACAAGGACGAGAAAAGAAACAAAGCAATTCCACTTTAGTATTGCTATTTTCGAAGAAAAAAAATAATGAAACAACCTTGATTGGAACATAAGAACGAAAAAAGAAACAAAGCGATTTTCCCTTGGTATTGCTATTTTTGAAAAAAAGTCAAACAACCCTGGTTGGAACACAAAGAAGAGAAAAGAAACAAAGCAATTCCACTTTGGTATTGCTATTTTCGAAGAAAAAAAAATAATAAAACAACCTTGATTGGAACATAAGAACGAAAAAAGAAACAAAGCGATTTTCCCTTGGTATTGCTATTTTTGAAAAAAAGTCAACCAACCCTGGTTGGAACACAAGGACGAGAAAAGAAACAAAGCAATTCCACTTTAGTATTGCTATTTTCGAAGAAAAAAAAAATAATAAAACAACCTTGACTGGAACATAAGAACGAAAACAGAAACAAAGCGATTTTCCCTTGGTATTGCTATTTTTGAAAAAAAGTCAAACAACCCTGGTTGGAACACAAGGACGAGAAAAGAAACAAAGCAATTCCACTTTGGTATTGCTATTTTCGAAGAAAAAAAACAACCTTGATTGGAACATAAGAACGAAAAAAGAAACAAAGCGATTTTCCCTTGGTATTGCTATTTTTGAAAAAAAGCCAAACAACCCTGGTTGGAGCACAAGGACGAGAAAAGAAACAAAGCAATTCCACTTTGGTATTGCTATTTTCGAAGAAAAAAAAATAATGAAACAACCTTGATTGGAACATAAGAACGAAAAAAGAAACAAAGCGATTTTCCCTTGGTATTGCTATTTTTGAAAAAAAGTCAAACAACCCTGGTTGGAACATAAGAACGAGAAAAGAAACAAAGCATTCCGCTTTGGTATTGCTATTTTTGAAAAAAAGTCAAACAACCCTGGTTGGAACACAAGGACGAGAAAAGAAACAAAGCAATTTCACTTTAGTATTGCTATTTTCGAAGAAAAAAAAATAATAAAACAACCTTGATTGGAACATAAGAACGAAAAAAAAAAAAAACAAAGCGATTTTCCCTTGGTATTGCTATTTTTGAAAAAAAGTCAAACAACCCTGGTTGGAACACAAGGACGAGAAAAGAAACAAAGCAATTCCACTTTGGTATTGCTATTTTCGAAGAAAAAAAAATAATAAAACAACCTTGATTGGAACATAAGAACGAAAAAAGAAACAAAGCGATTTTCCCTTGGTATTGCTATTTTTGAAAAAAAGTCAAACAACCCTGGTTGGAACACAAGGACGAGAAAAGAAACAAAGCAATTCCACTTTAGTATTGCTATTTTCGAAGAAAAAACATAATAAAACAACCTTGATTGGAACATAAGAACGAAAAAAGAAAGAAAGCGATTTTCCCTTGGTATTGCTATTTTTGAAAAAAAGTCAAACAACCCTGGTTGGAACACAAGGAAGAGAAAAGAAACAAAGCAATTCCACTTTGGTATTGCTATTTTCGAAGAAAAAAAAATAATAAAACAACCTTGATTGGAACATAAGAACGAAAAAAGAAACAAAGCGATTTTCCCTTGGTATTGCTATTTTTGAAAAAAAGTCAACCAACCCTGGTTGGAACACAAGGACGAGAAAAGAAACAAAGCAATTCCACTTTAGTATTGCTATTTTCGAAGAAAAAAAAATAATAAAACAACCTTGATTGGAACATAAGAACGAAAAAAGAAACAAAGCGATTTTCCCTTGGTATTGCTATTTTTGAAAAAAAGTCAAACAACCCTGGTTGGAACACAAGGACGAGAAAAGAAACAAAGCAATTCCACTTTGGTATTGCTATTTTCGAAGAAAAAAAAAACCTTGATTGGAACATAAGAACGAAAAAAGAAACAAAGCGATTTTCCCTTGGTATTGCTATTTTTGAAAAAAAGTCAAACAGCCCTGGTTGGAACATAAGAACGAGAAAAGAAACAAAGCATTCCGCTTTGGTATTGCTATTTTTGAAAAAAAAGTCAAACAACCCTGGTTGGAACACAAGGACGAGAAAAGAAACAAAGCAATTCCACTTTAGTATTGCTATTTTCGAAGAAAAAAAATAATAAAACAACCTTGATTGGAACATAAGAACGAAAAAAGAAACAAAGCGATTTTCCCTTGGTATTGCTATTTTTGAAAAAAAGTCAAACAACCCTGGTTGGAACACAAAGACGAGAAAAGAAACAAAGCAATTCCACTTTGGTATTGCTATTTTCGAAGAAAAAAAAATAATAAAACAACCTTGATTGGAACATAAGAACGAAAAAAGAAACAAAGCGATTTTCCCTTGGTATTGCTATTTTTGAAAAAAAGTCAAACAACCCTGGTTGGAACACAAGGACGAGAAAAGAAACAAAGCAATTCCACTTTAGTATTGTTATTTTCGAAGAAAAAAATAATAAAACAACCTTGATTGGAACATAAGAACGAAAAAAGAAACAAAGCAATTTTCCCTTGGTATTGCTATTTTTAAAAAAAAGTCAAACAACCCTGGTTGGAACACAAAGAAGAGAAAAGAAACAAAGCAATTCCACTTTGGTATTGCTATTTTAGAAGAAAAAAAAATAATAAAACAACCTTGATTGGAACATAAGAACGAAAAAAGAAACAAAGCGATTTTCCCTTGGTATTGCTATTTTTGAAAAAAGTCAACCAACCCTGGTTGGAACACAAGGACGAGAAAAGAAACAAAGCAATTCCACTTTGGTATTGCTATTTTCGAAGAAAAAAAAATAATAAAACAACCTTGATTGGAACATAAGAACGAAAAAAGAAACAAAGCGATTTTCCCTTGGTATTGCTATTTTTGAAAAAAAGTCAAACAACCCTGGTTGGAACACAAGGACGAGAAAAGAAACAAAGCAATTCCACTTTGGTATTGCTATTTTCGAAGAAAAAAAAACAACCTTGATTGGAACATAAGAACGATAAAAGAAACAAAGCGATTTTCCCTTGGTATTGCTATTTTTGAAAAAAAGTCAAACAGCCCTGGTTGGAACATAAGAACGAGAAAAGAAACAAAGACAGCAATTCCACTTTAGTATTGCTAGTTTCGAAGAAAAAAAAATAATAAAACAACCTTGACTGGAACATAAGAACGAAAAAAGAAACAAAGCGATTTTCCCTTGGTATTGCTATTTTTGAAAAAAAGTCAAACAACCCTGGTTGGAACACAAGGACGAGAAAAGAAACAAAGCAATTCCACTTTGGTATTGCTATTTTCGAAAAAAAAAAAAATAAAACAACCTTGATTGGAACATAAGAACGAAAAAAGAAACAAAGCGATTTTCCCTTGGTATTGCTGTTTTTGAAAAAAAGTCAAACAACCCTGGTTGGAACACAAAGACGAGAAAAGAAACAAAGCAATTCCACTTTAGTATTGCTATTTTTGAAGAAAAAAAAAATAATAAAACAACCTTGATTGGAACATAAGAACGAAAAAAGAAACAAAGCGATTTTCCCTTGGTATTGCTATTTTTGAAAATAAGTCAACCAACCCTGGTTGGAACACAAGGACGAGAAAAGAAACAAAGCAATTCCACTTTGGTATTGCTATTTTCGAAGAAAAAAATAAAACAACCTTGATTGGAACATAAGAACGAAAAAAGGAACAAAGCGATTTTCCCTTGGTATTGCTATTTTTGAAAAAAAGTCAAACAACCCTGGTTGGAACACAAGGACGAGAAAAGAAACAAAGCAATTCCACTTTGGTATTGCTATTTTCGAAGAAAAAAAAATAATGAAACAACCTTGATTGGAACATAAGAACGAAAAAAGAAACAAAGCGATTTTCCCTTGGTATTGCTATTTTTGAAAAAAAGTCAAACAACCCTGGTTGGAACATAAGAACGAGAAAAGAAACAAAGCATTCCGCTTTGGTATTGCTATTTTTGAAAAAAAGTCAAACAACCCTGGTTGGAACACAAGGACGAGAAAAGAAACAAAGCAATTTCACTTTAGTATTGCTATTTTCGAAGAAAAAAAAATAATAAAACAACCTTGATTGGAACATAAGAACGAAAAAAGAAACAAAGCGATTTTCCTTTGGTATTGCTATTTTTGAAAAAAAGTCACACAACCCTAGTTGGAACACAAGGACGAGAAAAGAAACAAAGCAATTCCACTTTGGTATTGCTATTTTCGAAGAAAAAAAAATAATAAAACAACCTTGATTGGAACATAAGAACGAAAAGGAAACAAAGCGATTTTCCCTTAGTATTGCTATTTTTGAAAAAAAGTCAAACAACCCTGGTTGGAACACAAGGACGAGAAAAGAAACAAAGCAATTCCACTTTAGTATTGCTATTTTCGAAGAAAAAAAAATAATAAAACAACCTTGATTGGAACATAAGAACGAAAAAGAAAGAAAGCGATTTTCCCTTGGTATTGCTATTTTTGAAAAAAAGTCAAACAACCCTGGTTGAAACACAAGGACGAGAAAAGAAACAAAGCAATTCCACTTTAGTATTGCTATTTTCGAAGAAAAAAAAATAATAAAAAACCTTGATTGGAACATAAGAACGAAAAACGAAACAAAGCGATTTTCCCTTGGTATTGCTATTTTTGAAAAAAAGTCAAACAACCCTGGTTGGAACACAAGGACGAGAAAAGAAACAAAGCAATTCCACTTTAGTATTGCTATTTTCGAAGAAAAAAAATAATAAAACAACCTTGATTGGAACATGAGAACGAAAAAAGAAACAAAGCGATTTTCCCTTGGTATTGCTATTTTTGAAAAAAAGTCAAACAACCCTGGTTGGAACACAAAGAAGAGAAAAGAAACAAAGCAATTCCACTTTGGTATTACTATTTTCGAAGAAAAAAAAATAATAAAACAACCTTGATTGGAACATAAGAACGAAAAAAGAAACAAAGCGATTTTCCCTTGGTATTGCTATTTTTGAAAAAAGTCAACCAACCCTGGTTGGAACACAAGGACGAGAAAAGAAACAAAGCAATTGCACTTTGGTATTGCTATTTTCGAAGAAAAAAAAATAATAAAACAACCTTGATTGGAACATAAGAACGAAAAAAGAAACAAAGCGATTTTCCCTTGGTATTGCTATTTTTGAAAAAAAGTCAAACAACCCTGGTTGGAACACAAGGACGAGAAAAGAAACAAAGCAATTCCACTTTGGTATTGCTGAAAAAAAAACAACCTTGATTGGAACATAAGAACGAAAAAAGAAACAAAGCGATTTTCCCTTGGTATTGCTATTTTTGAAAAAAAGTCAAACAGCCCTGGTTGGAACATAAGAACGAGAAAGAAACAAAGCATTCCGCTTTGGTATTGCTATTTTTGAAAAAAAAGTCAAACAACCCTGGTTGGAACACAAGGACGAGAAAAGAAACAAAGCAATTCCACTTTAGTATTGCTAGTTTCGAAGAAAAAAAAATAATAAAACAACCTTGACTGGAACATAAGAACGAAAAAAGAAACAAAGCGATTTTCCCTTGGTATTGCTATTTTTGAAAAAAAGTCAAACAACCCTGGTTGGAACACAAGGACGAGAAAAGAAACAAAGCAATTCCACTTTGGTATTGCTATTTTCGAAGAAAAAAAATAATAAAACAACCTTGATTGGAACATAAGAACGAAAAAAGAAACAAAGCGATTTTCCCTTGGTATTGCTATTTTTGAAAAAAAGTCAAACAACCCTGGTTGGAACCCAAGGACGAGAAAAGAAACAAAGCAATTCCACTTTGGTATTGCTATTTTCGAAGAAAAAAAAATAATAAAACAACCTTGATTGGAACATAAGAACGAAAAAAGAAACAAAGGAATTTCCCCTTGGTATTGCTATTTTTGAAAAAAAGTCAAACAACCCTGGTTGGAACACAAGGACGAGAAAAGAAACAAAGCAATTCCACTTTGGTATTGCTATTTTCGAAGAAAAAAAATAATAAAACAACCTTGATTGGAACATAAGAACGAAAAAAGAAACAAAGCGATTTTCCCTTGGTATTGCTATTTTTGAAAAAAAAAGTCAAACAACCCTGGTTGGAACCCAAGGACGAGAAAAGAAACAAAGCAATTCCACTTTGGTATTGCTATTTTCGAAGAAAAAAAAATAATAAAACAACCTTGATTGGAACATAAGAACGAAAAAAGAAACAAAGCGATTTTCCCTCGGTATTGCTATTTTTGAAAAAAAAAAGTCAAACAACCCTGATTGGAACATAAGAACGAGAAAAGAAACAAAGCTATTCCGCTTTGGTATTGGTATCTTTGGGAAAAAGGTGAACGAACCTTGTTGAACCGAACTTTCGACTATTAAAAAGGGTACTAGCCCTTCGAATTTCCAATCGAATGAGCCTGTTTTGAAGTTTCTACGACAACGCTTTCTATAAACACCTTATATGCCCCCAGGGCATAAATTACAACCCTTACCCTAAGGGCTGTGAGGGTGGTTGTCATCCTCTAAGACATAATTTCCAGAACTTTCAACTACGTTAAAAGATTTAGCTATCTCAAAATTTTGTTTGGACGTGTTTGGGAAAATGGTTAGTCGCTCTCCCATCACTTTCAACTATTAAAAAAGGCACTAGCCCTTTTAATTTCCAATCAAATGAGCCCTTTTGAAGTTTCTACAACGCTTTCAATATACCTTATATGCCCCCAGGGCATAACTTACAACCCATGCCCTGAGGGCTGGGGAAGGGGGCTGTCACCCTCAAAGACCTAATTTCCAGAAATTTCTACTACATTGAACACAATGGTTATCTGAAAATTTTGATTGGATGTGTTTAGGGGAATGGTGCGCGTGAGAGGGTGGTTATTTACCCTCCAATCAATTTCGACTATTAAAAAGGGCACTAGCCCTCTCATTTTCCAATTGAATGAGCCCCTTTTGAAGTTTTTACGACAAATCTAACTATAAAAACCTTATATGCCCCCAGGGCATAACTTACAATCTTTGCCCTGGAGGCTCTGGGGGGTTTGTCATCCTTAAATACATAATTTCCAGAACTTGCAACTACGTTGACAAAATGGCCATCTCTAAACTTTGATTGGATGTGTTTGGGGAAACGGTGGGCGTAACAGGGAGGTCAATTACTGTCCACTCACTTTCGACTATTAAAAATGGCAATTTCAATTTCCAAACAAATGAGCCCCTTTTGAAATTTCTACAGCATCTTTCGATATAAACCTTATATGCCCCCAGGGCATAACTTACAACCCTTGCCCTGACTTACAACCCTTGCCCTGAGGGTTGTGGGGGAGTTCCCTGCTAAAAAACATTATTTCTATCTGGAAATCAACTACGCTGAACAAAATGGCTATCTAAAAATTTGGATTGGATGTGTTTGGGGAAAGGTGGGCGTGAGAGGGGGGTTAGTTGCCCTCAAATCAATTTCGACTATTAAAAAGGGCACTACACCTTTGAATTTCCAACCGAATGAGCCCTTTTTGAATTTTCAACGACAAATATTTCAATAAAAACTTATATGCCCCCAGGGCATAACTTACAACCCTTGCCCTGAAGACTGTGGGGGGAGTGTCCTGCTCAAATGTATGATTTCCTGAACTTTAAACTGCGTGGAACAAAATGGCTATCTAAAAATTTTGATTGGATATGTTAGGGGAAATGGTGGGCGTGGAAGGGGTGTTAGTTGCCTTCCAGTTACTTTCGACTACTAAAAGGGCACTAGCCATTCCAATTTCTAATCCAATGAGCTCTTTTCGAAGTTTCTACGACAACGCATTCTATAAAAACCTTATATGCCCCCAGGGCATAACTTATAGCCCTTACCATGGGGGGTTTATCATCCTCAAAGACCTAATTTCCAGAACTTAAAACTAAGTTGAATAAAATGGCTATCTAAAAATTTTGATTGGATGTGTTTGGGGAAATGGTGGGCGTGAGAGGGGGTTTAGTTGCCCTCAAATCACTTTCGACTATTAAAAAGGGCACTAGCCCTTTAAATTTCCAATCGAATGAGCCTTTTTTGAAATTTCTACAACAAATTTCTATATAGACCTTATATGCCCCCAGGGCATAACTTACAACCCTTGCACTGAGGGTTCTGAGGGGGTTATCATCCTAAAAGACCTAATTTCCAGAACTTTCGACTACGTTGAACAAAATGGATATCTCAAAATTTTTATTGGATGTGTTTGGGGAAATGGTGGGCGTGAGAGGGGGTTTAGTTGCCCTCAAATCACTTTCGACTATTAAAAAGGGCACTAGCCCTTTGAATTTCCAATCGAATGAGCCTTTTTTGAAATTTCTACGACAAATATTTCAATAAAAACCTTTATATGCCCCCATGGAATAACTTAAAACCCTTGCCCTGAGGGTTGTGGGGGAGTGTCCTCCTTGAAAACATATTTTCTATCTGGAAATCAACTACGTTGAACAAAATGGCTATCTAAAAAATTTTATTGGATGTTTGGGGGAATGATGGGCGTGAGGGGGGCTAGTTGCCCTCCAGTCACTGTCGACTAATAAAAGGGGCATTAGCCACTCCTAATGTCCAATCGAATGAGCCCTTTTCGAAGTTTCTACGACAACTCCTTCGACACGAAGTGCCCGGGAATGGAAAAAAGTAATACATTGTGCCAACATCAACTACGCTGAACAAAATGACTATATCAAAATTTTTATTGGATGTTTGGGAGAATGATGGGCGTGAGGGGGGCTAGTTGCCCCCCTCATCACTTTTGACTATTAAAAAGGGCATTAGCCACTCCAATGTCCAATCGAATGAGCCCTTTTCGAAGTTTCTACGACAACTCCTTCGACATGAAGTGCCCGGGAATGGAAAAAAATAATACATTGTGCCAACATCGTTCTTTACTTAGGCAGCGCTATTGCGCTGCCTATGATACAAGAATTATTTATTTAACAAAACTTTTCGTTTTTTAATGAGCACAATTAAAGAACAAATCACACGGAATCAGGCGACTGAGTCTCTCAAGCCCCGTAAAGCTCTTTTAAAAGATACAAGAATTATTTATTGAACAAAAAATCTTCGTTTTTAATGAGCACCAAATAAAGACGTTGATGTTCGAAAATCGAAGAAAATATACAAATCAACGATTCAAACTGGGGTTTTGGTCGAAACGAGATGCAAATACTATGACGTAACATTCACTTGTGTGTCAAATGTATAACAATAATATTCCCCTAAACCTATTTCCAGTAATCGATTTTCCCCCTTCCATGTGAATTATTTCCGGAGACATGAAACACACGATCCAGCTTATCAATCCAGAAACAGTGTAGTGAATTCCCCGAGTGGGAAATAGCCTATCACATAGAATCCATTCCCAAGAACATAATAGTAGGCACGATTTGTTGGCTTAATTTTTTAACGCATCACTCCATTGGGGGAAATTTCTGGTCTTACCGCAGATACATTCTTAGACCACACTGGCTATACATGACAAATGAAACTCAGAGAGGAGAGAAACTAACAAAATGAAAAATAAAATCAAAAAGGGTGAAAAAACGAGGATTTTGTCAGCCAGTGGCGAACCATGAAAATGAACAAAATATAAGCAAATATTTCGACAAGGACCTCCGCCAAGTCGTCCTCAGTGCTAAAAAAAAAAAAAAAAAAAAAAAAAAAAAAAAAAAAAAAAAAAAAAAAAAAAAAAAAAAAAAAAAAAAATAAAAAAAAAAAAAAAAAAATAAAAAAAAACGAAAATCTAATTATTAACGAAAATCATAAACATAATATGTCTTGTAGAAAATCAGTAACACCTGCTGGTCATCAGGGACTCCAAATTCGTTGCTAGGGCCCTGTCGCGGTATCGCCCCTCACTACTCCCCTGAGATATTGCAGATGCCCTTTAGAAAACTTGGATGCACATAGTGTATTTTCACTTAGCTCAACATCTCCTCAACATTCCCTGAAGGTTTCAATTTAATGCCCTTGTCTGCTCCTGAAATATTGCAGATACGCCTTTTTCACAACATGGATGCACATAGTGTCTTTCAATTTAGTTCAAAACTTCCTGGAAGTTTCACCTTTATACCCTTAGCTGTTCCGTAAATCTTGAGACACAACCTTTTACCAATTTGGATTCAGGTCACGCTTTTTGATTTATTTCAATATTCCCTGAAAGTTTCAAATTAATCCCCATACCCATTCCTGAAATGTTGCAGATACGCCATTTTGACATCCTAAATGCACATAGTGTTTTGTGATTTAGTTTAATATCCTCTTAAACATCCCCTGAGTTTCAACTCGATACTCATAGCTATTCCTGAGATATTGCAAAGATCCCCTTTTTACAACCTGGATGAACACCGTGTCCTTTTGATTTAATTCAATATTCTCTGGGTATTTCACCTACCCTTAGCTGCTCTATAGACAATACCTTAGCTGCTCCATAGATATTGCAAATACAGCTTTCTGAAAACCTGGATCCAGATCGTGTGTTTTTATTTAGTTCAACATTCTTTGAAAATTTCAACTTAATACCAGTAACCATTTCTGAGATATTGCAGATACAGCATTTTGACATCCTGGATGCACATAGTGCCTTGTAATTTAGCTTAACATTCTCTGAAAGTTTCAATTTAAGACTCATAGCTATTCTCGAGATACTGCAGAAATGCCCTTTTGGCAACTTGGATGTATATAGTCCATTCTGATTTAGTTCAAAATCCCCCCCCCAATGTTCCCTACAGTTTCAATTTAAATCCCTTAGCCTTTTTGAGCACGCAGGATCAAACATGCCTTAATTTCCTGATAATAAGACCTATATGTAAACAATGGGCAACCTATATAATATACAGCCCCTATCCTTGTGGCTGTGGGGCGAAGTTATCCTTGGTGACATATTTGTTGGACTTCTTTACTATTTTCAATGGAGGAGGGCTGGTTGCCCTTCAATCATTTTTCATTCTTAATAAGGGCATTAGAACCAAAAGGGCACTAATATCTAATCAAACAAGCCCCTTCAAAAGTTTCTTCAACAACTCATTCCATACAGAAAGGCAAAGACGATGTTACAAAGAAATGGGCAAAATAACTTTGCAACTTTGGTAAATCAAGATATAACACTAGAAAATAAAATTTTTGAAATATAGTGATTAAAAATAAAACATGGGACACAAAGAATTATAAATATTAGCTTCAAAACAATTGATATACCTAGTAGTTCTGGGAATGCTCAATTAAACCTAGACAAAGACATGGTTTAGATAAAGTTTTAAGAAATGAACAGGTTGAAATTTAGAAACAGAAGAAGAAGTTTAGATTCATTTCAAGTTTGATTCTAAATTATCAGATTCCTTCAATCTTGATTTTTATAGATTACAACTTGGCAGTTGATTCAGCTGGTTATAAAGCTCCAGCAATAGTCTTATCCTTATATGGTACACTAAATAAATATGTTAAAGTGATTAGTATTACATGCAAGAATAATGTTGCTGTAGATAGGGTAGAAAGTACAGGCAGTAGCTTGTTTGGTATTAGTATATAGACAAGGCACAGCCCTCAAGGGGACTATGCCTTATCTCCATTTGAATGGGGTTTTCCACAAGAACAAAGCAAAGGTTATGGGAGAGCATGCTACTAAATGGGAAACTGAAACTTTCATAGACTTGGCTTATGAAAATGATCTGAAAGTCCAAGATATAAATTCTAGTAAAATTAACAAATTTTGGAGATTTTGAGAGTCCAGGGCAAAAATATCCGTTTGGAAATTAATGTTGAAAGGAGCAATTCAAACCAAGTAGGAAAAATTCAGAATTCAGAGTTGAGGTTAGGTAACAACAATTTACGAAGTGAATAGCTTTACTTTATGCAGGTAGCATTATTAGTAAGCATGGTAGACACAGTGAAGAGGTAAAAATCAGAAAAGAAAAGATGCAGGGTGTTTTCTACAGCTGAACATAGTCATCACGTTTAGCTTTGAAACTAAGGTGCTTCAAACGATTTATCAACAAAACTAAAATGTATTTTGTAATATGAGATCAGAAACATACCAAAATCCTCTTACCATACCTCAGGATCCTTAGATGTGTCTTTCCTCTGCTTCTTGGATTTTTTGTAACTTGAAAGCATGGAATCAGAGCTGAAAGGCCTTTGTAGAAGGCTCTGTACTCGCATATAACAGAAAACACTTCTTCTGATACATGGTGTTTGTAGTAAATTGGCTAAAAACATAGAATTAATAATTAACTAGACTACTATAAATTATACAAAACATAAAATGTATTCCATTTTTTTTCATGGGGCACCATATCATTGCTAACAAACTTAGTACAATGGAATAAAATATACCAATAAGTACAAGTATTCTCTAGTTACACTAGACAGAACTGTAACAGACAATTAATTCTTTGACGTTCCTAACACAGTCTTGAACTTGTATGTAATTTTGTTCGTACTAAAAAAAGCAACAAATCATTTCTGACATCCTGGTGTGGACATTTGTTTTTAAGCTTGGTGATTTTTTCTCTTTTGTTTTCAAGTGACATTATGAACCAACTGTTGATGGGAAATAATAATAATAATAATAAGAAAAAAAAACAAATAAACAATAACAGTGCAATGACATAATCAAACTTTTTTATTTAGTCTAGAACTATTTCCAGGCACTACAGGATGAGGGGGGGGGGGGGGGGGGGGGGTAAAGGAATCCTCAATTTTCATGGAACTACACTAATACCAAATTGCCAATTAGGTAATTAATTGCCTTATTATTTTAATAATTACATCCTCGAAGCTCAGAGCCAGTGTGAGATGTCTTGCGGTCTCTCTGACCTGAATATCTCTTTAGTCACTTATGCTGATGACATTTTCAACATTAGCCGAATTTTGGACCAAATTTCTGAAACTTTCCAAAAACTACAAGCAGAATATTTAAATCTGGTCTTGAATTTAATTCTGCAATGTCCGACGTCCTGCTCTTTAACTGGAAAGACCCACTTCCTCATGAAATTGTACTTGGGAATTCAAAGATCTGTTCATCTGACCAAACCGTTTATCTTGGTATTCCCATTGGAAATACCATTTCTCGTACTCGTCATCTCCAAATAGAAGTCATCAAATGTCGAATATCAGCTTCCCATGCTTCCATAGTCTCTGCTAAGCTTCGTTTTAATCGCCGTTATCTCGCAACACTGTACAACACTGTTGCTCTCCCCCATCCTTTACATTGCGCCCTTTTGGAAGATTCTTACAAATGTTGATAAATTGAAGATCCGCTCCACTTTTTCTCCTTTTGCAAAATACCTACTGAGATATTCAACTTGGACATGCAATTCAAAACTCATCAACAATCTTCACATAGCAGATCCTATTATAGTTGTTGCTAAACTTATAGAGAAACACAACCACAAGATTTCAAGACATGCTTGGAGCCAACTTCTTCAACTATAGTTACCTTGTCATAGTTGTAGAGAGATATTTTACTTCTGATTTTTTTTTCTCTTTGTAGTGCTCCGTCATAGAAAGTAGTGCTCGAAGATATAAAGGGTTGATGTTTTAATAGTTGAAAGTGATTGGAGGGAAACTAATCCCCCTCCCACGCCCGCCCTCCCATTTGACTTTATGTTTAAAAACTAAATAATGCCATAACATTAAATCAAAATGCACTGTGTTAATGCTAATTCCCAATAAGGCATCTCAGCCGTATCCCAAGAACGACCGAGGGTATTATGTTCAAACTTTCGGGGCTGCTTCTGCTCTTAAAATTTAACCAAATCAAAATAGCGTAAGTGTATCCAAGCTATCAAAGAAAGTAAACAGATTTTTTTGTGAATGGTATCAAGTTTTCCATTTCAGGTCAACTAGAGGAGGTATGAAACTAAATTAAACACTACTATTTGTGTCCAGATTTTTAAGAGGGTGTATGTTGTTAAAAATTGCTGAAAATTTTTTTCCAGCATACAAATAGCAGGCCAAACTATAAATTTTTAAAAAACAAAAAGATTTAAAGTATTATTTTCTTTTTCTCTGAAAAGACTATGTCAATATAAAACGAACAGAAATTAATTAAAAAAACTTTTTCCAAAAAATAAGTTTTTCAAAGAAAAGTAAAGAACTCCATTAAACAAAAAATGAGCAAAAATAAAATCAACGCCAGAACATAATTTGCACTTTACTGAAAAAAAATACAAATGAATGTGCATTGTCAGTTTAATCTACATATACTGATATTTAGTAATCAAAATGTTAATATTATTTGATTTATTATAGTTATAAAAGTAAAAACATTTATATTTTTTACAGTAAAGTGCAAAGTATGCTCTGGCCTTGGGAAGGCATAGGGGTTTTGAGCCCAGCTTATGTTAATTTCTGCTTGTTTTGAGTTTGACTTAGTTATTTATTGTAATTTCTGTTCGTTTTGGGTTTCATTTATTTATCGATGGTGATTTGTGGTAGTTTCATTTTTGGTAGATTATTTGATTTTATTTTTGCTCATTTTTTGTTTAATGGAGTTCTTTATTTTTCTTTGAAAAACTTATTTTGTGGAAAAAGTTTTTTAATTAATTTATGTTAGTACAGGCAAAGGTAGAGACCCTGGCCTGTCTAAAATAGCTGCCAAAAAGTAGAATCAGAAGACTAATAATTGTAAGTTTTTTTTGGTAGTATGTTATTGGCAAAGGTATATTACTGGGTAGAAATCAGGTGGGGACAGAAAGAAACATACTATTAGACTATCTAGGCCTAGTCAGTGATCTTTCCAATTATTTCAATTGCTGCTGTTACAATAACATTTCAGCCCTTCCCCCCTCTAATGGGTTGGATATAGTGCTGGGATATTAATATTATTATTTATTGAAAACCTGTCTTCATACAAAAAGAAAATGACAGAGCACTACAAAGAGTATTACAAAACAAAAGTAAAATAACACTATAAGCTATGACAACCTAACTAGAGTTAAAGAGGTTGGCTCCAAGCAGGTTTTGAAGTCTTTTGGTTGTGTTTTTTTTCATAAGTTTAGCAATGGCTATAGTAGCCTAGGATCTGCTATGCAAAGAATATTGATGAGCTTTGAATTGTGTGTCCAAATTGGATATCTCAGTAGGTGTTTTGAAAGTGGAGCAGATTTTCCATTTATCAGCATTAGTAAGAATCTTCCAGAAGGGCGCAATGAAGAGAATGTGGTGGAGAGCAACAGTGTTGTACAGCATTGCAAGATAATGACAATTGAAATAAAAGCATCTGAAGCTGATAGGCGGCGTTTGATGCCTTCTGTTAGGAGATGACGGGTGTGAGAAATGGTATTTTCAATAAGAAAACCAAGGTAAATGATTTGGTCAGAAGGGCAAATCTTTGAATTCCCAAGAAAAATTTCATGAGGAAGTGGGCATTTTCAGTTAAAAAACACTACATCAGACTTTTCAGTGTTAAATTCAAGACCTACAAAAAGCATCAAGCAGAGCATTAACAGCAACAGCAAGCACGCCTCCACATCCAATGCCATGTTGAAAGCCAATTTAATGTGGAGGCATGTAACATTTTTCTTCAAGATCTTTTATGAACAGTAGTTCATAAAGCTTGCATTAACTGGTTGATACAGTCACCAGCCTGAAAGATGTGCATTGATTGGAGGTTTTTTTTTTTTTTTGAATAGGACAAAAGATCTCCCATGCAAAATGTTGACAGAACCAAGCCTTGTGTAAAAATCATCTGCAGCAGTAGCTTGAAATGTTCTAGAAGCACAGGACCACCATTTTTGATATGTAGAGTGTGAATTCCATCTATGCCTTGTGACAGCTTTGGCTTAAGGTAAATAATAGCATCAGCCACAGATGTTATGGATACTGTAAATCAGAGTCAGAGTGTGCATGCAGAAATTGGTCAAGCTCTTCAGCATATTTGTGTTCAAATTGGGGGCCTGGTGGAGAGAATTCAGCCTCATACAAAGAATACCACCCAGAGAGAGGAATATCAGCAGCAGAAAGGGAGGTTTATGGGATGCTTGGACAGAGTGTTGACCAAATGAAATGAGGGTTATCTTTGATTTTTTGAGCTGACTGTTCTGTGATTTTCTTGCAGTGGTTCTGAAGTCCCTGGGCAAACTTTTTCTTTGTTGCAATACAAATGGAATTAACAGGACAAAACTGTGGTCTATTGCATTCAATCCATAGATATAGCCAAAACTTTGCTGAATCACAAGATTGGGAGAGACTTTGATTTTAATGCCACCTGGGAACTGTTCCTGGATGACAACATTTCAATGGAACATCACACAATTCTGCATATTGTAAAGCATGACATATCTCTGCACAATAAATATCAAGGAGAAGGCATTTTTCTTCAGCAGGCAGCTGTGAGTGCTTGATTAGCAGAACAAACAGTATCTTAATCTTGGAAACGATTGCAGAAAACCTATCCCAATACAGTTTGGGTTGATTAATGCCAAATTACATATATATGATGGATTTGGGGTATTTTGGGTGACTAGTAGATATCCAAGAGTTTTTATTTGGTGAGAAATAAAACAATACATGCAGGTGATCAGATATTAAATAATTACAAAGAACCTTTGGTTGAGAGACATCTAAGGAGGGAGAAGCAAATACATGGCCTATGATGAATGTGGACAAGGAATTGTGAATGTATGTGAAATCTTGATCTTTATCAACAACATACAAATGATTATTGAATATTTCACCAGCCAAAGAAGAACAAGCAGATGGTGCAGTTAGGTTAAAGTTGAAATCTCTAACAATTAGATATGCAGAATTACTAGAAATAATGCTTGAAATGCTTCTATATAACTTTTCAGAGGCAAGACAAAAAGGCACTCAGACATATCATTATGGTAATCAGTCAGCAAATAAACATTTTAGATAAACACATCATCAGCTTCAACAGCAGGAAAGTAATCACAGGATTCTACAAGCAGCAAACATAAAGATGAATTCACATAAGTCAGAAGACTGCCCAGAGGTCTACAACCAGAATTATTTTGCTTTGCAGGAACTGCATAGCAAGTGAATTTATCTCTGGTATCTAAAAGACTAAGGATTATATGACATAAACAATGCTCTTGTAAGCAAATCACATCATGTTTTGACAAAAGCTCATCAAGATCTGAAGACTTTTGGACAAGCCCACTGTTAATGTTTGGAGTTAAGCACTTCGTTTTGAAATTATGGCCAACTTGGCAGTTTAACCATGTGCATTAATCTAAATCTTTGCTGGACAATTATTTGGACATTTTGCACTGTAGCAGGTGTGGCCAGAAGCCTAACATAACACACAGAACATACTAGCTGTGCATGCATTTGAATGGTTAGATACTTGATTGCCAGAGCCACAATGACTGCAAACAGCACCTGATTGGCAATTTACTGCTAGGTGACCTACCCTGTGACACTTAAAACATCAATGGTCCAAGATAGGCCAAGATTAGGCCTATCTTGGAAAGTGATTGAAGAAGGTGAATGAAACTCTCAGGAGTTCACCCAGAGCTTCACTGATTCTCTGGGAAAATTCTTTGTAATACCTACTTCCATCCCTTCCTACACCCTTTGATGGTACTGAACATCAAAGGTCACTACCAAAGGCTAGTGACCTTTTATAATTCTTTTGCTATGAAAGTGAAAGCTTGAGAAGTAGATGTACTGCTCTGATGAGGCACACAGAAAGTGTTTTCAGCTGTGTACCTTTGCTTAAAGCTGATTTATAAGGTTTTAAAGATTTGAAAACTTATTTGTTGAATTTAGGAAAAGAGGCAGGGCAAGGCTTAAAATTCTGCTGAAATAATAGGATTGCATCCTCAAAACTAGAGCCAGTGAAACACAGACAGAAAAAATCTTTTTAGATAGATATAGACCTGTCATCTATCTAACCTTCTAAGCCCTAGAAATAAAGAAAAGGTAGAGATAGTTCCTTAGTAAAATTAATGGGAAATCCAAGATTTGGGGAAGAGGGGGGCAGCTTGTTGCAAAAAATTTCCATTCTGAATAAAAGCACAATGTACCCTTCTGATATTGAATATGTCATGGCTCTGCTTCTATAATTCAGTTAGCAGTCAGTCCTGTAAAGCTATCTAAAATGCTATATTTATCAAAACTATATCAATATTATGAAATTAACTATTAACAAATCTATCAATAATGCTTTTTACACTTAAGACAAAATCTAAGTGAACATGGAGGAGTGCAAGTCTGATGAGTCTTTCTTCTGCCATTCTATTTTTTTTAGCAATTTTTCTAATCTTCTCAAGGTTGAAAGACTCCATTTATATGATTCCATACTGACAGGTAGGGTTATGAGGATCTTCAAGAGTGCAGAGATATTCAGGAACATATCAGCATTGCATAAATTTCTATTACTGTTTTATATTGTTTTCATATTGTTGCTCCTCTAATCCAGGCAGATCCACGAACTGATTGAGAGAGGTTGATAACTGACAAGAATCGCAATGAGAAGTCACAAATGGTATCAGCAAATTGCTGTTTGTTTGTTCTTATACAATTTATTAACAAACAAAACATTGAGCTTAAAAGCATCCAGTGTTTCTCAGGAAAAAATTGTAATTCCAAATTATCATTTCTAACAGGGGAATAAAAACAGGCCATCTCTAATATTCCTTATGTGAACTGAATTGCACATAAACCTGAATCATTTGCTAGGCTTGGGACTGTGATTTTGCTTTCACTCTCCTGATGCTTGACTTGCTGCTGGTTAAGAAGGTTCTTAACATGGCTTGCTGCAGATGCAAGATCTAAGTTCTTCTTCTAAGACTTCCAACAGAGTAATTACTGAGTAAATAGTTACTATCAGATAGGAGGTGACAGTAACCAATAAGGATTTTGCTTTTTCTCTAGATGTACAGTGGCTTTTGCTGCATCAGTAAACATGAAAAGCTTAATTGTATCCAAAGGCTTTATACTTTCTAAACCTTCTCAAACTGAAACTAAACCTATGGCATTTTAGTTATTGAAAAAAAAACATGTTTTCATCCTTACACTTTTTGACATTTATAGAATTTATGAGACAGCAAGCTGTAAAAAATGCCTTGTGAGCTTAACTGACACCAAACACTCTGGACAATTCCCTAAAGACTTAAGACATACTATACCACATTACACCACATTTCAAAAATAAATTGTCTGATTAATGTAACATTAAGATGGTTAAGAAATAGACATACATTTAGAACTAAAATTTTATCCCAAATCACAATATAACATTCATTTGTACCATAAATAAATTTTACCCACCTCCCTTAATCCGTAGATTTATGAATTGTAAATATACACTGAATTTTCCCGAAGTCACTCTTTTCTTCAAGTTGATTTAACAGTTTGTCAAAATATTGGAAACATTATGCTGCATATTATGAGGTACCATAAGAATTGCTTTCTTAACGTGTTTCCTTCTCAACAGACCCTATTCTAGGCTTAGACTGGCTTTATTAATAATCTGATTTCTACCCTATATTACTCCTATATCATATGATCATTCTGTTTTTTTTTACCTGTAGTCCATACATGTCTCAAAATCCTGTAGGAATTTCTTTGAATGTTCATGCTGAAGCCTACATGCATTTATGGATTTAAAAAGTTTGCCAATACTAGATTACTTCTTTCAGGGTTTTTTTTCTGCCGTAAAATTTTTAGCTAATCGTTAAAGCTTTCAGAAAACATTTTTCTGTTAGCTTGTGGAAACAAAAGTGTTTGCTAAGAATCCTCAGGAAAATGTTAATGAGATAAATTGAAAATAGAATCAAGGGAGGGGAAGGGGATCTTGCATAGCCAACTAGGCCAGCGTATATTGGAAAATGTTTATCGTAGACCACCAAAAGAACTTGCTAAGTAAAAAAAAACATTGGCAGCCATGGATAATATTTATTTATAGTTAATATTTATTTAATAAATATTAACTATAAATTATTATATAAATATTTATTTACAGATAATATTTATTTATAGTGCAGAAAATAGTCATGTGAATTTGCCGGCAGATTTAATAGCTAATCCTCGAAATATGGTCTGATTTGTCACTCCAATATTTTGGGGTACTAGTCTAAACCCCGCGAAGGGAAAGACTTTTAATGTTAGATTTAGCAATAGCTTTAGTGGGCCTGGTAGTTGGCTCTGAGGCTGATATACTCTCCCTTTTTGACTATGATTAAATAAAAAAACAAGTTTTTTTTTAACTGAAAGTAGGGAGCGACATTAAAACTTAAAACGAACAGAAATTATTCCGTATATGAAAGGAGCTGTCTCCTCCTCAGCGTCTCACACTTTACGCTAAAGTTAGACTCTTTCTCACAACTTTTTTTTTAAAACAATAAAAAACTTCAGCATAAAGAGCGAGGCGTTGAGGAGAAAACATCCCCTTTCATATACGGAATAATTTCTGTTCGTTTCAAGTTTTAACAGTCGCCCCTTACATTCAGTTAAAAAAAACTTGTTTTTTTTTATTTAATTTTTGAACGTTTTTGAATTACCGGCTCACCGTACATGAAAAATTAAGACAAAATTTGAATATTCATTTTACTTTTGTTTGGTTAAATGGCTTTCTCGAAAGTCTTTTAATTTTATTTACGAATATTTTTATTAGTAATAAATATACGTAACGAACTTCTATATTCATATATTTTTAATATGTATATTAGGTGGTTCACTCCCTAGTCAATAACTCGCTCTTTATGCTAAAGTTCGAATTTTGTTCCAATTCTTTAAAAATGACCCCTTAATAATAAAAGCCGTTAATTAGAATAAATAGCTCTTATGAAAGTACTAAAAAATCTTTGGCTTAAAGAGCAAGGTATTGAAAAGGGGGCAGACCCAATCGTATACGTAATAATTTCTGTTCGTTTTAAGTTTTGATGTTGTTCCTTATTTTCAGTTGAAAAACTTATATTTTATTTAATTTCTGATCGTTTTTTTAAATAATGCAGGGAAATCCGACGCCCCCTACATAGTAAGTACCTTCCCCCATGAAAACTTTCTCCATGGAAAGATCCACCCACGTAACCCCTGACCCAGCCAACCCCCAACTAGCAGAAAAAATCACTCCTAAAAACGTCTGTATACTTCCCAATAACCAATATCAAATGTAAACGTTGGGTAAAGTTCATTACATTCAGCCCTTCCTCCGAGGACTTTGGGGGGATTAAATCATCCTAAAAAACATAGTTCTGATACTTTCGACATTGCTGAAGAAAATGGCTATCTCAAAATTTTGATCGGGTGACTTTTGGGAAAAAATGAGCATGGGAGGGGGCCTAGTTGCCCTCCATTTTTTGTCAATTAAAAAGGGCAATAGAACTTTTAATTTTCGTTCGAGTGAGCCCTCCCAAGATATTCTAGGGCCACTGGGTCGATAAAATCACCCCCGGGAAAAAAAAACAAACAAACAAAAGAATAAACACCAATGATCTCCATGATCTCCAAACACCATGAGCATCCATGATCTTTCTTCTGGCAAAAAATACAAAATTCCACATTTTTGCAGATAGGAGCTTCAAACTTCTACAGTAGGGCTCTCTACTATGCGAAATCTTATGGTGTGTGTTTCATTAAGGTTCAATAACTCTTAGGGGGTGTTTCTCCCTTTTTTTTGAAAATCAGGCAAATTTTCTCTGGCGCTTAACTTTTGATGGGTAGGACTAAACTTGATGAAACTGATGTATTTGAAATCAGCATTAAATTTGATTCTTTTGATGTATATATTGGTATCAATTCAGCCGGGTCGCTCCTTACTTACGGTTCGTTACCACGAACTGTTTGATCATTACCCAATAATGCCAGCACTTAATTTGTCTGCTTCAACACCCCGATTTGGGAAAGCTACTGCTTGGTCGTTCGAAAAGGAGTGCTAACCTGCGTCGCAGAGGGAAGTAGACTCAAAGTTGTATGATCTTGATTTACCTACTTCTGTTACGGAGCTTAATGATAAGTTAAAATAAGTGGTGGTTAATGTAAGTGAAAACGTACTTTGCTATGTGGAATCGAAAATGAAATCTTTAGGCTCCACACCAGGGTGGAATGCTGCATTTCAAAAAGCTTTTAAGCTTTTAAGGAAAGAAACACAGCAAGAAACAAGGGTACTTATGTATTATTCTGACCACACCAGTATTTGGACAGCTTAATCCACAAGTAGAGAGAATACGGGATTCAGCATAGTGGAAAAATAAACAACACTGAGGTACAGCCCGCCATAATTTTATATCATATCTAGTGGAGTACATGTGGCGAGTGGCAGTGACAGCAGAAGGCAGAGCGCGATTCTTACTGACATCTATGCGTCCTCGGTGGCCTGTTTTCCATAATTCTCTGTTGTAGTTTTCATTATTTTTTAAACAGTGTATTATATTTTGATCATATTCTGGCATATTTCATTAGGATTAACCTAACTTCACTTCCTGGGTGGGGTTGCTATAATACATAAGTGCCAAAACAGGCTAAGAAGAAGTCCAAAAGTTGCAAACAAAGTTGTAATGAATGCAAAACAAGGTAACTTTAGGAAAACTGTTTCTCAAGAAATCAAGAGCGGATGGAGTACCTTAATTGAGATAAAGTTTACCAAGGCAACATCAATTAGAGTTTTATGGAGAAATTGAAAAGTTTACACTGGAGAACAGTCTTCCCTTATGTTTGGGATCATGATGCACAATCACTGCTTCCACAAAAAAAATAACTTCTGAATAGCAAATGTTCCTCAACAACAATAATTACTAATACTACTAATAACTCAGCGCAGCATCAACTCGCTCGAAGCCAACACAGTTACGCACGATCCTCATCCATCCCAATTTATTCAAAACCTTCATCTTTACACCATCCCAGGAAATTCCCATTACCCTTAAATATTTCCTTACTGCATCATCCCACCCAAACAGTGGACGATATGCTTTTCGTTTATCCCTAAACGGTTGGCTGAAAAGAACAATTTTTGGATATTTATCATTCTTCATCCGCAGAACCTGCCATAGTCATCTCAACTTTTCCCTCATTATGGCCCTAGAAAGCGGGATTGAACCACACCTTTCATGCAGCCTTCTTCTTGAAATACGGTCAGTCAGTCGGATACCCTAAACAATCCGTAAGCGGTTTCTTTGGAAATCATCTACAAGTATTCTTTCGTTTACAGGAGCACCCATGGTTAAGAATCATAATTGGCAACTATAACAACTCTAGCTTTGAATATTCTTATCTTGGATCGCAGACTTATCTTCCTATTCTTCCTAACTTTTTCCAACTGCGAAAAAACCCTCGGGGCCTTATCTTCACTGCACCCACCGTCTTAACTGGTAATACTACGTTGGTAGGCCAAGCTGTCTACTTGTTTCGTTAGCAAACTTCATCTTTTCATCTTGACTTATTCCTGGCCTTAGCGACTTAGTCTTCTTAAAATTAATTTTCAAACCTATTTTAGCAACCTGAATTCGCAAAAGCTCTAATAGTTCATTTATTTTGCTGACGCTTTCATTAGGATACTTTAATACTCAGCAATATCTAAGTCCAGGAAAGTTTTACTTCCCCATTTGATTCTGTGTTCTCCCATCACCTTTGCTGTACTCCTTAAAACATAGTCCATCAAAATGATCATTGGCAGCACGATAGCTTTGCCTAAGTAAAGAACGATGTTGGTACAATGTATTATTATTATTTTTCTTTCGGTTTGGTTTATGTTAGACCACGGCACTTCGTATCGAAGGAACTGTAGTAGAAAACTTAAAAAGGGCCCATTCAATTAAAAATTGTAAGGACTAATGCCCTTTTTAATAGCCGAAAGTGATTGGAAGGGAACTAGCCCCTCCCACGCCCACCATTTCCCCAAACCCGTCCAATCGAAATTTTGAGTCAGCCATTCTGTTCAACGTAGTTGAAAGGTTAGGAAATTATGTATTTGAGGATGACACCCCGCCACCACAGCCCTCAGAGAAAAGGATATAAGTTTTGCCCTTGGAACATATAAGGTTCTTATAGAATACGTTGTCGTAGAAACTTCAAAAAGTGCTCATTCGATTGAAAATGGAGAGGAATAGTGCCATTTTTATTAGTCAAAAGTAACAGGAGGGCAAATGCCCCCCCCCCTCCTATGCCCATCACCTCCCAAAGCACTTCCAATCAAAATTTCGAGATCGCCATTTTGTTCAACGTAGTTGAAAGGTCCGGAAATTATTTATTTGAGGATGAAACCCCCCTGCCCAGCCATCAGGGCAACGGTTGTAAGTTATGCCCTGGGGGCATGTAAGATTTTTATAGAAAGCGTGGTCATATAAACTTTGAAGAGGGCTCATTGGATTGGTAATCAGGAGCTCTAGTGCCCTTTTAAGAATCAAAGTGATCGGAGGGCAGCTACCCTCCCTCTTCACACACACACACGTCGTATTGTCCTGAAATGCATCTAATAGGAATTTTGAGATAACGATTTTATTCAAAATACTGTAAATATCGTATAACAAGGATTTTGGGGTTGAAACAAACCCCCAGAGCCTGGGGGCAAGGGTAGTAAGTTATACCCCGGGTATTTAAGGTTTTTATGGAAGGAATGGTTATGTATTTTTAGAGGAGGCTCAATTGGTTGAACATTGGAAGTTCCAGTTCTGTTTTCAGAGTCAAAAGGGATGGAGGAAAGCTAGACCCCCCCCCCCCCCCCCGACTACCCCTCTTCACTAAACAAATCTGATTAAAATTGTGAGATAGTGATTTTGCTCAAAATAGTCCATAGAACATATAACAATGCCTCTAGGGTTGACACAAAACCCCAGTGCCCTGGGGATAGGGTTGTAAGTCATTCCCTGTGGGCTTATAAGGTTTTTATGGAATGGGTGGTCGTATAAGCTTCAGATGAGGCTCATTTGATTTAAAAAGCTATAGTGCCCCTTTTCAGAGTCAAAAGTGATTTGAGAGCAAACAGTCCACCCCCCTGCTCATAATTTCACCAAAGACGTCCAATAAAAATTTGGAGATAGCAATTTTGTTTATTTTAGTTGAAGGGTCCGGAAATTATGTCTTTGAGGAAGACATTCCCGCCCCCACCGCTCTCAGGGCAAGGGTTATAAGTCATGCCTCGGGCGCTTATAAGGTTTTTACAGAATGAGTGGTCTCATATACTTCGGAGGGGACTCATTGGATTAGTAATATGAATTTCTAGTGCCTTATTTAAGAGTCAAAGTGATCCGGGGGCAGCTACCCCCCTCCCAGCACGTCGTGTTTTCCCAAAATACACTCAATAAAAAATGTAGAGACAGTCATTTTATTCAAAATAGTCCAAATATCATATAACAAGGTTTTAGGGTTGATACAAACCACCAAAACCTAATAGTGAGGGTTATATATTATGCAACAGGGCATTTAAGGTTTTTATGGAAGGGATGATTGTTCGAATTTAGAAAAAGGCTCATATGATTGAAAATTAGAAGTTTTAGTTCCTTTTAAAGTGTCAAAAGCAATGGAGGGCATTTATCCCTCCCACTCCCCAATAACCCCTCTTTTCGCTAAACATATCTGATTGAAATTATGAGATAGCGTTTTTGTTCAAAAAAAGTTCAACCAACACATAATAATACCTCTAGGGTTGACAAACCCCCAGCACCCAGAAGATAGGGTTGTAAGTTATTCCAGGAGGGCATTTAAGGTTTTATGGAATTCACGGTCGTGTAAACTTCAGATAGGATTCATTTGATTTGAGATTGGAAGGTACAGTAGCCTTTTTAAAAGTCAAAGTGATTTTAGAGCATTCAGCCCCCCTTCCACGCTCATTATATCAGTTAACATCTCCGATCAAATTTTGGAGATGACAATTTTGTTCGTTGTAGTTGAAGGGCCCAGAAATTATGTCTTTGAGGAAGACTCCCCCCCCTACAGCTCTTAGAGGTTGTAAATTATGCTCTGGGGTATATAATGTTCATATAGAAAGGGAGGTCATATATGCTTTGGAGGGGACCCATTGGATTTGTAATCAGAAGTTCTAGTGCACTTTTAAGAGTCAAAGTGATCAGAGTGCAGCTACCCCTCCCCCTCCACACACACACAAACACGTCGTGCTTTCTTGAGATGCATCTGATAGATATTTTGAGACAGTCCTTTTATTCAAAATAGTCCAAAGATTATGTAACAAGGCTTTTGAGGTTGATACAAACAACCAGAGGGCGAGGGTTGTAAGTTATGACCCTGGGGCATTTAAGGTTCTTATGGAAGGGATATTGGTATAAACTTTAGAGGTAGCTCATTTGGTTGAAATTGGAAGTTCTAGTTCTCTTTTAAGAGTCAATGGTGATAACAGTGACAAGCCGAAACGCTATGAAAATATTCCAAGTGTTACACTTCAATGAAAAAATGTGTGTGTATGTTTTTTTTTGTTTGTGTGTGTGTTTTTGCGTGTCTGTTTGTGTGTGTGTGTTTGTGTTTTTTTTTGTGTCTGTGTGTGTGTGTTTTTGTGTGTGTGTGTCTTTTTTTGTTTGTATGTGTGTTTGTGTGTGTGTGCTTTTTGTGTTTTCGTGTTTATGTTTGTGTGTGTGTGTGTGTAAGTGTGTGTGTGTGTGTGCATGTCTGTGTTTGTGTGTTTTTGTGTGTTTGTGTGCGTGTGAGTGTTTGTGTCTTTTTTTGTGCGTTTTGTTTGTCTGTGTTTTGTGTTCATGTGTGTTTTTGCGTGTGTGTGTGTTTTTTGTGTCTGTGTATGTGTGTCTGTGTGTTCTTGCGTATGTGAGTTTGTGTGTGTGTTTGTTTTCAGTTTGTGCGTGTGTGTTTTTATGTGTGTTTTTTGTGTGTGTGTGTGTTTTGTGCTTTTGTGTGTTTGCGTGTGTTTTTTTCTGTGTGTTTTTGTTCATTTGTGATTTTGTGTGAGTGTTTTTTTGTGTGTGTGTGTGCGTGTGTGTGTGTGTGTGTGTGTGTCTTTGTGTTTGTGTAAGTGTGTGTGTGTGTGTGTGTGTGTGTGTGTGTGTGTGTGTGTGTGTGTGTGTGTGTGTGTGTGTGTGTGTGTGTGTGTCTGTCTTTGTTGGTCTATATGTCTAAAGTGCCTGTTTTTCTCTGTTTGTATGTCTGAAGAATTTTTTTTTGTTCGTTTGTAAGTCTTCGTTTGTAATTAATTTTAAAGTGGCTGTCTTTCTCTGTTTGTATGTCTGAAGTGTTTGTATTTGTTGGTTTGTATGTCTGAAGTGTCTGTCTTTTTTTTGTTTGTATGTCTAAAGTGCCTGTCTTTCTCTGTTCGTATGTCTGAAGTGTTTGTCTTTGTTGGTTTGTATGTCTGAAGTGTCTCTCTTTGTTGGTTTGTATGTTTAAAGTGCCTGTCTTTCTCTGTTTGTATGTCTGAACTGTTTGTCTTTGCTGGTTTGTATGTCTGAAATGTTTGTCTTTGTTGGTTTGTATGTCTGAAGTGTCTCTCTTTGTTGGTTTGTATGTCTAAAGTGCCTGTCTTTCTCTGTTTGTATGTCTGAACTGTTTGTCTTTGCTGGTTTGTATGTCTGAAGTGTCTGTCTTTGTTGGTTTGTATGTAAGAAGCCTCTATCTTTCTCTGTTTGTATGTCTGAAGTGCTTGTCTTTGTTGGTTTGTATTTCTTAAGTGTCTGTTTTTGTTGGTATGTTTGTCTAAAGTGCCTGTCTTTCTCTGTTTGTGTGTCTGAAGTGTTTGTCTTTGTTGTTTTGTATGTCTGAAGTGTTTGTTTTTGTTTATTTGTATGTCTAAAGTGTCTGTCTTTCTCTGTTTGTATGTCTGAAGTGTTTGTGTTTGTTGGTTTGTATGTCTGAAGTGTCTGTCTTTGTTGGTTTGTATGTCTGAAGTGCATGTCTTTCTCTGTTTGTATGTCTGAAGTGTTTGTCTGTGTTGGTTTGTATGTCTAATGTGCCTGTCTTTGTTGGTTTGTATGTCTAAAGTGCCTGTCTTTCTCTGTTTCTATGTCTGAAGTGTTTGTCTTTGTTGGTTTGTATGTCTGAAGTGTCTGTCTTTGGTTGTTTGTATGTCTAAAGTGCCTATCTTTCTCTGTTTGTATGTCTGAAGTGTTTGTTTTTGTATGTTTGTATGTTTGAAGTGTCTGTCTTTGTTGGTTTGTATGTCTAAAGTGCCTGTCTTTCTCTGTTTGTATGTCTGAAGTGTTTGTCTTTGTTGATTTGTATGTCTGAAGTGTCTGTCTTTGTTGGTCTGTATGTCTAAAGTGCCTGGCTTTCTCTGTTTGTATGTCTGAAGTGTTTGTCTTTGTTGGTTTGTATGTCTGAAGTGTCTGTCTTTGTTGGTTTGTACATCTAAAGTGCCTATCTTTCTCTGTTTGTATGTCTGAAGTGTTTGTCTTTGTATGTTTGTATGTTTGAAGTGTCTGTCTTTATTGGTTTGTATGTCTAAAGTGCCTGTCTTTCTCTGTTTGTATTTCTGAAGTGTTTGTCTTTGTTGGTTTGTATGTCTGAAGTGTCTGTCTTTGTTGGTTTATATGTCTAAAGTGCCTGTCTTCCTCTGTTTGTATGTCTGAAGTGTTTGTCTTTGTTGGTTTGTATGTCTAAAGTGCCTGTCTTTCTCTGTGTGTATGACTGAAGTGTTTGTCTTTGTTGGTTTGTATGTCTGAAGTGTCTGTCTTTGTTGGTTTGTATGTCTAAAGTGCCTGTCTTTCTCTGTTTGTATGTCTGAAGTGCTTGTCTTTAATGGTTTGTATGTCTGATGTGTCTCTCTTTGTTGGTTTGTATGTCTAAAGTGCCCGTCTTTCTCTGTTTATATGTCTGAAGTGTTTGTCTTTGCTGGTTTGTATGTCTGAAGTGTCTGTCTTTGTTGGTTTGTATGTCTAAAGTGCCTGTCTTTCTCTGTTTGTATGTTTGAAGTGTTTGTCTTTGTTGGTTTGTATGTCTGAAGTGTCTGTTTTTGTTGGTTTGTATGTCTAAAGGGCCTGTCTTTCTCTGTTTGTATGTCTGAAGTGTTTGTCTTTGTTGGTTTGTATGTCAGAAGTCTTTCTCTTTGTTGATTTGTATGTCTAAAGTGTCTGTCTTTCTCTGTTTGTATGTCTGAAGTGTTTGTGTTTGTTGGTTTTTATGTCTGAAGTGTCTGTTTTTGTTGGTTTGTACGTCTGAAGTGCATGTCTTTCTCTGTTTGTATGTCTGAGGTGTCTGTCTTTGTTGGTTTGTATGTCTAAAGTGTCTGTCTTTGTTAGTTTGTATGTCTAAAGTACATGTCTTTCTCTGTTTGTATGTCTGAAGTGTTTGTCTTTGTTGGTTTGTATCTCTAAAGTGCCTGTCTTTGTTAGTTTGTATGCCTAAAGTGCCTGTTTTTCTCTGTTTGTATCTCTGAAGTGTTTGTCTTTGTTGGTTTGTGTGTCTGAAGTGTCTGTCTTTGTTGGTTTGTATGTCTAAAGTGCCTGTCTTTCTCTGTTTGTATGTCTGAAGTGTCTGTCTTTGTTGGTTTGTATGTCTAAAATGCCTCTGTTTCTCTGTTTGTATGTCTGAAGTGTTTGCCTTTGTTGGTTTGCAACAAAGGCAAATTCAAAAGTCATTCTTCGCAAGTTCAAAAGCATTAAAAAATAATTCCTCTCAGCATCTGTTTTTTTCTTGTTGACAACATTTCAATAAATAACATAAATATCTCGATTTTCATTCGACGATTTATTCAACATTCTACTATAAAGCTTGTTTCTTAATTTTATCATGTTTTATACTTTCTTTGTTAAACATGGAGGTTTAAAATAATTTTTCTTTTTTGATCTATTCTCATGTGGTTCTTCAATCTTAAACACTTGGACATTGCTTAACGAATCTTATCAGAAAACAAAACATAACCTACTTCAGGGTCCTTCTGACTCAAAACATCGCTCCATTGATCTAGTTTTTCTAAATGATCTTTTTATTTATTTAAATGTAATTTAATGAAATATTTTAGTTAAATTTGGTTATTTTTTATATTTTATATTTCTTTTTAATAGTTCTAGAATATCGGAAAATGGATCATTCGATCAGAAATTAAAATTTCTAGTGTTTTTTTTCTAAATCACTAAAAAGATTGGAGGGCAAAGAGCCACCCCACCCCTCCCAAGCCCTATCCCCTTAAAGTTGTCTGATTAAATTTTAAAATAACTAGGCACCGGAAAGATCCAGTGCCTATGCCTTTGGGGATACAATAACCCCCCACAACCTCTGGAGAAAGGTCTGTAAGTCATGAAATTTGCCCATTGTTTACACTTATTATTTGTTATTAGAATGTATACAGGCATTTTTTTTTTGGGGGGGGGGATTTTTCATGGAGAGAATTTGAGATGGAAAAGAAAGTTCCCGGTAATGAACTTTCTAGGTGAAATATTACACTGGTGGAGTTTGCCGGAATTCCTGAGTGAAATTCTTTGTATTTGTCTTTGTCTACTCAATTTTTCATGTGGAGATGTTCAGGGGAAATTTTCTCTGGGTTGGAATAGCCTAGAAGATCTTTCTGTCGGGAGAAATTTTCCATGGGGAGTTTTCCACAAGATAAATTCTCCGGGGGATTTTCTCCAGGAGAAAGTTTCGACTAGGGGAGGGAGGGAGGAGGGAATTACTTATATTAAAAGAAAATCGGATATGTTCATTGGAAATGCCTTTTTAGTATTTTCGTTAAAAGAAAAAAAAGTGTCCACATATATTTGAAAGAAATACATTTTACTTCCCCTCTAAATTTTTGTGGATTGACGCAACTGATGGTAAAATGATATGGTAAAGCTATGCTAAAACAAAAAATCAGAAGCAATTAAATCACAAACCTTCAATCCGAGGAAAACTTGAAAAACAAACGATCTTACAACCTGATCTACATTGCTTTGTTTGTAAAAGAAAGACATAAAACCTTGTCCTTCGGTTATATTTGTCGTCAAATTAGCCAGATGACCGTCAGCCTTTTTTAATGCTCCTAGTCTCCTCTGATAAATTGGTACTCCTTATTAATATTAAATAAAAAAACAAGTTTTTTAAACTGAAAGTAAGGAGCGACATTAAAACTTAAAACGAACAGAAATTATTCCGTATATGAAAGGGGCTGTCCCCTCCTCAACACCTCGCTCTTTACGCTAAAGTTTTTATTGTTTTAAAAAATAAAGTTGTGAGACAGAGTCAAACTTTAGCGTAAAGAGCAAGGCGTTGCGGAGGGGACAGCCCCTTTCATATACGGAATAATTTCTGTTCGTTTTAAGTTTTAATGTCGCTCCTTACTTTCAGTTTAAAAAACTTCTTTTTTTATTTAATTTCTGATCGTTTTTTAGTTAATGCAGCTTTTATTTTGGCTAACCGTCATTGAATAAGTAAACAAAATTTGCATAAAAATTTTACTTTTCTTTTGCTAAATGGATGTCTTTACAAATTAACTTACGTAACTAACTTCTATATTCGTATATTTTTCTTCTGGCAAAAAATACAAAGTTGCAGTTTTTTGCAGATATGAGCTTGAAACCTATGTAATAGGGTTTTCTGATACGCTGAATCTGACGGTGTGATTTTCATTAAAATTCTTTCACTTGTAGGGGATGTTTCCCCCCTCTTTAAAAAATCGAGTAAATTTTCTCAGGCTCGTAGTCTTTGATGAATAATACTAAACTTAATAAAATTTATATATTTAGAATCAGCATTATAAACACATTCTTTTGATACATTTATTGACATCAAAATTCCGTTTTTAAAAGTTTAGATTACTATTGAGCCGTATCGCTTGTTTTTTTATTGTTTTTTTTATTACGTATATGTTATTACGTATATGAGGGGGTTCTCCCCTTAGTCAATACCACGCTCTTTACGTTAAAAGTTAAAAAAAATTTTGATTCATAAACCCCTGAATCACAAAGGCCGTTTAATTAGAATAGATAGCTCTTTTGAAAGCACTAAAAAAACTGTAGCGTAAAGAGCGAGGTATTGACTTGGGGGAGAACCCCCTCACATACGTTATAATTTCTGTTCGTTTTAAGTTCTAATGTTCCTTCTTACTTTCAGTTGAAAAAACTTGTTTTTTTTATATTTAATTTCTGATTGTTTTTTAAATAATGCTTGGAAATCCGGCACCCCCTTCATAGAAATTTCCCTTACCCCAAAGAAACATCCTCCACGGAAAGATTCTCCAGAGTAACCCCCTCCCCTAGTCCCCCCCCCTCCAGAAAATATCCTTCCTGAAAATGTCTGTATACTTCCCAATAACCAATAAATAATGCTGGCAAGTCCGGCGCCTCCTTCATGGCAATTTCCCTTCCCCCATGAAAAATTCCTTCATGGACAGATCCTCCAACGTAACCCCGACCCACCCTTCCCTCCCACTACCAGAAAAAAAACCTCCTGAAAACTTCTGTATACTTCCCAATAACCAATACTATATGTTAACATTGGGTAAAGTTCATAACTTTTAGCCCTCCCCTTGGGGACTTCGGGGGATTAAATCATCCTAAAAGACATATTTATTATATTTTCGACCATGCTGAACAAAATGGCTATCTCAAAATTTGATCAGGTTACTTTGGGAAAAAAATAAGCGTGGGAGGGGGCCTAGTTGCCCTCCATTTTTTGGTCACTTAAAAATGGCACTAGAACTTTTAATTTCCATTCCAATGAGCCCTCCCACAATATTCTAGGACCACTGGGTTGATACGATCACCCCTGGGGAAAAAAAAACAAAAAAACAAAAAAACAAATAAACACGCATCCGTGATCTTTCTTCTGGCAAAAAATGCAAAATTCCACATTTTTGTAGATAGGAGCTTGAAACCTCTAAAGTAGGGTTCTCTGATACGCTGAATATGATGGTGTGATTTTCATTAAGGTTCTATAACTTTTAGGGGGTCTTTCCCCCTGTTTTTGAAAAATCAGCCAAATTTTCTCAGGCGCGTAACTTTTGATGCGTAGCACTAAACTTGATGAAAGTTATATATTTGAAATCAGCATTGAAATCTGTTTCTTTTGATGTATCTATTCGTATCAAAAACCCGTTTTCTAGAGTTTCGGTTACCATTGAGCCGGGTCGCTCCTTACTTACAGTTCGTTACCACGAACTGTTTGATGACATACTAAAAATAGCTCTGTATATGTATGCAAGTGGCCAGTGGTCAGAAATTAAAATCCCTAAAATTAAGCAAACTCTTTCTATAAACTGCAGAAACCGACTGTTCAAACCCTATTCCTTATTTAGAAATGTGCAGTAGAGCTTTCCCAGTTGTATTTATTCGCCACTAGTGGGATTCTCTATTTCCGGAAGTTATTTTGTCTAATTGAGAAGTTATAGAAGTTCAGTAACAGAGTTTGGAGAGATTATTTGTCTTTGAACTAAGATTACATATCTAATTTAGTCACATGTTCAAAGGTCGACGGCTTTGTTTACCAATGTTTACTAGGAAATTAAAGGGAACGCTGAGTCTGGAGAGCTAAAGCTAATCATGCCGCCAATTCTTCAGCTAGAAAAGCTTTTTTTCAATTTATGCAACGAGTGACGCTAAAACTTCAATAGCGCTGCCACTCACTTGTAAAATACAAGTGTTTACTAGTCTGCCACTGAAAAAAATTTATATTTTTGATTGGAAATATAAACATAGCGTAAACTGTCATTGCTTGTTTGAAGATTAAGAAGCCAGCGCACAAATCAACTAGTCTTCAATGAGATACTACAAAATTCTAATGAAGAAAAAGTGAACACGTGCAATTACAACAATTCGAAAATAACACTTTTATGGTGGTATTTCTTTTAATGCTGCTCAGTTGATCTAGAATTTTGAGAAAGGACGGGGACTGAAATTAACAGAACAAAGTAGAAAACGAATATTGTTTAACATTACTGGAGTCTTCAATTTGAAAGCAGGGATGAAAGCCTTGCAGTCGAATGCAGGTAATACATCCTCAAATATATTGATGTCAAATACATCAGGCACGTCAATAGGGATAATAATGAATTATTGTGTCAGCCCCATCCTCCCTACATAATGTAAGCAGGAGGGGATATGCACTCATTTTTGAAACAATGAAAGTACCATATTTCTTGGATACGCACGGGTTATTAAGGTCAAATTTAATGGGAGGCGGGAATATGATGAAACTGGCTTCAAGTTATAACAAAAACTATAATAAAATTGTTACAGGAAGTTTGACGATAATCTTCTAAGCTTAAATACTTGACAATAATATAAACAGGGGAGAAAGTAAGCAGTCCCAAGGGGTATGAGGTCACAAGGAATGATTTATTTGGAAAAATAAAATTTTATTTCTATTGCAGAAAAATCCTGAGCAAGGGCTTTTCCCTGTCAAGAAGCTGAGGGCATGCGATGGAGGATCTGGTCCCAGCATACAAAGGGGTGAAGATGCGAGGTTTTCCGCCTTCCGCAACCAAGGCGGCGAAGTTGCTCGACCTTCACTGACAACCGTGAATGGTGACACCAATATAGCTAATCTTATCGTAAGCACAATTATTTGACCAATCAGAGATATTTTTCGAAAGATGGACAGTTTATTATGTATTTTAGCAGCAAAAACTAATTTTTTTTTACGCACGAATGGCAAGAGGCTGAGATAAATTTGTCCAGATAATAGGACATCTAGAGAGGCCTTGTTTGCTGCCTCTGAGAAGGCCCCTCCTTAGCCCTGAAAGGAATAGGCTTAACATCGCAATGAAAATAATATATTCTTTTATCGATTAACTATACATTTCAAATAAAAAAATGCAAATAAGATGTTAATCAAAATTTTAGATTTACCTGCTGATATTTTCGTAGAATAATCCTCCTTTGTAGGGCTATAATGAGAGAAAGTGTCCGAAATTTCACCTTCAATATTTTTCAAAAAAGAGCAAAGAACCCTAAAAATGTATTATGTGTGGCTTATTGGACATCTCCTGAACAGTATTTTAGTGAAAAAAAAACTTAACGTTTTACGCATGGCGGAGTGCTGGAATAGTAGAACATTGAGGCCCTTGTTCGTTGCCTCTAAGAGGGGAGTTCGAGGACATTGCCCGTCCTAAAATAGGTTATTTACCACGAGGAAAATAATATATCCTTTTTAAAAAGAAAACAGTCTCACTCAAAAGATGAGAACCCTCAGCTTAATATTAATTTTCTTTTTCAGGACGAAATCATAACTGTTTCAAGTGAAAATAAACTGTTATTCTGTTTTCCAGGCTGCACCTGAAATACCAGCGATTGACGGGACTGACAATAATGTGTATGAAATGTAATGTAGATGATAATGTAGATGTAGATGATACTTGACAATGATATATACAGGGGAGAAAGTAAGCAATCCCAAGGGGTATGAGGTCACAGGGAATGATTTACTTGGAAAACTAAAATTTTATTTCTATTGCAGAAAAATCTTGACCAAGGGCTTTCCCCTGTCAAGAAGCCGAGGGTGCGAGGCAGGACCTGGTCCCAGCATACAAAGCGGTGCAGATTCGAGGTGTTCCGCCCTCCACAACCAAGGCGGCGAAATTGCCTGACCTTCACTGACAACCGTGAATGGTGACACCAATATAGCTAATCTTATCGTAAGCTCAATTATTTGACCAATCAGAGATATTTTTCGAAAGATGGACAGTTTATTATGTATTTTAGCAGCAAAAACTAACTTTTTTTTAACGCACGAATGGCAAGAGGCTGAGATAAATTTGTCCAGATAATAGGACATCTAGAGAGGCCTTGTTTGCTGCCTCTGAGAAGGCCCCTCCTTAGCCCTGAAAGGAATAGGTTTTTTCATCGCAATGAAAATAATATATTCTTTTATCGATTAACTATACATTTCAAATAAAAAAAAATGAAAATAAGATGTTAATAAAATTTTTAGATTTACCTGCTGATATTTTCGTAGAATAATCCTCCTTTCTAGGGCTATAATGAGAGAAAGTGTCCGAAATTTCACCTTCAATATTTTTCAAAAAAGAGCAAAGAACCCTAATATGTATTATGTGTGACTTATTGGACATCTCCTGAACAGTATTTTAGTGACAAAAAACTTAACGTTTTACGCATGGCGGAGTGCTGGAATAGTAGAATATTGAGAGAGCCCTTGTTCGTTGCCTCTGAGAGGGGAGTTCGAGGACATTGCCCGTCCTAAAATAGGTTATTTACCACGAGGAAAACAATATATCCTTTTTAAAAAGAAAACATTCTCACTCAAAAGATGAGAACCCTCAGCTTAATATTAATTTTCTTTTTCAGGACGAAATCATAACTGTTTCAAGTGAAAATAAACTGTTATTCTGTTTTCCAGGCTGCACCTGAAATACCAGCGATTGACGGGACTGACAATAATGTGTATGAAATGTAATGTAGATGATAATGTAGATGTAGATGATACTTGACAATGATATATACAGGGGAGAAAGTAAGCAATCCCAAGGGTAATGAGGTCACAGGGAATGATTTACTTGGAAAACTAAAATTTTATTTCTATTGCAGAAAAATCTTGACCAAGGGCTTTCCCCTGTCAAGAAGCCGAGGGTGCGAGGCAGGACCTGGTCCCAGCATACAAAGCGGTGAAGATTCGAGGTCTTCCGCCCTCCACAACCAAGGCGGCGAAGTTGCCTGACCTTCACTGACAACCATGAAAGATGACACCAATATAGCTAATCCTATCAGTAAGTACAATTATTTGACCAATCAGAGATATTTTTCGAAAGAGGGACAGATTGTTATGTATTTTAGATGTAAAAAACTAACTTTTTTTTACGCACGCATGGCAAGAGGCTGATATAAATTTGTCCAGATAATAGGATATCTTGAGAGCCCTTGTTTGCCCCCCCCCAAGCCCTGAAAGAAATAGGTTTTTCATCGCAATGAAAATAATATATTCTTTTACCGATTAACTATACCTTTCAAATGAAAAATGAAAATAAGATGTTAATCAAATTTTTAGATTTACCTGCGGATATTTTCGTAGAATAATCCTGCTTTCTAAGGCTATAATAAGAGAAAGTATCTGAAATTTCCCCTTCATTATTTCTCAAAAAAGAGTAAAGAACCCTAAATATGTATTATGTGTGACTTATTTGACATCTCCTGAACAGTATTTTAGTGACAAAAAACTTAACATTTTACGCACGGCGGAGTGCTGAAATAGTAGAATATCGAGAGAGCCCTTGTTCGCTGCCTCTGAGAGGGGAGTTTGAGGACATTGCCCGTCCTATAACAGGTTGTTCACCACGATGAAAATAATATATCCTTTTTAGGAGGAAAACAGTTTCACTCAAAGGATGAGAACTCTCAGCTTAATATTAATTTTCTTTTTCAAGACGAAACCAGAGCTGTTTCAAGTGAAAATAAACAGTTATTTTGTTTTCCAGGCTGCACCTGAAATACCAGGGATTGACGAGACTGACAATAATGTAGATGAAGGTTGGCTTGATCAGTTTTAGGAGGATTTGTTGCAAGATTTTCCTGGCGAAGAAGTGACCAATGCCCCACCCGTAAGTGAAATTATTTAAGACTCATAACAAAATTTCAATGGAGTGAGTAACCTTGTTCAGTGCTATAGGGAAGGGATCTCTCCAGAGCCTCGAAAATAGAGGTATAGGCGTTGTTTTCGGCTCATATTAATTTTAATACCAAGATAATTCGATGTTTCTGGGAGGGGGATCACCCCTAGAAAATAGAGTTATAGGTTTTTTTCAAGCTTAATAACTGGGAAGTACTCTGACCCTCAAAAATAGAGCTATAGGTTTCTTTTTTCAGCTTAATAACAGGGGACAATTCGATGGTTGTCCCTTGACTCTAAGGACGTAGATCCCTCTTGCACCTCTCAATAAAAATGCTGGTGCTACGCCCCTGTTGATGCTCAAAAAATAGTTGTATTTGAGGAGGGTGGTCCTTCTCGTATTTAGGTTAACTCTGGGTAGTAGCTAAAACTGAACAGAAATTAAATAAAAAGTTAAGTTTTTTTTAAATGAAAGTAAGGAGTAACATTAAAACTTAAAACAATTAAAAGAATCTTTGATAGAAAACTGAAGGGTAAAAGTTACAGTTGTAGGAAGGGGGCAACTACCCTTACTTATGGAATACTGGTCGTTGAACTTTTAAATAGTAGTATGGGTCTCTACGTACAAGCGGCCAGTACACCTATGGAGGCTTAATACGTCCAAGATGCCAGTACCTCCTTCCCTCCAGATGTCTATACAAGCGGTCATCTTCAGGAGTTATCAGGACTATAGGTTATGTTTTCAGATTTAATAATATATTCTTTTTAAAGATTAATAATATGTTCTGTTTAAGCCTAATATATTTTTAGGACGAAATCAAAAGTGTTTAAAAGGGGAAATTAGATGTAAATTATTTTTTAGTTTTACCTAGTTGTTCTATCCCCATCTCAAGGGCCCTGCAATTATGGCACAAAGACTCTTATCCTGTCACTGCCATCGGAATTTCGTCGGAGTCTCTGTGCTAGTGTGGGACCCGAGAAAACTGAGCGGGAGAAGGTAAATTTATTTTGTGCTTGGATGAAACTAGTTGGTGAGCTCCCCCACAGACTACATTTGATTTAGACGCTTTTTGTGAGGAATCTTGGACTTGATGCAGTCCTTTTCAATTGGATGGTAGACCAATTTACAAAAAACACGGTAGAAAGGGTGCTGGCAGACACCAACCCCCCATATATTTCACTCCTTTGCAAAAATGAAGGTGAAGTAGAGGATGGCGATGGGCTAAAATAAAGTTCACAAACAGCAAACACCCTCGATAATCCAATTTTATCTGAGGAGGAGGATGGTTTCACATGGATGGACCATCTATCCCCTAACACACTTGAGGGCATGCTCTCAGGGTTGGAGGATCTCCCTCCCCCTATCCATTTCTCAGCATACCACTCACAGTGACCGTGAGGAGGGGAGCAGGAAAAAGTGGAGCTGGTTCATCCCCTGCATTAGCAGATTTCTACCTAGCTAATTCTGCCTTGCGACATATTTATATTTTTCAGTTTAAATACCTATTCAATGCTCATGCAGCTGGTAGTATCAATTTGGATCCAGTGGACACAGTACACTCCTATTTGACCAAAATTTGAGCCCGTATTGAAAAACGAATTTGGGGAGGGGTGGAGAGGATAGCATTAAAGTATTCTACGTGCAAATTTTTTTTATTTAAATAAGAAACCAGGTTAAGCGTACCCGCTTTATGTAAAAACCAAAATGCAGACACTTCGTCCGAATTTGGATAATTTTGAGGGTGTTTTTTAGAATGCAGCATTTTCAAATAGTAGACAGCTATAATGAAATGAGCAGTGGATTAGTAGTTTAATTTATCCAGAATTTAGAAATCGATGTAACAGAGTTCAAAAAGGAAATTTGTTCTAAGAGGCGGGAGGGGGAAGGGGGAAGCATAAAATTTTAAATCATAATTGCCCATAAAACCCTGGCAAGGGATGTTAGTAAGAGACTTTTGGATGATTTGGAAGTTAATACGGATGTGGAGGGGGCAGAGTTTCCTAAAGTAAATTTTAGATTTTATAGGGGCAATGTCCTGTAACATTTAAGGGGTCGAAATTTTTCATAGGGCCAACGGATATTTAAGGACTGGTGTTTCAGTGTTACAGTACGATAAAGAATTTAAAGAAGGGGGATTTAAAGATAAAAAGGGCGTAATATATTTAGTGAGGGCTCCATCCATTGAATCGGTGAAACATTGACTGTGGCTTCTTAATGAGCCTGCTAGTGGACCTGATTCAATCGGACATTTTACCAATAACAAACATTAGTCGGGTTTTAATTGAGGGGTAGGAAAACAAAAGGGGTGAATGCTATTATTGTCCAATCTGTCCTTCTAGATGCCGTACCAAATTAAAATTAAAGCACCACTCGAGGCAATGTAAGTGTCGGGGGTACCAGTCTGTGGAAACGATTCCAGGTGAAAAAGCCATCATGCGATTCAAAATTTCCGAAAATCGCTCTTGTAGTGTGATAAGGTGGCCTTGGACATAGAAAATAATTTCACGGATGTGTATAAAACATTGAACTTTATTCGTGTTAAGGAACGTGAAGCCATTGCAATCTCTTCTGCTTAGTCATAAATAGATACTATGTGAGTTATTTGAGACATTGGGTGAAGAAAATCGTCTGGGTGCAGCCATGGGTTCGCCTATTAAAAATGCCAAAAGTCAATATCACGGCTGCGCAATACAAGTTGCCCAATAAGTCTATCACCAAAGGCCGAATTGTCCATTAAAAATACGGAGATGTTTTGGGTCTGCAAGGGGAAATGTTTAGAGGGTAGTAGAAAACGCCAATCCACAACCATAATAGTTTAAGTAATTCAAATAGTTTAAGTAAATCAGGGGGAGTAGCTTTCGGGAACTGGCACACATATCTTGCAATTTAAAAGTTCTAAACGTTAAGCAGCAATATCTTCTAACTGTTTATATGCAAAATTCTAACTATGATTGGAAATTCATACTACTGGCGTTGGAACGATTGCAGAAATGTGAAATTGTAGACGGCTCATGGGTAGATGGTTCTTTTTCTTATAATATTATACTCAAGTAACCTGAGAAGTTTCTGCTCTTAGAATTCTAATTGAAAACAATTGATAATGGTAATACGGACTTGAATAAAATGGGTTTATTAGGTTCTTTTAGTTTCTTTTTCTAGTCTCTAAACCAATTAATTGAAGTACAGAAATGCGACGATTTTAATAGTTTGCTCTCCTTAAAAGGCGCTTTCCAGATGATGAAATATACGACTTACTAACAAGTAAGGGAATATATCCTTATAAGCACTACAACTCTCTTTCAAGGTTGCAGGCCGAAATTGCTGCCAATTGAAGCGTTTAATGATTTACTTTACGACCGTCAATGCACCACTGCCGACCACGACTTTGCTAAAAAAGTTTGGGCCAAGGTTGGGTGTAAAATTAGGGAGGGTTATTGCAAAATGTACCTGACAAGTGATGCATTGATTTTGCTGGATATTGTGTGTAAGAACTTGGATAATATCTATGAGGAATTTGGGCTTGACTTGGGTAAAACTTTTTCAACTCCTGATTTGGATATCGATTTAATTCTTAACATCAGTAAACAGAATATAGATCTAATTGCCAACAAGGATCAACTTTAATTTCTAGAGAGATCAATGAGAGGAGGGTATGTTTTTCATGGAGATCGTATCCTGGAAACTGACCCGACTGGACAACGCACTGATTAAAAATTGGATGCGGTTTTTCTTGATATGATCTCCCTTCATCCGTCGGCAATATCTCACTTCTCTTTGCCGTGTGGGAATAACAAATAATTGGACAATGCTTGTGATCCACGTTTCCCCGACATTGCCACTTTTAATGAGAATTAACCACAAGGATGGTCTTTCGAAATTGATGGTGAAATACCGTTGGAATATCAGGACTCGGTAAAGGATTTTGTTTTCCTTGCATAAACAGACCTGTGTCAAAGGACTCACATAGTCCACATAATATTTCTTTGTCGGAAGAGGGGGGTATGCGCTTGACACCATCAAAACTAAAGTTTAGTGCCGACCTTCATCCTAAACAGAATATTGTTGTGCACCATGTTCTTTTGTGGTGGAGGCTGCCACCGGCCCGGCCCGGGCCTGGCCCTTGCCCGCAACAGCAACCGTCCCACTCTCGGATGGTCGGGAGGCCTTCTACGTGCTTTTTCAATATTCAAGTGCCTATTTTTTAAAATATGTCTAATTCCCAACTGCTTATTTCATGTTATTTCCCAAATTGCAAAATAGGTTGTTTAAATAGAAATATTTATTGAATTTATTTTCGTTAAAGAAAATGTATATTTTATTTTTGTCTTATTGGACATAGGGAATTAGTATTTATTCAACATATCGAGATTAGGTTCGATTAGTTGTATTTTGACAGCGACTCACATAGTCAAAGGACTCACATAGTCCACATAATATTTCTTTGTCGGAAGAGGGGGGTATGCGCTTGACACCATCAAAACTAAAGTTTAGTGCCGACCTTCATCCTAAACAGAATATTGTTGTGCACCATGTTCTTTTGTGGTGGAGGCTGCCACCGGCCCGGCCCGGGCCTGGCCCTTGCCCGCAACAGCAACCGTCCCACTCTCGGATGGTCGGGAGGCCTTCTACGTGCTTTTTCAATATTCAAGTGCCTATTTTTTAAAATATGTCTAATTCCCAACTGCTTATTTCATGTTATTTCCCAAATTGCAAAATAGGTTGTTTAAATAGAAATATTTATTGAATTTATTTTCGTTAAAGAAAATGTATATTTTATTTTTGTCTTATTGGACATAGGGAATTAGTATTTATTCAACATATCGAGATTAGGTTCGATTAGTTGTATTTTGACAGCGAGAAAAGTAATTAATATCAATAAAACTCGTTTAAATCATTACTTTGTGGGCCATTAACATCTGGCAAAATGAAATTTTTAAAGAAAATAATTCAAAATAGTTATAAAATGCCTTAAGAAAATCTGAAAACATATTCTATTGCTTAAGTGTAGCAAGAGTCCTATGATAAAATACAGACTATTGCACCAGACAAAAAATTCATACGGGGACTTGATGTGTTTAATACTATTGAACCAAGTGATGGTTTATCTGAAACCATTGAAGAATGATGTCAGGATATATTAAAACTATTCAGGGTCCAATATCATCACGAAAAATTTTCGCAACCCTTGTTCTCCACAATCTCTTTCATCAGAGCAAATGGATGATTTCACTTGAATTGATTTGCACTTACTATATCATCGTGATTTCTGTATCACGATGGTAACAATACACTTGACAGATTTCTTAAACAGTATTCCAATAAAGGCAAGTGAAAAAGAAGAATTTGAATGTTTGTGATACAGTTCGAATCAAACGAACTAGTAATATTTGTAAAAAGGGAAATTGCTTAGGGTCCTCTGAATTTTTTAAAGTGTCAAGATCTTAGACAATAAACCTATAACGTTTCGTCTACGTGATTTAAAAGATGAAGAGATTCGTGATGGTTTTTATGAGTATGAATTACAGAAAGTTAAAAGCAATGGAATGTATTAGATTGAAAAGATATAAAAGAGTCAGACTCACAGGGATAAGAGACAGTTTCTAGTTCGTTGGCTACGACACAACTCGGATTTAGATTCTTGGATTACCATTGAAGACGTTCAAAATGCCCAATGATTATTATGTTACACTCATGACCAATATCCCATACCCCTCTATGATGATTTGAATAAAACAACCGATTCTTGCACAGAATTACCCCCCCCCCCCATCATCTTAACCTAAAATACAATGAATATGTTCACATGAATGATTTGTGTCATGCAATCAATAGAAAAATCTTTACTTGCAAGAACAATGCACTCCACTTTACCTAATGAATGAAATATGGTAGGATTTACATTAGCTCTCACATTGAGAATGAATTGATTAATCTTAACTATAATTTGAGAGATATCATTGGTTCAAAACAGAATATAATCAATGAAGAAAGTGCTGAAACCGTCAGTGAGATGGAATGTGTTATTTTCGCAGACTACGCATCCGGCTTAGTAAGTAAGTAAGTATGGCGGCACTAGACCCTTAAGGTCCAAACCGGCAGTGCTGATCTCCGTTTCGTGGCCCTTCAGCCAGGAAGTGCAATCCGGGTTCTCATTGGACAATTGTATATTTCTTTATGCATCCTTTGTTAAGACATGGAGACCTGGTAATACAAATGTCTCCATCCCACATGCTCTTGAATGAAAAACCACTCAAGAGTACATCATCACTTCAATATAAAGCACCTTCAATATATTCCTGTAAAAATGTCTTATTTGGAACCCTGTCAGTTATAATTAAGAAGTGAATTAGGCGATACTTTAACAATAACAAAAGGTAAGGCTGTGATTAGTGTCATTTCCGACCCATTCAGTGAGATAGCTCACTGAAAAAGTACTTTGTTTTTCCTAATATTGATTGATATATTGCTATTTTTAGACAACGCCAATTGGGTCTTGGGATGGACTATTACAAGGGTCGTTTGTCAATGTCGGGTACGGTCTTGGCAATTGGTTTGCTAAGTTGTTTCGCTCCGCCCTACCCCTGGCTAAAAAACATATTGCTCTGGTTTTCGCGGATTTTGCGTCCTCTACACTAAACAATCTGGGCTCTAGGAAGGATATAAAGAAAGTGTTTCACAAAATCCCAGGTACAGCGTCCAATCCCTTGGCAAGCAATTGAAATAATGACAAAGTTTAAAATGTTTAGAAAGGGCAAGAAACACCACATCACTCGTTAGTCTCTAGTCAGGTCAGAAGCGAAAGACATCACTCTGGTGAAAGAAGAAAAAAAACCAAGAGTAAAAAAATTGTTAGATCAAAAAAGGATTTCTTTTCCTAGAAATGTCAAATTTACATCACACAGAGTCCCATATCTCAGTCACCTCATTATTTAATCTTTTCAATACAGATAATGTTGATGTGAGTATAAAACATGGTTTCTATGAACAATTTAATCCGCAACAACCGCTCTCTGAAAAAAAGATTTTCAAATTTATTTGAAAATCTTTGAAGACTATCCAGTGAAGACTATTTCATTCATTTGACTTATACATTTATAGATTTGTATGTCATTGTAAAAAAATCTAACAATGAAAAACAAAGGGCTCCCGAGGGGTTATCCTATAAAAATTGTGTATTAAACGATTTGCTTAGACAAATAAATGTCTACATAAACGGAACGTTGTTGAGCACAAGCAATAATCTATCAAACTATGCAAGCTAAACACAATTCATCTTGATGACTCCAAATTCCTATAAGAAATTGAGAAGCTTAGCAGTTGGTTATGAATATAATACGGACACTGACACTACCAATATACTTAAAAAGGTGATAACTGGTGATTTAAACTTGGTTAGGGAAAAACATCTTGAAATAATTAATATACTTTAATGGATGCCTCCCAATGTTAAAATTGATATGAAGTTACAACTTGACCGGTCCAATTTGATTTTACGAAAGATACATGCCCCTGAACTTGACGTAGAAGTCTCTCTCCCTTCGACAATACTTCATTTACGAAAACAATAGGTTATGAGTTCTGTTGCTCTGGGAATTAACAATTTCAGAGCTAGTGGAAATAACATCAAACTGCTTGCTCCGCACATAATCACGAATCAACGACATCTTGCTATGGGCTCATGTACCTACACGGACTCTCCATTTATCAATGATGAAATTCCTTCAAAACTCACTTTGGCTTTTGTAAAATTGCTAGTAAAATTGGATCATGGACAAATTCCCCATAAAAATATGAAATGCTTGGACTTTCATCTCTTGTATGTAAAGTAAATGGAATTCCGCTGCACGATTCATTCTTTGATAGACCATACAGGGTCCTATATGAATTAACAACGCAAGCCCTAGATCGATATTTGCAGCTATTTGAAAATTACCTATAAAATGTTTGCAAAAACTCATGGTATCATTGTACTGGATTTGTCTGGTAGTTAAGATGTGAGTATTATCCAAACGGGAACTGTACGTTTAGAGTGTACCTTTACCGAACCATTGACTGAGAGTATAGCATTAACCTCGCTAAACCAATTTGAAAAAATTGGGAAATTACCCCGATGGCAGTTTTCTATTAGACTTGGCACCATGAACACAAATCAAATAACCAATTTATTCAATTTGAATCCTTACATGTCCAAATACAAAATCTGTTTCATACCTTGGGATTTTATTGAACCTAGTTATAACGCAAGTGATAATATTATCATTGTTAATAGTAGTTCGTCAACTGTAAAGATGACCCATTGGCTATGCATCTTTAAAACAGCGACAAATATAGAATTTTTCGATCCTCTTGGCCTGCCCTATGCAGTTTTTACACCTCACATCAAAAACTTTCTTAAGCAAAGTGCAAAATCTATTATTCAGAATCGGTTGCGAGCACAAGATTTATCGACCAACAGCAATGATTTTCATGCACTACTATATTTTACTTTTCAATGTCTTGGTTACAGTGAATTTCTCAGCATTTATGTAGACAATCCTCTATTGAACGACTTTATAGTTGAAAATACCATGTCTACCTGTATAATATTGATTTCAGTGTCCTAAATATAAAGTGCTTTAAAAATGTTTGTGAATTTGTCTGTTATTAAAATATATATTTGTACAATAAAAGCCTTCGTTCTTTAGATTTCTTTTTCCACGTAGAGGTAACCTACGTGGGGGCAGCTTATCCACAACGATAAGTGGAGACAGCTAATCAGTATCCAGCTTGTGCTCATTTTGGCATGAATTTCAGGGTCATATTTTCTACAACACAATGTAATATCATATGTATTATATCTCCGTGTAAAGTTAATAATACCATTCTGATTCATATTAAGAGATTCACATGTTTCAATTTGCTTGTTTGAAGCCATGTCACACACTGTATCCTCATGTGAAGAATCACCTTCTGTAACAGCCAAGTAAAAAGCATTAAGTTTATAATCCTAGTAGCCATTGTCTTCACAGTGTTGTCGTAAAAGTCAGACGCTCTTAATATTTCAACAATTGAAGCGTAGACCAGATTCTTACTCCCAAAACAATTTAAAACCACGATGATACCAATCTCTTAAAAAACTGAAACCATGTTTAGGTTTTTTCCAATCATACCAAGGTAAGTATTTTCCCATTGATTACAGTTATCATAGTGAAAATTGGAACATAGATAACCTCTAGTGTGAAAGTCACAAACATTTTTAAGACAGGAATTAAAATCCTTAATTTGCACTGCATATCCACTATGTAATTTACATGGATTGCAAAATCTACACTATTCATCATAGTCATTAACAATAGTACAATTCTCACAGGATGACCAGCTGCTCAATGTATACAAACATAGTGGACATATATAGAACTTTTTTGCTCTGGACTGGCTCAATTCCCAAAAGAAACTGAAACGGGATCGATAAAATGAATATTCCCTTTACTTCAAGGAGGAGTATTCAAATGACGACACAAAACCTATTTGGTCAGGATTTTTCGACTTATTTGTTTTTGCCATACGAAAAAATATCCGTTTTAGAAGAATTAATTAAAAAAAATTCCACAAAATAAGTTTTTCAAAGAAAAGTAAAGAACTCCATTAAAACAAAAAATTAGCGAAAATAAAATCAAATAATCTACCAAGCGTGAAACTACCACAAACCAGCATCGATAAATAAATGAAACCCAAAACGAACAGAAATTACAATGCGTAATTGAGTCAAATTCAAAAAGAGCAGAAATTAACATGAGTAGGGCTCAAAACCCCTATGCTTCCCCAAGGCCAGAACATAATTTGCAATTTAATGAAAAATATAAATGTTCTTACTTTAATAACTTCAATAAATCAAATAAGATCAACATTTTGATTGCTAAATATCAGTATATGTATATTAAACTGACAATGGAGATTCATTTGTATTTTTCAGTAAAGTGCAAATTATGTTCTGGCCTTGGGACGGCATGGGGCTTTTGAGGCTTAATTATGTTTTTTCTGCTTGTTTTGAGTTTGACTCGGTTATTTATTGTAATTTCTGTTCGTTTTGGGTATAATTTATTTATCGATGCTTATATTTGGTAGTTTCACGCTTGGTAGATTATTTGATTTTATTTTTGCTCATTTTTGGTTTAATAGAGTTCTTTATTTTCCTTTGAAAACCTTATTTTGAGGAAAAAGTGATTTTAATTAATTTATGTTCGTTTTATATTGACATAGTCTTTCTAGGGAAAAAGAAAATAATACTTTAAATCTTTTCGTTTTTTAAGACTTTAGAGCTTTGCCTGCTATTTGTATGCAGAAGAAAAATTTTCAGCAATTTTTTACAACATACCCTCTTTTAAAATCTGGACACAAATAGTAGTCTTTAATTTAGTTTCATACCTCCTCCAGTTAATCTAAAATATAAAACTTGATACCATTCGCAAAAAAACCTGATAAGTTTCTTTGATAGCTTGGATACACTTACGCTATTTTGATTTGGCCAAATATTTAAGAGCAGAAGTAGCCCCGAAAGCTTGAACATAATACCCCAGTCGTTGCTGGGATGCTGCTGAGATGCCTTGTTGGGAATTAGTATTAAAACAGTGCATTTTGATTTAATCTTAAGGCAAAATTTAGTTTTTAAACATAATTGGCAAATGGGAGGGTGGGCATGGAAGGGGGATTTTTGACAAATAAAAAGGGCACTAGCCCTTTTAATTTCCAATCGAATGAGCCCTTTTTGAGTTTCCACGACAGCGCTTTCTATGAACACCTTATATGCCCCCAGGGAATAAATTATAACTCTTGCCCTGAGGGCTGTGAGGGGATTGTCATCCTCAAAGACCTAATTACTAGAAATTTCAACTACTTTAGACAAAATGACTATCTCCAAATTTGGATTGGATTTTTTTGGGGAAATGGTGCGAGAGGGGTGTAAGTTGCTCTCCAATCACTTTTTACCATTAAAAAAGGCACTAGCCCTTTCAATTTCCAATCGAATAAGCCCTTTTGAAGTTTATATGACAACTCTTGCAATAAAAACCTTATATTCTCCCAGGACATAACTTACAACCCTTGCCCTGAGGGCGGGGGGGGTTACCATTCTCAAAGACCTAATTTCCAGAACTTTCAACTATGTTGAAGAAAGTTGCTATCTCAAAATTGTGATTGTATGTGTTTGGGGAAACGGTGGGCGAGAGATGGGGGGATACTTGACCTCCAATCACTTTGACTATTAAAAGGGGCACTAGCCGTTTCAGTTTGCAATCGAATGATTCGTTTTTGAAGTTTCTACGACGACGCTTTCTATAAAAAACCTATGTGCCCCCAGGGCATATCTGGCAACTCTTGCCCTGAGTACTGCGGGGGGAGTGTCATCTTAAAAAACCAAATATCTGGACGTTTTAACTACGTCGAACAAAATGGTTATCTCAAAATTTTGACTGGATATGTTTGGGGAAAAGGTGGGTGTGAGAGGGATGTTAGTTATCCTCCAATCACTTTCGACAATTAAAAAGGAAAGAGGCTCTTTTAATTTCCAATCGAATGAGCCCTTTTTGAAGTTTCTGCAACATCTCTATCTATAAGAACCTTATTTGCCCCCAGGGCACAACTTACAACCCTTTCCCAAAGGGCCCAGAGGCCCATCAAAATCTAAAAATTCTCGTTTGATGTGTTTGGGGAAAAGGTGGGCGTCAGAGGAGGATTAGTTGCCTCAAATCAATTTCGACTGTTAAAAAGGGCACTAGCCATTTAAATTTCTAATCTAATGACCCCTTTTTCAAGTTTCTATGACAAAGCTTTCAATAAAAACTTTATGCACCCCCATGGCATAACTTAACACCCTTACCGTGAGGGCTGTGGAGGAAGTGTCTTCCTCAAATATATAATTTCCGGAGCTTTCACCTACTTTGAACAAAATGGCTATCTGAAAATTTTGATCGGATATGTTTGGATACATAGTGGGCGTGGAAGGGTGTTAGTTGCTTCCTAATCACTTTTGACTATTAAAATGGGCACTAGCTATTTCAATTTCCAATCAAATGAGCCCTTTTCGAAGTTTCTACGAAATCACTTTCTATAAAAAACCTTATATGCCCCTAGGGTATTACTTAAAACTGTTGCCCAGAGGGCTTGGGGGGTTGTCATCCTCAAAGACCTAATTTCCAGAACTTTCAACTACGTTGAACAAAATGACTATCTCAAACTTTTGATTGGATGTGTTTGGGGAAAAGGTGGGCGTGAGAGGGGGGTTAGTTGGCTTCCAGTCAGTATCGACTATTAAAAAGGGCACTAACCCTTTGAATTTCCAATCAAATGAGCCTTTTTTGGAATTTCTACGACAACGTTTTCCATAAAAACCTTACGTGCTCCCAGGACCTAACTTACAACCCTTGTCCTGAGGGTTCTGGGGGGGGGGGTTGTCCTCCTCAAAAACATAATTTCTATCTGGAAATCAACTAGGCTGAACAAAATGGCTATCTCAAAATTTTGATTGGATATGTTTGGGGAATTAGTGGGCGTGGAAGGGGTGTTAGTCTTCTTCCATTCACTTTTGAATACTAAAAAGGGCAAAAGCCACTCTAATTTCTAATCGAATGAGCCCCTTTTGAAGTTTTCACGATAACTCCTTCCATACGAAGTGCCCTGGTCTAAACAAAAAAAAATAATAAATTATGCCAACATGGTTCTTTACTTAGGCAGCGCTAGTGCGCTACCTTTGATTTCTAGGTAGTGTTCAAAGTAAATCCACAATTATATTTCGTTTTGTTTTATTTTTTATGTCAACAAATAGAGTAAGTGTATATGGCCTGTGACGTAAAGTTCTCATACAATAGTCGAAAGATGGAGAATCATTTTTCATTATATCATTAAGCATTCTTGAGAGAATATTTTCCTTTGAACTGATAACTCTTTAAAATCATAATTTAGAATCAAACATTGTTCCAGAGTTGCAAGATTCTACATGATTTTTTGTTTCTCAAACTTAACCATTTTCAATCGTCAGGATTGACGATTGACTCTCACTTCCGATTATAGACTAACAAAGCCAAAGAATGAAGATTATTTCTACTTTCTCGTCACCAGTAAAATATCCAATACGAAAAATATTTTCGAAAATGGAATTGTAACAAACTCACTCCTTTTTTACATATTGATTCAGATCATTGTTTTTAAATATATTTCACTAATGCATTTAATCCATCTTATAGTCTTTGTATACGCATTATTTTCACTTTTGCTCCAAAACATAACTGTTCTTCCAACTTGAATTTGCTCAGTGATATCACACATCTTGCAAACATTTCATCCTATTTAAGGGTTAACCGACAAGCCTTTGTAATTTTTAGTGCAACATTAGGTACTCTTGTTTTTTTTCACCACTGCTAGCACTCTCAACTTCAAATAGAGTAAAAGCATCCATTACTAAATATATACTTAGAACAGTAATTAATATCCACAATGTTGACGCTCTGTATTATTTTCCAATACTGAGGTAAGCGAACCATAAGATCTATCAAAACAAGGCACGCGAGATTACGTCCTCGTCAATAAAGTTTACATAGGTAAACAATAACACACCGTATACTATTACGTAATAATCAGGTGTACGTAATCAACAATATGAAAGCCAGAAAGAAAATCAATAACATCTGCTGGTTAATAGGGACCAGATATCGGTTGCTAGGGTGCGCTGATGGAATAAATTGGGCCTACACTACTTTTGAATTCAATAGTCCTTGCGTTTAAATAGTCATCTTTATAGAATTTGGACACAAAGTCAGACTTTAGCGTAATGAGTGAGGGGTCTTGTAGGGAGCAGTTCTCCCGTATATTGAATCATTTTTGTTCCTTTTAAAGTCTTAATTTTGATCCTTGTTTTAAGTTGGATAATTGTTTGTTTATTTTCTGAACCTTCTTCAAGTCATGCCCAATCCTAACCAAGATGTGATGTGGTGCGACCGCCTTATAAACTCGTGATTTCTTGCTGGTAAATTTTAATTATAAATATATTGTAAGTTAATTAGTATTATCTCAGTTTTTCATTTTTTCTTCGAGACTAAACGATGGATTTAAATAAAAATTTAGAAAAAAATTGTTTAGTCAAGTTTATGATGAAACTTAGTTTCGTTAAATAAGTGCTTAATTATATTTTTATACAGAATTTTGATTGGAGGGAGAGGAGTATCATTTTAATATGAACGGAAACTCTGCGTGATTTCTGATCTTCTTCGCAAATTACCTCTACAATAGGGTTCTTATATGTTTAAGTACCTTTAAAAATTGTATAAAAATAAGAAAAGATAAATATTACCATTTGAAGTTGCTAAAAACAAAGTTCTTGTTAGCACTTTACATCCCCATTAAAAAATTTCCTGGTGAGACTCTTGACGTCTCACCATTGACGTCATCTAGCCATCCGTAAGGCTATGAGGCACCATGTGCAATGTTATTGAGGATGCACATAAGATTGAGGATGCATTTAACGAGGACTCATTAAATCTTTATAGCAGCTTTCAATAACCGTACGGTCATCAACAAATTTCTGTCTATCAGGAAATTTCTTTGCTATACTGTTGGTTATAACTGAAAAAGAAAGGAGACCAAGGATAGCACCTCGGAGTTCTCCATTTCGAAAAGGGAGGAGTTGAAATAATAATTCTTGTACTTGAATATTTTTGATCTACTGGCCAAGAAAGAGGCAACTAATTTCAGCAGGAAAAAAACAATATTAAATTCAGTGCGAAATTTGTGAACTATAAGATCGGGATTAACAAGGTCAAATGCTTTTTTAGAAATCAATGGACATTAAAGTATACCAGGTGCTTGGTTTTTCAAGAATTTTCCGATCGAATCTACAACATAAACAAGTTGATTAGAAGTAGAAGGGGATTTCAGGTTCCCAAATTGCCTGAGGTCATTGAGAGGAAGGGCTTTTTACTTCATCCAATCAGCAAAATCCTTCCTATAGATTTGAGCAAATAGGATTGAGACAGATGGATGAAACCTTGTAAACCAGGCCTTTAGTCTTTATTTTTTAGGGAGTTAATGAAATCCTGTTTCCATATTTGTTGAAATTGCTCAGAGTCGGTAATCTCGTTGAAAATGAGTTCTAAAGGCTTTGAAAGGATATCACTAAAAGTTCTAATAAGAGGAAGTGCGATATGTCAATGAGTAGACATTTGTTTTTTCTTAGTTTTCTGATCCTTTTTTCGATTTCCAAGGCGGGAACAACACTAAAATAGAGGGAATCGAATTAGCCGGTAATTGATGAGATAATGCCATAATTTTTAGGACGACGGAAGCAAAAATCCTGTTAAGGCTATAGGCGGTAATTTCAGGACGTCGAGGTAGGTTGTATTTGAGCAGTTTTTTACAATACAAACCAAATGTTTTGGTCTACTGTTTAAAAGTTTTTAAACATTATTTTTGTGATAAGAATGAATAAATTTCAAGTTTAGTTCTTGAGTTTTTTTTAGTGGATTTGTTCCTTCCAAATTCCCGTCTCTGAAAAGCTGTAATTTATTTCTAAGTAGTGTTTTTATAGATTAACTGAGGTAAACTTTATCACTGTAGCACTTTTGAATCTTTTTTTCTTGGAAATAAGTGAAATATTTATTATTTATGAAATGCAGCAATTTTTGTATCAAGATTTTAAAAATTGAAAATATTAGATTAATCTTCAGTATTCAGCCACGTACCCAGAGCAAGAAGGCCAGAATTGCTGAGAGGCAGTAAAAGCCATAAGTTACTGAAAAAGAATGCTTAGAGTTTGAAGAGAAAGATAAAAGGACAGAAATGTGGTTACTACCTGTAGTAAAACCCCATAAAACTTTCATGATGTAATATAACCATTTAAATCATTATTTTTAAATTATTAATTAATAAAAATATTTTCCGCAAAATAAGCATTTTACAAAAAATTAAACAAGAAAAACGGGTTTTATTTTCTATAAAGCAGTGAATACAAAACACTTAATTAAACAAAAATACTCCGAATATTTCGGCCCCACATCCGGGAGCCTTTTTCAACGGAAAAAAAATTCTTACATCAACATAAATAACATACTAAACAAACAAAAGAAAAAATATAAATAAATAGGAAAAGAAACTCACATATTAAATTAACAATTCCCTTCACTGGCGTAAAAACAAAATCGAATGCTTGTAACATAGCCTTGTTGATTTTCTTAATACAAATGATTTCCAACAAATTATATCAATCTTGAAAAATTCTTTTGAACATGTTCTAAGATTATCTAGGGAAAGACTAAACCAAAAATTTTTGCAGTTAAAAAGGGAAAAAGAAAAACAAAAACTATCAATGTATAAGCCTAATTATTTCTCAGGCCCTGGGGTGATTAATTTAAGCAAAAAGGAGTTAACCAAAGAACAAAAGGAAATCCTTGAAAGAGGTATAAAATTTGGACTAAATCCTAAAAATGTACCGATAGAGGAAATTATTTCAAAGATTGAAAGAGGGATTCATAAGTTTCCAAAAGATATAAATAATGTAGATGAGTTATGACTAGGGGTAGTGAATATTTTAACAAATTTTGGTAGTTATCAAGAAAACGTTAAGAACAAAGATATTAAAGTTTTAAAAGATTTAAAAAAAGATGATTCTCTAATAATAACGAAAGCGGATAAGAGCAATACAGTAGTAATCCTAGAAAAAGATGATTATGATAGTAAAATAGAAACAATTCTAAGTGATACTTCAACATAAAAAAAACTTAACTCAGACCCAACTGAATTGTATGTTAAAAGATTAAGAAAAGATTTAGAAGACCTTAAAACAAATGGAAGTATCACAAGTTCTTTCCAAGGGGATCAGTTAGCCCTAGAATATATGGTTTGCCAAAAATACATAAGACAGGTATCCCTTTAAGACCTATTGTTTCAACAACCAATTCACCAACGGTAAAAATCGAGAAATGGGCAGCAATGACACTTAAGCCGTTATTATATCTCCAAAATTCGTATATAAAAAACTCGGAATTTTTAAAAGATAAACTTATAAGTGTAGAAATATCAGAAGAATCTAGATTGTTCAGTTTTGATATAAAATCCATGTATATGTATATTCCTTTCGATAAATCGTTTAGTATTTTATCCAAAAATCTTGAGGAACGTAAAAATAAGATAGAAGAATTATCTTCGGGAATTGAACTGGAAACTATATTAAATTTAGTCAGAATAACTAGCAGGTATACTAATTACTTCACGTTTAGAGATACTTCTTACCATCAAATTAGGGGATTGGCAATGGGAGGGCCTTTAAGTCCGTTGTTAGCAAATATTTATGTGGAGTATGTAGAAAATTTAGCTATAAAAACATATTTTTTAAAACCTAAATTTTGGGGCAGATATATGGATGATATTTTAGTTATTTGGAATTACGGGGAATCAGAAATTGAAGGTTTTTTGGAACATTTAAATAATCAGGGAGGAGAATTAATTTTTACAATTGAAAAGGAAACAGAGAATAAGTTACCGTTCCTAGATATTTTGATCCATAGAAATAATAACGAACTAGCGTTTTCAATTTACCGTAAACCGACTAATAACAACCGTTACTTGTCTTTTACATCAAATCATCCGATCCAGGTAAAAAGGGGCGTGGTTATTTCTTTAATTGATAGGGTATTAAAATTAGTATCACCAGATTACATAAGCAATGAACTAATTTTTATTAAGGATATTCTAATAGGTAATGGCTATCCGAAAAATATGATTTCTCAAATAATTGAAAAAAGGAAAAAAAAGTTGACGGAACCAAAAATATTAGAAGAAGATGGGTCAAATCAAGAAACAAATTATATAACTTTGCCTTTTATCCCAATATTATCACAAAAATTAAGAAGATAATTAAAAAAACATAATATAAATACAGCATTTAAATCAGGACAAAATATAAGCTCGTTGTTAAATAAAGGGAAAGACAAGGTACCGAGAAATTTGTAAAAGGGAGTATACAAAATTCCATGCTCTTGTGGTAAATTTTATGTGGGAAGAACACAACAGATTTTACAAAATAGGCTACAGCAACACAAGAATGCAATAGATTGCGCTCTAAAACAAAACACCAGAAACGTTTGAGTCAGCTGTTGCAGAACATCTTTATAATTTTCCTCACCATAGTATATTATTTGATCAAACAAAAATAGTAGATACGTCTGTAGGACTTTTACAAAGCTTCAGGGAAATTATAGAAATAAAAAAGACAATATTTGGGGGTATTAGTATCAACAGAGATGAAGGAGATTTTAGGATCAATTCGATTTATAATAGTTTAATTAAAAAACAGGTAAAATTTTCAACCAGTACTATTTTTGATAATAGTTCGGATACGAATGATGACATTGCGGACAAAGGTCAGACTGGGTTAAATGCTGGGAAAGGTAAACGAACTGCAGCTAAACTTGCAAGCAAACGAATCTGTTCAATTTATAATTCAAACATTGGGTGATGAACCTGGGTTACGGGCCGGGGGTTAGCTGACCTTTTTTGTTTTAGTTTAAGTATAAATATATTCTCGTTTTTGATAGATTTCAGTTTATATTCTGTGAGAAGGCGTTGTTCCAATCATTACAAGCATTCGATTTTGTTTTTACACCAGTGAAGGGAATTGTTTATTTAATATGTGAGTTTCTTTTCCTATTTATTTTTATTTTTTCTTTTGTTTGTTTAGTATGTTTTTTATGTTGATGTAAGAATTTTTTATTTATTTTTTTTTCCGTTGAGAAAGGCTCCCGGATGTGGGGCCGAAATATTCGTAGTATTTTTGTTTAATTAAGTGTTTTGTATTCACTGCTTTATAGAAATTAAAACCCGTTTTTCTTGTTTAATTTTTGTAAATGGAAAAGCAGTGTGGTCTAAGAAATTATATAAGCATTTTAAAAAAAGTAAAGAACACCATTAAACCAAACATGAGCAAAAATAGAATCAAATGATCTACTAAGCGTAAAACTACCACATATCATGAATAAATTAATGAAACCCAGAGCGAAAAGAAATTACAGTGAATAAGTAGTATGCTATCATGAGATACTGGACGAACAACCCTATATGGGCTGTAGATCTTGTCAGCACTACAGGACACTACATCCTTATTTGGGCATTGAAGCTATATTGTGACTTTGCAACTGTGAGAGTGTTAGGATTGAAAAATGGATGGATTTGAGAATCAAAAAACAATACGGAATTTTGTGATTATGGAAAATTGTTTGATTGTAGATGATGATTTTCTGGTGCTATCTCTTCAAAGTAAAATGGTTTCTCAAAGAATACTTAACAATAGAACGAGAAATGATTTTCCGTCTTTGGACTATTGTATGAAATTTCTACGTCGTCATTAACACAACTTAATGACATGTTACTTGAAACGAAACCAAAAGTTATTGTGGATTTGCTTTTGAAAACTACCATAAGAATTTCAGACTCTATTTAGATGATTTTTAATGAAAATAATAAATCGGGAATTTTAGAAGATCCTTTTGAAACAGGTTTTTAGTGTTACTCGATTACTCTCCCCTCTATCTCTCTCTCTATAAGACTCTTTTTATCGATCGTAAGTCAGTTTCATTTTGACGATGAGAGAGTCAAAACTGGAAAAATGTTCTAAATAAGACCACTTGGCATGCATGCATTGAGCAGCTCGTCTTCATGTGAAAATTGTACAATTATTGACGAGTATAACGACGAATAATAGATTATATATCACTGAGTTATATATTTCTGTATATAACTTATATAGGCCTAGTCAGTGAGTTACACATATTTTAAGTAGTAGGCTAAATATGTCACTCAGTTATATATTTCTGTATATAACTTATATAGGCCTAGTCAGTGAGTTACACATATTTTAAGTAGTAGGCTAAATATGTCACTGAGTTATATATTTCTGTATATAACTTATATAGGCCTAGTCAGTGAGTTACACATATTTTAAGTAGTAGGCTAAATATGTCACTGAGTTATATATTTCTGTATATAACTTATACAGGCCTAGTCAGTGAGTTACACATATTTATAAGTAGTATGTTAAATATGTCACTCAGTTATATATTTCTGCATATAACTTAGATAAGCCTAGTCAGTGAGTTACACATATTTATAAGTAGTAGGCTAAATATGTCACTGAGTTATATATTTCTGTATATAACTTATATAGGCCTAGTCAGTGAGTTACACATATTTTAAGTAGTAGGCTAAATATGTCACTGAGTTATATATTTCTGTATATAACTTATATGCCTAGTCAGTGAGTTACACATATTTATAAGTAGTAGGCTAAATATGTCACTCAGTTATATATTTCTGTATATAACTTATATAGGCCTAGTCAGTGAGTTACACATGTTTATAAGTAGTTGGTTAAGTATGTCACTGAGTTATATATTTCTGTATATAACTTATATAGGCCTAGTCAGTGAGTTATGTATATTTATAAGTAGTAGGTTAAATATGTTACTGAGTTATGGCCTTTGCAAAACAAAAGTGATCCGTTTATCTGGCCTCCCCCAGGCCATTCAGCGTGTCCCCAGGTGGCGATAGGGGAACGCTCTACAGATATGTAGGGTACCTCCATAGGAGGCACGGACCAAGGGGGGACCTTGTCCCTGGGGGTCCATAATAGAATCTGGGGCACCCTTGCCCGGGGTCATAAATACAGGCGGAGGAGGAAGAAGGCCCCTCAAATGTACACTCAAAAGGGCCCACTGGTTTGTCCACAAGTTCCATGAGTTGCAAACCTTCTCCCAGCAATGGGTTAAATTGCATGGTGATGCAGAACACCATCGCGGGAGGATCCTCTATAGGAGGACAACTGTAGCAGGGCGTAAGATCCAGATCTATGGACAACGTACTCTGCAAAGGGCTGCCTCGACCTTTTCAGGGTACCTGCAAGACTGTTGACCTTGCGGTCAACTCTATTCCCACTTGAGGAGTGGCGCCCCTCGAGGAAATTATAGCCTAGTAAACGACACAGCATTCGCACGGGATTCTGACTAATGGACAATTCTTCTGGGATCGGTATGTTTTTAAGGGCGTCTTTGGGCTGAAAAACCTCTTCCTAGCTAATTTATCTATTACGGGTTGCCTCCCCGTAGTAGCATAATATTTGTAGGCATGAATATGTAATGAGTCGGAGGTAATAGGGTTGAGATTGTCTGTGCAGGATTTCGACTCTTGTTGATAGAAGAGCATCGCCAAGTGCTGAAAACCATGTTGTGACAAAGATGGGCCCAGGATTGCACAAAGCCTCCATTCATGGAGGTGCCAGGGACTTTTTGCTGTCCGGTTCTAAGCCGGCTTAAGCACTTCAGTGTAGACTTGAGAAGACATATGATCCCCGTCCTGCACTGGTATCCGGGATCATTGCTTTTCCTGAGGCGAAAAATATTTCAATGATTTAAAGAACATGAAAATTGGAACTTGGAATGTTACGACATTAAAAAATGACTATCGTATCGACATTTTGACTGACGAATTCAGACGATTCAATTTGGATTTATTAGGAGTTTCAGAAACTCATATCCCAGGTGTAGGAAGCATGAAATTAGGTGATATAGAATTTGTTTACTCAGGCAGGAAGGATGGGGTACATAGAGAGGGAGTAGGGCTCATGATGAATAAGGAAGCTGCTAAGTCTTGTTTAGGCTGGGAAGGTATTAATAATAGAATACTAATTGCTCATTTTATGACTAGAAAGTTCAGGGTATCAGTTATAGTAGTATACGCCCCTGTAGAACCGACTGATGGAGATACTAGTGACTCAGATGAATTTTACTTACAGTTACAGGAGCAAATAGATAAGGTCCCAGGTAGAAATATGATGTTATTACTGGGAGATTTTAACGCCCAGGTTGGTAGAAATAAGGATAGATGGTATCCCAGCTTAGGTAAATTTGGTGTAGGAAAAGAAAACAGTAATGGATACAGACTTTTGCAATTTTGTAGGTATAACAATCTAGTTATAACCAATACGGTGTTTGGTCATAAAATGGCTCATAAGCTAACATGGTATTCACGTGATGGTAAGACAGCAAACCTTATTGATTATGTTATAGTAAACCGAAGACTGGCAGGATCAATACAAGATACTAGGGTATATAGGAGTGCTGTTATTGTTGTTAAAAGTAAATATCACCATCTAGTAGTGTCAAGGGTTAATTTAAAGCTGAAATATCGGAAGGGTAATTACCTCCCGGGAAGTTATGATGTTAGTAGACTCCAGGATGAGAATTTGAGAGGAACTTTGCAGGAACAGTTGAATACTAAACTTGAGAGTTTAAAATTTGATAATGTGGAAGATGGTTGGAATAATTTTAGAAAAATAATTTGTGAAGTTGCTGAAGGTGTATTAGGGAAGAAAGCTAGAACTGCAGCTAAGAATATTAGTGAAAAAGCTTTATGTTTAATAGAAAGCAGAAAGGACTTGTACAAGAATTATCTGAGTGATAGATCGCATGAAAACAAAAGAAATGTAAAGAAAGTGGAGAAAGCATTGAAATATGAACTAAGGAGGTGTGAAGTGGAGGCCATGGATAAAATTGCCGAGGATTTAGAAGATGCAGCTAGACGGCATAATAGTAAAATATTGTACTGGCACGTTAACAAATTGAGAGGTAGTAGTCAATCCCAGTTAAAGATAGGAATGGGGTGGCAATTGGCGATAAGGAAAAAGCTAAAGCGAGATGGGCCGAACATTTTGAGAACTTGCTTAACCGAGATAGAGTTGCAGGAAAAAATATAGAGGAAAATGAAAAAGTTTGTGATACCTTGGATGTGAAGGAAGATTTGTTTTGTGAGGAGGAATTAGCAACAGTACTAAAAGGATTAAAGAATAATAAGGCTCCAGGTGCTGATAGGGTAGTAAATGAGTTTCTTAAATATGGTGGCTCTGAGGTTAGAAATAAGTTATTGAAGATTATGAATATGATTTTTGAAAAAGGGGAAGTACCTAACGATTTTAGGAAAACCTTAATTAAGCCACTTTATAAGAAAGGTGATAAAAGTGAGTGTGGTAATTATCGAGGCATTAGTCTGGTCTCTGTAGGTAGCAAATTGCTTAGTAATATGATACTTTTTAGACTGAGAGATGCTGTAGACAAAGTTTTAAGAGAAGAGCAGTGCGGTTTTAGAAAAGGTAGAGGATGTGTTGACCAAATTTTCACTCTTAGCTTAATAATTGAGAAGTGCCTAAGTTTTCAAACACCTTTGGTCCTCAGTTTTATAGATTATGAGCAAGCGTTCGATTCTGTTCATAGAGGAGCTTTAGTAAAGGTTTTATCCTTGTATGGTATACCAGACAAATACATTAAAGTGATTAGTGCTATGTACGAGAATAACACTGCTGCGGTTAAGGTAGGAAATGAGGTTAGCAGCTGGTTTTGTATTAAATCAGGAGTTAAGCAGGGTTGTGTTCTATCCTCCTTTATATGGATTATTTTGATGGACTTTGTTTTAAGGAGCACAGGAAAGGCAATAGGAGACCACGGAATTAAATGGGGAGGAATCCTAGACTTGGATTATGCTGATGATTTAAGCACCCTAGATGAAAGTGTGAGCAAAATGAATGAAGTTTTAGAGGTTTTGCGAGTTCAGGGTGCTAGTATTGGTTTGAAAATTAATGTTAGGAAGACTAAATCACTAAGGCTAGGAATAATTGAAGATGAAAAGGTGACGTTGGGTAATGAAAAGATTGATCAGGTGGGCAGCTTCACTTACCTTGTTAGTATTATTAGTAAAGACGGTGGGAGCAGTGAAGATGTTAAAAATAGAATAGCCAAGGCTCAGGGTGTTTTTTCACAGTTTAGAAAAGTCTGGAAGAATAGGAAGATAAGTCTGCAAACCAAGATTAGAATCTTAGAAGTTACAGTGATGACAGTGGTCAAATATGGCTCTGAAGCATGGACGCTCCGAAAAGCGGATGAAGATTTGCTAGATATTTTCCAGAGAAATTGCTTAAGGATTGTTCTGGGTACCCGGCTGACTGACCGTATTTCAAACAATAGGCTATACGAAAAATGTGGTTCAATACCGCTTTCTAGGTCTATAATGAAAGAAAGGTTGAGGTGGTTAGGGCATGTTGTGCGGATGAAGGATGACAGGTTGCCGAAGATTGTTCTTTTCGGCCAACCATCTAGGGCTAAACGGAAAGCAGGTCGTCCCCGTCTGGGGTGGGGGGACGTCATAAAGAAAGATTTAAGGGAAATGGGAACTTTGTGGGCGGGTGTAAAAAGGGAGGCTTTGAATAGATTGGGGTGGAGGAGGAGCGTACGTAGCTGTGTTGGCCTCAGGCGGCTTGGTGCTGCGATGAGTTGTTAGTAGTTAGTAGTAGTAGTAGATTATACAACCCGTGTAAATTGCATAGAGGACATGCAGTACAAATTAAAGATTTTCATTCCTGTCTTGAAGAGATTTGTGACTCTCACACTAGAGGATTCCCACTTTCCAATTGTCACTATGATAAATGTATTCAGTAGGAGAATACCTATCCTGGTATGATTGGAAAGAACCATAAATAAGATTTTACTTTATTTCTAAGAGACTGGCATTGTCGTGGTTTTAAATCGTTTTTGAGGAAGAATCAGGTCTATGCTTCAACTTTTGGATTAACAAAAGAATTTGATTTCTTGGTCATCGTAATGAAGACAATGGCTATTATGATTATAAACCTACTGATTTTTATTTGGCTGTTACAGAATGTGATTCACCATTTGAAAATACTATATGTGATATTTCTTCAAATAAGCTATTTCTTTAAAAAGTTCAGCGAATCTATGTGAATTCCGTCGGGACCTTAAAACCCTTTGTCTCCATAGGTATGAATTTGTATGAATTTGTTTAAAGGGTGGTATAGTTGAGTCACTCTCAGGTTTACCCGGAACCCGTTTTTCCCGTTTTTCCTATATATTTTTATTTTTTTTTTGTTTTGTTTATTTATTATTTATGGGATGGCGGCGGGAAGTTTTGGAGTATGTGAAGTATCGATTTTTGGTTATTGCGACCAGGAGCCGAGTGAGTGTAGGATTTTCATTTTTTCTTCTTTTTTTCTTTCTTTCTTCTTTTTCTCTTTTTTTCTCTTCTTTCTCTTTATTATGTGATTATAAGTGTTAATTTTAAGAGGGTAAATACTTCCGAACAAGCGTTAGCTAATGGAAGGTCATTTGTTTTTTTGTGTTGTGTTGTTTTTGGAATAAACCCTTATCTTATCAAACAAAAAGCGAAATGAAACACGTGAATTTTGCAATATGAATGAAAATAGTATCATTGACTTCAAAAGGGATGTAATGAGAGTGAAGTTAAATTGTACTGTAGAAAATGTGACCCTGACTTTACAACACATAAAGGTCAATATACAGTGAATTCAGAGGATTTACCAGCATTAGCTTTTCTCGACAACTATCTATGCATAGAAGGAGAAATCTAAAGAGGAAAAAAAGCCATTTTTACGTATATACACATTTTTTTTATTAATAAGCAAATTTATATAAATTTTTAGAACATTTTATTTGTAGGGCACTGAAATTATATTTTCCACTAGGGAGTCATTCAGACGAGGATTGTCTACGTAAATGTTGAGAAACTCCTTTTAAGTATAGCACCGACATCTGAAAACAAAATATAGTAGTGCATGCTATCCACAGCTTTTAGTCGTTAAATTCTGCACTCTTTTCTGGTTTTGAATAATAGTTTTCCCACTGCTTTCAATAAAGTTGTTGGTGTGTGGGGTATAGGATATATATGATAGGCCATGAGGCTCAAAAACTCCTATGTTCATCGCTGTTTGAAAGATGCGTAGCAAATGACCTGTCTTTGCTCTCGATGAACTGCTATGAACAATAAAAATGGTATTGTTAACACTTTGAAATTTTTCTAGGAAAACCGAAGGTATACAATAGGATTTGCATTTGGACATGCAGGGATCCAAATTAAATACGCTGATTGTTTGAATTGGCTTCATGGTGCGAGGTCTAGTAGAACGCTGCCGTCGGGAGCGATTTCCAGTAAGTTTCAAATTGATTTAATGAGATTAATGTAATACTCTCGGCTAATGGATCGGCAAATGTGCACTCTAAAAGTATGCTCATCGTTCGTACAATACTCATATCTTGAGTGACAGATAAGTCCAGTACAATGACACCGTGAGTTTTTGAATACATTGTATCAGTTTTACCATTTTTGAATTGTTGTTAATCTCGATCTAGGGATTGCATTGCCAGCCCATACAATGTCCTATAGGATTTATAAAAGTAAAAATTGTAGACTGGGACTCCATTTACTTGACACACAAGAGATTAAAGCCCAAACATTTCAAATTTTTGTGGGCAACTTGCACATGGTCCTATATCTTTAGCAGTTTTTTACAAATACCAATGCTAACTTTGATGGAATTTTACCGTTGATAAATGAAGAGTCGGTGAACGTGAATGAACCCGTGGCAATATGGCGCTGATTGGTAATTGTATGATGAACAACTAGTTCGATATAATTTCTACCGGATCTCAGTTTTTCCACTGCCAAAGCAACAGAACTCATAACCTGTTGCTTTTGTACCTCAAGTATTGCCGAGGTGAGAGAAAGTGTTACATCGGGATTGATAGCAAGTTCCATTCGTATAATGAAATTGGATGGAGCAAGCGTTAACCTTATTTCCACTTTAATATTTGGTGGTAGCCATTTTGGTACTAAATTAAATGTAGCCATTTGGGTATTAATTTAAATATCTTATGGTTTATTTTCCCAATTAAATTTAGTTCACTAGCTGTCGCCTTTTTAACGACATCTGTACTATCAATACCTGTAAGATATCCATAACCATTGGATGGAGCGAATGAAATCATGTATCCATTGGATATATCATTTTGGTATCATCAACATGAACTGTATATAGCTCGTATAATTTGAGAGATTGTTGCTAGTGCTCACCAATGTTTCAGTTATGTAGACACGGATTTGTCGAAAAAAAATAGTCTATATACATTTTTCATATGATATTCCATCGGTAAGAGTTGGGATTCAATTGTCAGATTTCTTGACTACCACATGTAAATCTATAAATTTGAAGAGATTCCCATGAAATAGTCTTCATTGGAATAAATTTGAACGTGAATGTTATAGGAGAGTGGTTGATTTGGATAGAATTGTTCATAGTAGCTATGTTTTACGCTCACATCAACATTTTCTGCATTGAATAGATTTAAAGATGAAGTGATTGACGGATGGGAATCCTTATGTCGAAGATATGCCATTTCAATCTAGGAAAACAAATCCTTTTTTTGATCTAACAATTTTCTTCCTTTGTTTCTTTTTCTTGATCTTTTTTGACAAGAGTGATGTCCCTCGTTTCTAGCCTGAATAGAGTCTGATGAGTGATTCAGTGTTTCTCAACCTTTTTAAACCTATTCCATTTTGTTGAGATTCCGATCGCTTGCCAAGGGTTCGTGCACCGGACCTGAGATTTTCCGAAACACTGTTTTTTAAATCCTTGCCAGAGCTTCAATAGTGAAGTGTAGAGGATGCAAAATTGGCTGCAGCCGGTACAATATATTTTTAGCCAAGGGTAATGCAAAGCAATACAGCTTAGCGAAAAGACTGCCAAGATAGCCCGAGATTAATGAATGACCTTTGTAATAGTTCATTCCATGACCCATTTGTCTTGGACCAAGAGTAGCAACATAGCAATTAATATCAGGACAAACGAATGCCATTTTTCCATTAGACATCTTGTCGTTGAACAGGTCTAAAATGGCATTTATTCACGGCCAGATCTCTTGTTATTGCTAAAGGATCACCTTATTTAGTTCTTAGTGTTAACTTACAGAGTTCAAATAGGAAGTGTTTACAAGGATATAATGAAGATGCTTTATATTGTAATGATGAATGTGATCTTGACTGGTTTTTCGTTCAATAACTCGTAGGAAGTGAACATTGCTATTACCAACTCTCGCATCAAAGAATGAAGCGTAAAGAAATATATAACTGTCCGAGGAGAAGCCAGGTGGATAGTCAGCGAAAACGACACGATCCATGCCACTAGTACTTCTAGCATTTTTACCATTGATAATATTATGTTAAAAACCAAGAACATCTCACAGATTATCATTGAGAATAACTTTTTCAATGTCAATGGGGGGAAATAATGTAGATCTTATCTTCTTCCATTGAATAGTTGAATTGAAAGGCTCAATTATTATGAGCAGAAATTCTTCTATTGACAGCACGACACAAATCACTCAGATTACCAAATTCCTTTTCTGGTAATATGATGAAAGGATATTCATATGGAATCATATTTTCTATCTGATGACCTGTAACCAGTGGCGATCATATGGTCAAATTTTGATATCATATTGGTGATCTTTTCTAAGAATATCATATGCATTTTTGAACTACAGTCGACAAGAGCAACTTCATACTCGCCATTGAATTTGATGATGGGAGAGAGTTTTGGCCAAAAATCAGTTGCTTTATTCAAATCATTATAGATTGGATAGCATAGATTGGACACGAATGTTAGATAGCAATCATTGGGCATTTTTTTGTGTCAACTGCTACCCAAGAATCAAAATCAGAGTTATATCCTAGCAAACGAACGGTTAACTGTCTCTTGCCCTTGCGTGTACAACTATTTAATATATTTTTAATTTGATCGATTTCACTATTATTTTTTACTTTTAGAAATTCATAGTCATAAAAACCACCGAGAATCTCTTCATCTTTGGTTTCTCTTAGACGATTTATTATGGGCTTAGTGTTTAGGATTTTTGACACTTTAAAGATTTCAGTGGACCTTAAGTAATTCTCTTTCCAAAAATATTAGTCGTTTTATTAAATCGAACAGTATCAGCATCATTAAATTTTCAATTCACATCCTTTTTCCTGGAATATTGTTTAAGAAAAGTGTCAGGTGTATTATGATCTCCTCGATGAACTTCCTGGGGGCCAACGCTGGGCCAACATGGGGTCGTTGACTATAAATTTGCATTTTATCTAAATCCTGAACAAAAGCAGGAGTATTTTTCAATATACAATATCTTAAAACTAAAATTTGAATAGTTCTTATCAATCTTTCGGACAATGTAGTCTTTATAGGACTATGACTGTGATAAAAAATTGTATTATATTTCAACCATACCTTCTTTACATGTGGATTGACAAATTCACTACATCGATCCGTTTGAATTTTTCTACAACAATCATGCTTAAGAATACTTTCTATAGCCTGAGCAACTTCAACACCTTGGTTTATCCGCAATGGATTAGCATATGCATAGCGAGTAAAGACGCTGATTGCAAGTAGAATATATTTGTAGGATTTATAGTAATGCCTCCGAATCTCATCTAGAGTTAAAGGATCTGCTTGCATTATATGCAGTGGGAAAAAGGTTTTAATTTTTCGATAATGATTACCATAAATCCCAAGACTTTAATTTAGTGTGTAACTTGGTTCATTGCGTGGGTACTATCTCGCTATTGCTTTTGAAGTCCAGTGACTTTAGAAAGTGTGGTGGGGGAACTTAAACTTCATACTTCACCAATATTTTCAGAAGTACATTTCAAAATTTCAACCATTTTGAACACAAACACGTAGTGTAATGTCCGCTACCCTTTTGAAAACTAGCGACTGGTGTTGATGGTGGTCGCGATGAGTTGATATCAATACATCTTCGGTTTTGTGTAGCCGTAGCCACCACTGATGTCATAAATTCATTGTTTCTACTGCTACTAGGTGTGCTAGTGTTGTCAAAGATTGATTTAAAATCTTCTTCTTCTTTTAATGTTGGAGGATTGGTACTATGTTCCTTTAGAATTGGCTTATGGTAATAAGACTTTGCAAGAATTTTAATTTATTTAAAAACTTCTATAGATGATTGTCAAATGATAAAAGTCCTTTACGATTTGTATCCATATAATATATTAAATCAGCTAGATGATAAATTTTCCTTTGAATTATAATTCGTGTCCCATTACTATCAACTTAAATGGGATCTTGACTACTTTTCATGAGATATGTTAAGAAAATTTTACTTTGTTCATTATATTAGTGTTGCAGTAGGTCTCCGACACTTGATAATATTGAATTTAATTCATCCTTTGGTTGTTTTGTTGTTCTTGCAGAATCATAAACAGAAGTTTCCTTTTTGTGATCAATGACACTTACATTTACCGGTCTCACATGATACGCTTTATTTTTGTCCATTTGTCGAAGTGCATCTTGAAGTAAAAGTGGTTTTTATCATCGGCAATATTCTCATCATTAATCAATTTAATTAGATTGTCCTCAAAGTGTTCCATTGTTTAAAGGACGGGTTTATTGATGTCAATTTGTTGGGTTTCACAATCACGAGAATACTTTTCGCAATCTAGAAAGTCCTGCAATTACTGGCAGTAAAAGTATGAAAAATCTACCCCCTCTAGGAGAAGAATCTTTTACTTTCTTTTTGTAATTCAGGGCACTTACAATGGAACATTGTTTCTTTGTCTGTTGCTTAACTACTTCTGGCAATTGAACATTGCCCTCGGTTAAATTTAATTGAAGTTAAGATATTAGATTAACGAATTATTTGCCAAAACCATGTTTGAGTATGGCTTTCCTAAGTGGTGGTTTTAAATTGCTTAAAACGGAAAACAGATGACTATCTTCATGTTGTTTCTTCAGTGTATTGATAGCAACTAATCACCTTTTTTACTGTTCACTGGAAGATGTACAATATTTTCCTTGTCAAAAATACTTGTGACTACCTGCAAATCCTCGGGTGTATTCTGATTGAGATCAAATAGAATTTAATCATGGAGTTGATTTGATGCCTGACTGTACGCTGAAAGTATAAATTTTGGAGCCCCTTGTTATATTTGTTTATTGAGAGTTATTAGAGGACTTGAATCACGAACAACTCTGTCAATGATATAGTGGGTACAATTCAAAGCAATAGTCCTCATAAATTCGCTGTGATGAAAGAGATTATGTGGAACTAGGGTTACGGAATCTGTTCATGATGAGAGCAAACATTAAACAATTTTAGCATTTCTCGAGACCATTGTTCAATGGATTCAGCTAAATCATCAATAATAAGCCAAGCGTTTTGCTCAATAATGTCGAAAAAATCAATCCCCCTATGAATTGTACAGTGTCTGGTGCTGCAATAGCCTTTGACACTTGCCAAACACTGTAGCAATAGCACATTTTTTAAGGTTTTTAAAAAATATTTTATGACGATGTTTAATTTTTTTGTTAAAGGTGTTGTCTTGCCCGACATTGATGGACCGCATAGAAACAACCTGCATGGTATTTTAATTGATGCATATTGCTTTGGCTCAACAGCTGGACTGAAACTAACTGTAAACTATAATTGTCTAATGAATAAATAATAATTACCCAATTAGTAATAATAATACGATGTAAAAGAATAATAATAACAACAACAATTTAGAATCATGTTTTTTTTTATTTGTACAATAAATATTTTTATTCAATAGAATAAAAAAAAATTGACAGTTTAAAAGCAGCAGCACTTTATTTTACAATAAATATATATTTAAAACCTGTTTTAATCAATACACATAATAATATCACATTGTTTTTAAACATCACTTTTTTATTTTATTTTTACGATAATAAATATTTACACGAAATATTTTTTAAGCTACATACTTAGAAATGAGACCCCCGGAAGGGTGGGGATGGCTGTTGTGGCGGCCGAAGGCTGGGCAGGAAGGATGGGGCCTGCTGCAGTGGGCGAGGGTGTGGGGGAGTAAAAAATAATATTCAATTATGAACAAATACATTGAATATACAATAATAATAATAAATTTACCCTGAATATACACACAAACATTCAACAATGGAACCTATTGGAAAAAAGATGAATCCTAAAAACAATAATTGGGGGCCTGGCGCTTCACTAACTTGGGATAAATGGACTCATCATAATTGGTAAAGTCTATTCGAGAGCTGATTTGCTTACCATTTTCCAGATCATTCATTAAATCATCAGTTTAAGTTTTAACAGGAATTTTTCAGTGTCTCCATAATGCACTTGAACTTCCCCTCCCTCGGCCATTTCACTTTACACACCTTATAAAGGAATGACAACATGAGTTTCTTGGATATTTCTATAATTGAGCTGCCACCAGCAATTTTTTATTTAAAATAAAGTTTATCTTTTTTCTATGTAGGAGGACCATATTGGAATCTATAGTAGTGAATGATGGGAAGTTGGGATCAGCATTGATTCGAGCATACTCTTTTCGGTTGGTTACAACGTCAAATCGAAACCTTTTGTGTACACTCCCGCACATTTTACAAAAGACCGAATTTAAAATGAGTTTATAGATTTCTTTTTATACCTTGTTTTCGCTTCTGAGCGTTAACTGACAAAAGTGCCAATAAACATTTTCAAATATGGTTCTTGATCAAATTGAAGGTCTCTACGTATCTTTGTGAACCTGAAACCATTGGCTACTGTTTTATATACGCACGATAGAACAAAATGCTCTACGGAGCCCTGAAGTCCCATCGGTATTTTGCAATCAATTTCGAAAAACCATCCTTGCGGTTTGTTCTCCTCAACAGTGGTAATGTTGATCAAATTTAAAGCACAAGGATTGTTAAGCCATTTGTAATTACCGCACGGAAAAGAAAAGTGGACATTGCCGACGGATAAAGGGAATGCATATCCAAAAAAACTGCATCCGACTTTTCACCAGTGCTTTGTATAGTCGGACAAGCTTTCAAGTTACGGTCCCCGTTGAAAAAACAGCCTCCCCTCACTGATCTTTCTACAAATAGATGCTGATCCACGTCGGTGATCTGACCTATTTCTTCTTTACTGGTTATTAGAGTTAAATCCATCACCAGATGAGGAGTTGAAAATAATAATCCAAATCCAACCCAAATTCCGAATAGATTTTTACAGACAATATCCAGTAACGTCAAAACATCACTTGCCAAGTACAGTTTACAATAATCTCACCTATTTTTGCACCCCCCCCCCCTTTGCCCAAACCCTCTTGGCAATGTCATAGTCTGCAGTGGTGTATTGACGATCACGAAGTGAATTATGAAACGCTTCGATGGGCGGTAATTTCTTTTCACTGAGCCTCGAGGTGGAGTTGAGTATTCATACGGATATATGCCCTAACACGTTAATAAATCATACATTTCATCATCTGAAAAGCTCCGTTCAAGGAGGGGGAAACTTTCAAAATTGTCGCTTTTCTGTATTTGAATCAATTGATTTAGGGATTTGTGAAAAAATTAATGGAATCTAAAAACGGATTTTATTCAAGCATATACGATCATTTTCTATTATTTTTCATTTGAATTATAAGAGCAGGTACTTCTCAGATGATTTGGGTATGATATAAGAAAAGAACCATCTACACATGTGCCATCTGCAACTTCACCTTTCTGAAAACGTGCCACCCCTGGTAAAATCAATATTAAATCATAATTGGATTTCTGTATATAAACAAGTAGAAAATATGGTTGTCTAACATTTATATTTCATGATTGATGAGCCATCATCCGACATATACTCCCTCCCGACAAAATTGATTGCCACAAATGGTCATAGCCGCAAACCATCCCTTTCCTTTTACCCTCATCAATTTTTCCCTTAAGAACCCAAAACATTTTCCGATTTTAAATAGCCAACCTGTCATTTGGTGATGAACTCACTGGATAGGATGAATTGCGCAAGCATTAAATTGCCTTTTTTGTTGTTATAATAAGCTCAGTCAAGGTTTTGCGCATTCAATCCTGCCTATCCAATGTCTCAACTACATCTACCAATTGCATGGTACTACACGAGTTTCTTTGGAAATGAGCAAAGACGACCGCGTTTACTTCATGTTCTTTGACATGATTTAAATTTGATTAACCAAACACATTGGGGAGTTTGTCTTCGCAGTCTAAGGCAACATTGTCACTGTAAGAGTGAATTCTGACAGTTCTTGAAACGCAAGATTGCTAACCGTTTCCACAGACTGGTACCCGTGACGTTTACAGTGTCTCATATGATTCTTTAGCTTTAAATCAGTCCAAAATCTTGACATATATGTTGGACAATAGTAGCGTACTCCACGTGTCTTTCATTCCACAAAAACCCGACTAATATCTAATTGGATTGAAATATCCATTTGAATCAAGTTCTTCAGCCGGTGTGTAAAGAAGCCATACATAGTACTTCACTGATTCGATCGACGTTGCCATCACTGGATATATTACTCCCTTTTTATCTAAGCGTTCACCCTCCTCAAATTCTGTTTCATATTGTAACACAGTAACACCAATCTTTTAATTTCCATTAGCCTGCTCAAAAATATCAATCTCCTTAAGTGTTACTTGATATTGACCATTTAAACAATTGAAATCTACTTTAGGAAACTTTTTAAATTTAAATACATTTACACTTAAATTTTCAACAAGTAATATTACCGTCCTGCTCCCCCTTTCATTATAATTATCTAACCTAGTGATTATACTATTTACCCGCTCCAGTAACACACCCTCTTAATTTTCCAAGTGCGGGTATATTGGTAACATCTTAGCATGCAAAAACTTCGAATAAACATCACCCGCCTTGTCATATAAATACAAAAATTTTAGTGCTATTGATACTTTTATGCTGTCTCTCCCACCTCATTCCCGAGTCTGTGGTTCAAGAAAGGCTCAAATCTTGTCTACATAGGAGTATACTATGTTTAATGTGTCTTTGATTATGTCCGCTGCTATTAATGAATTAAAAGGTTCCCAAATTCGGCTGTATAAACATGTATTTTGTGCAAGGTGGAGTTTGACAAATGAAATTCTTCTTATACAATTGGTTTCCGAAGAGGTTTCCATGACACCACCACCACTCTGTCCTCCTTCAACCTCAATAAGAGGGTTGGCTTGTGGGGTAAAATCACCCAGCTCACTCAGTATATCTTCCAGCGTATCTGGACTGAGTTATTCAGCCATAGAAAATTTATTCCCTGGTATATATTGTTCTTTGAATGCACATGGCTGAGCTGGTGTGAGTCCATTGAAACAGTGGGGGGGTTTTCATTAAGCTCTTTAGAAAAATCATCTAGAATTCTACATTTATTTGGCCTGAGCTTTTCAACCCAAGCAAAATCGTTCGCTGATACGTCTTTATATTCAAATGCATCTTGTTGGGTTAAACTGACATCCAAACCCTATTCAACGCCACTTGGGGAATATCATTTGAAATAGGGGGGGAGTAACATTTGTATCTAAAAATGTTCTTTCGTGAATTTCTCTGTCGCTTATGCATCGTCATCGACGTCATTGCCAGAGGGCAAGGCATTAAGATTGCCTTTACCCCCAAAACACTCTTTTAAAAATATTCCTTGTAAACTTCATCTTAATACCCTTATCTTGTGTAGTAGCAATAGTTTTTGTAACATTAGCAGCATTAGTTGTAGCATGCACATAAATGTTTGGTTTTTTCAACATCTCCTTCAACAAGCATTAAAGTTTTTACCTAAATATCATTAACTGCTCCTGCAGAATTGCTGATAGGTTTTCTTGACAACCTATGTGGGCATAGTTTGTTTTGATTTAGTTGATATAGCTTCAATAATACCCGAAATTTCCACCGTTATACCTTTGGCTTTTGTAGAAATAGTTGTAGCAACATTAATTATAATAGCAGTAGTAGGAGTCCAGTTAATAGTAATAGTCTTAGCTTTAATAGCAGTAGTAATAGTAGAAGTAACAGTAATAGTAGCAGTAGTTGTAGGAGCAGAAGCATTAGTATTATGATGCAAATATTGTCTTTTGGTTAGTTCAACATCCCCCACAACAAGTATTATAAGTTTTAATTTCACACTTGAAACTTATCCTTACATATTGCTGATACGTCCTTTTGACAACCTGCATACGGATGGGTTTGTCAGTAATAGCAGTAATAACAACCTGCAACCAGATAGCAGCAGTAATAGCAGTAGAGTTAATAGTAGTTTCCATTATTATTTACTGAAAACTTGTCTTCGTACGGAAGCAATACACGCGGTAGCACTACGACAAAACACTACAAAGAGAGAGAGAAAAAAGCAAAATATCACTATACAACTATGACAACGCAACTAGGTCGGCTCCAAGCATATCTCGAAATCTCTTGGTTTTGTTTCTCCGTAAATTTGGCAAAGGCTATAGTAGGATCTGTTATGTGAAGACTATTGATGAGCCTTAAGTTCTGTGTCAAAATAAGATATCTCAGTAGGTTTATTGTAAACGGATAAAAGTTGAGTGGATATCCAATTTATCAGCATTTGTAAGAACCTTCTAGAATGGTGCTGTGTAGAGGATGCTGGGGAAGGCAAAGGCGTAGGAGAGGGTTACTAGATAACAGCGATTGAAACGAAGCTTAGCAGAGACTACGAAAGCATATGAAGCTGATATGTGGCGTTTGATGCCTTCTGTAAGGAGATGACGAGTATGAGAAATGGTTTTTTCAATGAGAATACCAAGGTGAACAATTTGGTCAAATGGGCAGATCTTTTAATTCCTAAGAACAATTTCATGAGTAAGTGGGCCTTTCCAATGAAAAAGCGCTTCGTCGGACTTTTCAGTGATAAATAAGACCAAATTTTCAGTATTGTGCTTGTAGTTTTAGGAAAGTTTCAAAAATTTGCCCTTCGGCAGAATTTAAAAATTTCATCAGAAAAAGTAACTAAGGAGATGTTAAGACCAGAAAGAAAGCAAGACATCTTACACTGGTCTTGAGCTCGAAGGATATAATTATTGAAATAACAAGGAGAGACAAATAAAACTAGTAGTCATAGGTTTATAGCAGAAGTATTAGTAGCAGTAATAATAATAGTAGTAGTTTTCAGAATGGAAGCAGGGGTATTATAATGCAAATATTGCTTTTTGATTAGTCCACCATCCCCACAATAAGTCTTGTAAGTTTTAATTTCACACACAAAACTATTCCTAAGATATTTTTGATATGCCCTTTTGACAACCTGCATCTAGATGGCGTGATCTGATTCAGTTTACCTTCCCTCCTAAAAGATCTCTGAAAATTTCCCCTTCATACCCTTAGGTATAGTTGTGATAGCATTCACAGCAGTAGTATTGGTACCCAACTTAACACAGTTACCCGTGGCTGTAACACTGTCAATATATCCTTCTGATAACCTGTATATTTAAATACTTTTTGAAATTTATTCATCTTAATGCTCTTAGATTTACAATTAGTTTCAACAGAAGTATTAGTTGGATCAATAGTAATAGCAGTAGTAAACCTAGTAAATGTAGCAGTGGTAGTATTTTTAGCAAAGACATGCATATATTATCTTGTAGTCAATTGATCTTCCCGTTTAAGTATTCTCTGAGAGTTCTAACTTAATACCAAAGTTTATTCTTGAGATACGCCCTTCTGACAATCTGCATGCACATAGAGTGTTCAGATTTAGTTTAATCGCCCCTCAACATTCTGTTAAATTTTTACCTTCGTACGCATAGCCTTAGTTGTACTAGTATCTTAGTAGTAGTTGTAGAAGTAGGAACAGTAGTAGCAGTAATAGGAGTATTGTTACTAGTAGTAGTAACAGTAGTAGCAGCAGTATTAATAGTAGTAGTAACAGGTATATTTTACCTTTTGGTCAACTGATCGTCCCACTCATGACTTCTGATTACAGTCAATGAGCCCCCTCCGAAGTATATAAAACCACCCTTTCAATTAAAATTTTCTACGCCCCCAGGGCATAGAAAACCCAGAGGGCTTAGGAGGGGGGGGGGGGTTGTCATCCTCAAAGACATAATTTCGGGGCTTTTCAACTACGCTGATCAAAATTCATTTCTCAAAACTTCGATTGGATGTGTTTGGGGAAATGATGGGCGTGGGGCTGGTTGCTCAAAAGTCACTTTTGACAATCAAATATGGAGCTATAACTTCCAATTTCAAATCAAACAATCCCATCTGAAGTTTATACGATTACCCATTCCATGAAAACCTTGTATGCCCCCAAGGCATAACTTACAACCCTTGCCCCAGGACTCCAGGAGACTGTGTCAAACCTGGAGGCATTATTATATGTTGTTGAGATTGTTTCAAAGAAAGTGACTATCGCAGAATTTCAATCAGATACATTTTGCGAAAAGAAGAGTAGTCTGGGGGGGGGGGGCTAGTGGCCCTCCATCCCTTTTGACTCTTAAAAGGGAAGTAGAACTTTCAATTTCAACGAAATGAACCTCCTTTGGAGTTTATACAACCATTCGTTACATATAAACCTTAAATGCCCAAGGGGTATACCTAACAAACCTTGCCCTAAGGGCATTAGGGTGGCGGGGTTATCTTCAATGATATAATTTCTGGATTTTTCAACTACATTGAAAAAAATTTCTGTCTCAAAATTTTGATTGGATGTGTTTGAAGAAATGATGGGCGTGAGGGAGTCAAAATCACTTTTGACTCTAAACAGGGGAATGTAAATTTTTATTTCAAATCAAATATCCCCACTTGAAGCTTATACGACTATCCATTCCATGAATACCTTATATGTCCCAAGGGCATATGCTTTCTTATGCCTCCTCAATAGTTTATACGACCATCTGTTACATATAAACCTTAAATGCCCCTGGGTTATAACTTAGAAGCCTTACCCTCAGTCTCTAGGGGTTTGCTTCAACCCCAAAAGTAGTAGAATCCCATTTTTGGATTCCAGAAGGTGCAAACCCAGGATTCGTATGAGGCCCTGGATTCTGGAAGGCTCATATCCTACAATACAAGCGGTCACGAGAGCAGGTGAGTGTTATGGATTCCCACGGGAGCCCTGCCCAGGATTCCAGGGGAGCCCTGTTTTAAATGGTCAGCAGGTGTTAGTTAAGTCATAGGAGGAAACTCAGAGACGAGGTGTTACTTAAGTCAATGTTTACATTCGGTTGCTACGTAAATGGGGTTGAGAGTCTTGATTGACTCAATTTGTGTTATGTCATAGGAAATTTTAACCTATGTAATTAGGGTTGGGGCTAATGCATGACTTAGTAGGTTTATCGGGTGTAACATAATGATGTCGCAAACACAGAGTTTTACGTAATGGCAGCGCACCCGTTGATGCTACGTAATAGCAGCTCATACGTAGGGTGTTATGTAATACCAACGCACACGTAAGTGTTATGCAGTGGCAACACATACATGAGTGTTATATAATACTTTTTCGGATTTCATTTTCTTTCAATGCATTGTTCTTCGAGACGTTCAAGGAGTTTTTTTTCTTTAGTTCTTGCGTAAATGGGAATGTTTGCGGATGACACAATCTAACGTCAGCTGTTTCTTCAGAGTTCGTGGGGGGGGGGGGCAATCCACTTTTAACTGAGCACGAAACACACGTAGGTCTTAAATAATGACAGTGCCAGTTATAGAAATATTATTTGGACATTTTTTTTAAAGACATTTTAAGACATTTCTCTTTATGACGTTTCAAGATTTTTCAGTACATATCAAGACGTTTTCTAAAACATTTTTCTTCAAGATGTTTCAAGACATTTCAAGATGTTTCAAGAAGTTTTACAACATTTCTTTAGTTCTAATGTAATGGGGAATGTTTACGAATGACGGATTCTAACGTGACATGTTTCTTCAGATTTTGAGGAGGACCCCCGTTTTTAACTGAGGAGGACACACGTGGGGTGTTACATAATACTTTCTGAGAATAAATTTTTCTTTCAACGCATTTTTCTAAGAGGATCATTATATTTTAATGATCTTTGTCCTCATTGGGACTCGACAGTTCATTCCCATCCAATATAGCTGTACCCTAACCAAGAAGACCAGCAATCTATTTCAACTATTGTTTTTCGGCTAATAAATTCTGTGAAATAACCTTGGCACGCAGGGAGAGCCGCCTTTTCACACATGATAGAATGACAATTATGTGTTTCCTACGGCTGCGATAGTTGACATGCAGAGGGAGAAAATCGATTACCAGAAATTTGCTATCACCAGGTCAATAAGGAATACTTCTAAAGAGTACTACCAGATAATATTGTGACATACTGCTAGCGTATATTTTAATAATAAAGGTGAGAGGGACCACAAGAAACTTAAATTGTATAAATATTTACATATCGGAGATTTTCCCTGAAACATGGAATCTAAAAAGACATAGACCATTGTAAATACAAAATTTACTAATAAATAAATGTTATAGGATCATGAAATCACCGAAAAAGCAGTTAAAAATACCATATACATAAAAAGCAAAACATGAAAAGCCCTATAAAGAATAAAATGGTATAAAATCACGAAACCACAGAAAAAAAACTTAAAAACACAACAAATGGGGGCTCCTAGCAGGCAATTTCAGACGAGTGGGGTTGAAATTAGAGGTTAATTTAAGCCCTATATTGAGGTATTTCTAAGAGCTATTATAAAAAATACAGCGTTTCTTAGGGGGCAAGACTATACACCCCGAGCTGACGAGCACGTATTCGAATAATATTTTCTCTTGAAATTTCACATAATCTCGTTAGAGGTAAATTTTTCGGCTTTATTGATAGCTTTTTTTTACTGAAAATATCACATTTTTTGACCGCATGTTAGATTTCAGTCACCAAACCACCCCGGAAAATTTATTTAACACCTCCATCATAACTTTTAAGCTGTAGAGCATGTTACTACAAGCAATTCACGCCACAATATAATTATTTGTCTACCCCTCTAACACCCCTTACATCATTCCTAAGGACTTTTCCAGATCTTTTCTTGTTAGAAATTATGTATTTAACCCATTGATTCCTGTTTTCGAAAGCCAACCCTTTCATGATGCTCCTCAAAACACCTGAAACAACCACAACATTATGCGCCGGCACCTGCCTCATTCCCCTTAGGGTATTTTCAATCTCCCCCCCCCTCCAAATAAGCTTGTAAATCTAAATGGAATCCTGTTTTTATTTGAACAGCGGGAATTTGCATTTCATTGCTAGAGCCTGATAATCCAAGGTAATTCACACCACTTGTAATTAAAAAAAATCCTGAATGATCCTTCTCCTTATTTTTCAATGGTTTTTATAAAAACTTGCATCAAGGTGGCACCCTGAGACACCCCAAATCATGATTTAAGCGTTATCTAACGTTTGAATACCCTATGGATGTATTTTCTATTGCTATTATTTTTAGATGATTCCCAACTCATTCCACACTATGAATGGTCCATGACACCCCAAGACATTTTAAGACATTTTTTGTTAAAAATTATGCATTCGGCCCTTTGTAACAAGTTTTTCGCAAGCAGACCCTTTCATGATGCTCCTAAAACACCTCACACCACGGCAATGCGCAGCTGCCCCCATACCATCCAACTGGAACCTTCTCATCACCCTCTAGGACATTTTCAACATTTTCCCCCACAACAAATAAGCTTAAAAATCTAAAATTGAACACTATGTTTTATTTGCACAGCATTTCCAGACATTTATTGATAAAAAATATAATTTTAAATCTATTGATTCATGTTTTAACAGGCCAACCCTTTCACAATGCCGTCAAAACACCCTCAAACCACCACGCCACTATGAAACTGCTACTCTACCGTCCACCTGGCATCCCCTCATAAACCCCTAGGACATTTGCAACCTCCCCCCAAAAAAGCTTATAAATCTAAAATTAAACACTGTTTTTTTTTTTATTTGAAAAGTGGAACATAGCATTTCATCGCTAGAATGTGATAGTCTAATGCAATTCACGCTACTTAGAATTCCAACCTGGGATATTAACCTAACCACCAAGGGGACCTTAGCAGCCATTTTAACCGGGAAGCAAGCTCTCAATTCAACCGAGCGTTAGCGAGCATTTCCAACAACCCCCCCCCCCCTGACATAACCACCGGAGGACCCTAGCGACTAATTCAACCGGGACCTAAGAATCCAATGAAAAGGGGTGCCCCTAGTGAGAAATTCTAACGTAGGGTCCTAAACTAACCACCGGGGGACCCAAGCAACCAATTTAACCGGGAGCCAAGCATCAAATTCAACTGGAGACCCCCCCCCCTAGGGAACAATTACAACGGAGGACCCTAATCTAACCAGCGAAGGAACCTAGCAAGCAATTCAACAGAGGCCCAGGTATTGTTCATCGAACTTGTAGCATGCTGATTTTTATTCGTGGAACTTGTTGCAGGCTAATTTTTTTGTTCATAAAACGTGTTGCATGCTGATTTTTCTCTGCGTGAAACTTATACACTGATTTTTTTCTCCTCGCAAAACTTATTTTATTCATGGGAATTGGTGCATGCTGATTTTTCTTCGTGGAACTTGTAGCATGCTTATTTTTGATTGCGAGTCTTTTCGCATTCTTTCTCTTCGTGAAACTTTTTCTCCTCAAGAAAGTAATTCTCTTCACTGAACCTGTTGTTTGCTGAATTATGTTCGTGGAACTTGTCGAGTGCTTATTTTTGATCATGAAACTCGTTGCACGTTGATCTTTCTCTTTGTAGAACTCGTGCATTGATTTTCTGCTCGTGAAACTGATTTTGTTCATAAAACTTGTTGCCTACTGAATTCTACTCGTGGAACTTTCTGCATGAGGATTTTTGTTCTTGAAACTTGTTGCATGTTCTTTTTTCTCTTCGTGAAACTTGTAAATTGAATTTTCTCCTCGGAACTTGTAGCGTGCTGATTTTTGTTCGTGGAACTTGTTGCATTCTGATTTTTCTATTCGTGAAACATGTTAAACGTTGATTTTTCTTCTTCGTGAAACTTGTATATTGATTTTTCTCCTCGCGAAATTAATTCTGTTCCTGGAACTTGCTACGTGCTTTTTTTTCGTGAAACTTGTTGCATGTTGTTTTTTATTCTCCTTAAAATATGCACATTGATTTTTCTTCTCATGAAACTGATTTTGTTCATGGAACTTTTCGCTTGCTGATTTTTGTTCGGGGATTCAGTTGTGTGCTGATGTTTTGTCCGCAAAACTTTTTGCATGTTGATTTTCCTCTTCGTGAAACTTGTACATTGATTTTTCTCCTCATAAAAATGATTTCATTCATGAAACTGGCTGCTTGCTGATTTTTTTTGCTCGTGGAACTTGTTACATGCTGATTTTTGTTCGTGAAACTGGCTACATGTTGATTTTTTCCTACATGAAATTTGTACATTAATTTTTGTCCTCGTGAAACTGATTTTCTTCATGGAACTTGTGGCGTGCTGATTTGTGTTCATGGAACTTGGCGACTGCTGATTTATGTTCGTGAAACTTGTTGCATCTTGATTTTTCTCTTCGTGAAATTAATACATTGATTTTTCCCACTATGAAATTGGTTTTGTTCATAGAACTTGTGTGTTGATTCTTTGTCGCCAAACTTGGTGCATGTTGTCTTTTCTATTCGTGAAATTTGTATATTATTGCTTTGTCTCCTCGCAAAACTGATTTTGTTCATGGAGCTTTTTGCGTGCTGATTCTTGTTCATGGAACTTGGTGAGTGCTGATTTTTGTTCATGAAACGTGTTGCATGCACATTTTTCTTCTTGAAACTGATTTCGTTCACGGAACTCGTTGCCCGCTTGTTTTTGTTCTTTGAACGTGTTGCGTGCTTATTTTTGTTCGTGAAACTCGTTACCTATTGTTTTTTCTCGTCGTGAAACATGCACAAGCATTTTTTATTTTCGTCGCGAAACTGGTTTTATTCATGGAATTTATTGAATGCTTATATTTTGTTTCGTGGAATTTGTTGCATGTTCATTTTCTCTTCGCGAAACTTGTACATTGATTTTTATTCTCTTCAAACTTATTTTGTTCAAAGAACTTGTTGCATTCTGATTTTTTGTTTGTGGAACTTTTTGCATGCTGATTTTTGTTCGTGAAACTTGTTGCATGCTGCTTTTTCTCCTCTGAAGCACGTACATTGATTTTTTCCCTCCTGAAACTGATATCGTTCATGGAACTTCTTGTGTGCCGATTTTTGTTCGTGGAAATTGTTGTGTGCTGGATTTTGCTCGTGGAACTTTTTGCATGTTGAATTTTCTCTTGGCGAAACTTGTAGATTAATTTTTCTCCTCGTGAAACTAATTTTTTTCATGGAACCTGATGCGTGATGATTTTTTTGTGGAACTTGTGATGCACTGAATTTCGTTCAAGAAACTTGTTGCATGTTGACTGTTCTCTTCGTGAAACTCGTACAATTATAATTCTCCTCGTGAAACTTATTTCGTTCACGGAACTCGTTGCCTTCTGGTTTTTGTTCGTAGAAAATGTTGCGTGCTTTTTTGTCATCGTGAAACTGGTTACATATTGTTTTTCTCGTCGTGAAGCATGCACTTTGACTTTATATTCTCTTCACGAAAAATTTTTTTCATGGTACTTATTGCATACTTATATTTGGTTTCGTGGAACTTGTTGCACGTTGATTTTTATCTTCGCAAAACTTGTACATTGATTTTTCTTCTCGTCAAACTGATTTTGTTCAAGGAAATTGTTGGCTACTGATTTTTTGTTTGTGGAACTTTTTGTATGCTGATTTTTGTTCGTGAAACTTGTTGCATGCTGATTTTTCTCTTCGTGAAGCATGTACATTGATTTTTCTCCTCCTGAAACTAATATTAGTCATGGAACTTGTTGTATGCTGATTTTCTTCATGGAACTTTTTGCGTGCTGGTTTTTGCTCATGGAAATTTTTGCATGCTGATTTTTGTCCGTGAAACCTGTTGCATGTTGGATTTTCTTTTGGCGAAACTTGTACATTGATTATTCTCCTTGTGAAATGGATTTTATTCATGGAACTTATTGCATGCTTATTTTTGTTCGTAGAACTTGTTGCATGCTGATTTTGTTCGTGACATTTGTTGCATATGGATTTTTCCCTTCATGAAACTCGTACATTGATTTTTTCCTGATGAAACTGATTTTGTTCAAGGAAGCTGCTGCCTGCTGATTTTTGTTTGTGGAGCTTTTTGCATGCTGATGTTTTTGTTCGTGAAACGTGTTACATGTTCATTTTTCTCTCAGTGAAACATGTACATTAATTTTTCTCTTCGTGAAACTAAGTTTTTTCATGAAACTTGTTGTGTGATGATTTTTTTTGTTAATGAAACTTATTACATGCTGATTTTTGTTCGTAAAACTTGTCATATGCTGATTTTTGTTCCTCGTGAAAATTGTACATAGATTTTTTCTCTTGGTAAAAGTTATACATTGATTTTTCTTATCGTGAAACTTATATTCTTCATGTTACTTGTTGCGTGCTGGTCTTCTGTTCTTGGAAAGGGTTGCAAACTGATTATTGGTGGCGAAACTTGTTGCTTGCTAATTTTTTTCTTAGTGGAGCTTGTTCATTGATTTTTTCTCCTCACGAATCTGATTTTGTTCATGGAACGTTTTGCATTCTTATTTCTGTTCATGGAACTTGTACAATGATTTTTCTCTTCGTAAAAGTTATACATTGATTTTTCTCATCGTCAAACTAAATTTTCTTCAAGGTACTTGTTCTGTGCTGATCTTTTGTTCTTGGTACGTGTTGCATGCTAATTTTTGGTTTGTGAAATCTGTTGCATGCTAATTTGTCTCTTCGTGAAAATTGTGCATTGATTTTTTCTCCTCATGAATATGATATTGTTCAAGGAACTTTTTGCATGCTGATGTTTGTTTTTAGAGCTTGTATAATGCTGATTTTTAGTTTTGAGACATGTTGCGTGTTGTTTTTCTCTTCGTGAAACGTAAACATTGATTTTTCTCCTCATGAAACTGATTTTCTTCGTGGAACTTGTTTTGTGCTGATTTTTGTTCGTGAAATATAATTTATTATGATCTGATAGTAGGTTAACCTAACCTACCCTAAACAGGCGAGGTTATGTTAAGTTAGGTTAGGTGACGCGTGTTCTAACCTAACTTAACCTAAAATAGGCTGCGTAGGTTAGGTACCTACTAGTAAATCATGATAAATTAAGTTTCAAGAACGAAAATCAGAACACAGCAAGCTCCATGATGAAAATTAGTTTCGGGAGGAGAAAAATCAATGTGCAGGTTTCACAAAAAGAAAAAACAACATGCAACATGTCTTACGGCCAAATATCAGCATGCTACAAGTTCCACGAACAAAAATGAGCATGCAACAAGTTCAATGAACAAAATCAGATTCGTGAGGAAAAAAATCAATGGACAAAGTTTCACGAAGAGAAAAAATAGCATGCAACAAGTTTCACGAATAACAGATTAGCAGGGGACATGCATCATGAAAACAATAAGTTTCACGATGAGAAAAGTCAATGTATAATTTTTATGAAGATAAAAATCAATGTACAAGTTCCATTAAGAAAAATCAACATGCAACAAGTTCAGTGAATAAAATAAGATTTTGAGGAGAAAAAATCAATGTAAGAGTTTCACGAAGAAAAAAATTCGCATGCAACAAACTTCATGAACAATAATCAGCCTGCAACACGTTCTACGAACAAAAATTTAGCCCGCAATAAGTACCATGAATAAAATAAGTATTACGATGAGGAAAATGAATGCATAACTCTCATGAAGAGAAAAAATAAATGTAAAGGATTCACGAAGAAAAAAACCAACATGTTCCAAGAAAAAAAATCGGCTTTCAACAAGTTTCAGGAAGAAAAATAATTTTACGAGGAAAAAACATTAACGTATATGTTTCACGACGAGAATAATGAACATGTAACACGTTTCACAAACAAAAAAATTAGCATGCAACAAGTTCCACGAACAAAAATATGCATGCAACAAATTTCTTGAACAGAATGAGTTTCATCAGGAGAAAAATCAATGTACGAGTTTCACGAAGGGAAACATGAATATGCAACCAGTTTCAAGAATAAAATCAGCGTGCAAAAATCTACACGGACAAAAATAAGCATGAAATAAGTTCCATGAATAAAATTAGTTTGACAAGGAGAACAATCAGTGTAAAAGTTTCGCTTCGATAAAAATCAGCATGCAACAAGTTTTACGAGCAAAAAAATTAGCATGCAACACGTTCCACCAGCATAAAACAGCCCGCAACAAGTTCCATCAACAAAATCATTCTCACGAGGAGAAAAATCAATGTACAAGTTTTTACGAAGAGAAAAATAAACGTGTAAAAAGTTTCACAGACAAAAATCAGCATGCAACATTTTTCACGAATAAAAAACAGCAGCGATGAGTCCCATGAAGAAAATCAGTTTCAGGAGAAGAAAAATCAATTTACAAGCTTCAGGAAAATAACCATCAACATGTAATAAGTTTCAGGGACAATAATCAGTATGCAAAAACTTCCAGGAGCAAAACATTAGCATGCAATAAGTTCCGTGAACGAAATCAGTTTCTCGAGGAGAAAAATCAATGAACAAGTTTGATGAAGAGAAAAATCGACACCTAACAAGTTTCACGAACAAAAATCAGCACGCAACATGTTCTAGGAACAAAAATCAGTGCGCTATAAATTTCATGAACAAAATCAGTTTCACGACGAAAAAAAAATCAATTCACGAGTTTCACGAACAGAAAAAACAACATGCAACAAGTTTCACGACCCAAAAAATCACCACGCAACATATTCAATGAACAAAATAAGCACAAAACAAGTTCCATGAACAAATTCAGTATCACGGAGAGAAAAATCAGTATACAAGTTTCGCGAGGATTAAAAACCAATATTCATGAAGTTTCACGAGCAAAAATCAGCATGCAGAAAGTTCAACGAATAAAAATCCGCACGCGGTAAGTTGCAAAAACAAAATAAGATTCACGATTAGAAAATCCAATGTACAAGTTTCACGAAGAGAAAAATCAAAATGACACAAGTTACACGGACAAGCATCAGCATGCAACGAGCTCCACGAAGTAAAATAAGTTGAATTAGACGTTTAGGTTGGGGGTGGGGGCTTCCTTGGAGATACTCGCTAGGACCTGGTTTAATTAGATGATTGGTTACCGGTCGAAATGGCTTATAGGGTCCTCCGGTGGTTAGGCAAGGTGACCTCTTTTGAATTGCTCGCTAGGGGCCCGGTTGAATCGGAAGCTTGGATCCCCAGTTCAGTTGGATTATAGGGTCCTCCGGTGGTTAGGTTAGGAGCCTACGTTTCAATTCTAAGTGGCGTGAATTGAATTGGACTATCACATTCTAGCAATGAAATGCTAAGTTTCACTGTTCAAATAGAAAAAAAACAGTGTCCAATTTCAGATTTTGAAGCTTTTTTGGAAGGGAGGTTGAAAATCTCCTAGAGGCTGATGAGGGGATGCCAAGTGGATGGTAGAGGGGCCATTGTGTAATGGCGTGGTGGTGTGAGGGGTTTTGGTGGCATCATGAAGGGTTTGGCCTGTGAAAGCATGAATCAATGGATTAAAATTATATTTGTTTTAACAAATGTCTAGAAATGCTGTTCAAATAAAAAAAAGTGTTGAATTATAGATTTTTAACTTTATTTTTTTTAAGGGAAAAAGGTTGAAAATATCCTAGGGGGTGAAGAGGAGGTGCCAGGTGGATGGTAGAGGGCAGCTGCGTAATGCTATGGTAGTTAGAGGTTTTTTAAGAAGCGTCAGGAATGGGTTGGCTTGCAAAAAACGTAAATCAATGGAATGAATGCATTAATTTTAACACGAAATGTCGGAAAATGTCTTATGGGTGATGAGGAGGTGTCAGATGGTGTCCTGGACCAGTGATAGTATGGCAGAGATTTGGTATTGTCGGAAAATAATAGAAATAGAAAATAGACAATATATCCATTGGGGCTATTCAAACGTAAGAAAACACTTAAATGGATGATGACGGTTATCACAGGGTGTCACCATGCTGCCATTTTTTATATCAACAATTGAAAAATAAGGAGAAGGAATATTCAGGAAATGTTTCAAATTCTAAGTGGTGTGAATTGCCTTGGTCTATCAGGTTCTAGCAATGAAATGCTAAGTCCCGCTCTTCAAATAAAAACAGTGTTCAATTTAGACTTACAATTTTATTGTCTTGGGGAAAAGGTTAAAAATGTCCTAGAGGTTAATGAAGGGGGTGCCACAGAACCAGGCGCACAATGCCGTGGTGGTATGAGGTGTTTTGAGGAGCATCATGAAAGGGCTAGTTTGCGAAAACATGAATCAATGGGTTGAATGCATAATTTGTATGCATTCTTGAAATATATGGAAAATTTCTTAGAATGATGAAGGGGGTGTCAGAGGGGCAGACAAATAATGCCATTTTAGCGTGGATTGCTTGAAGTAACATGTTCTACAGCTTAAAAGTTAAGGTGGAGGCGTTAAATTAATTCTCCGGGGTGGTTTGGAGACTGAAATCTAACATGCAGTCAAAGAAACTAGTAGTATTTTCACTAAAAAAGCTGTCAATAAGACCTACAAATTTACCTCTAACGAGATAATGTGAAATTTGAACAGAAAATTTTATTTAAATACGCGCTTGTTATCTGGAGATGCATAGTCTTGCCCCAAGGAAACGCTTCATTTTCATTATTAGCTCTAAGAAATACCTTATATATAGCTTAAATTTACTTCTAATATCGACGCCGCACCTCTGGAATTGCTTGCAAGGAGCCCTTCACCTTTATATAATTCACTCATGTTTTTGCGTAGATTTTTTCCTTTTTTAAGCCTTTTTTCACGTTTTGTTTTTTGTTTCTCGTGTTTTCAAGTGTTTTTTTTGTGGTTTCGTGATTTTATAACGTTGTTATCCTTTATAGGCATTTTTATGTTTTGCTTTTTACATTTATGGTGTTTTTAACTGATTTTTCTGTGATTTCATGATTCTATAACGTTTTCAATAAATAGATTTGGTTTTTATAATGGTCAATCTCTTTTAGATTGCATGTTTTAGGTGGAATCTTCAATATGTAAATATTTACAAAATTTAAGTGTCTTGTAGCTCCTCTCGCCTTTGTTAGTAAATAAACGCTAGCAGCATGCTGCAATATTATCTGGTAACACTTTTTAAAAGCATTACTTAATGACCAGGTGATAAAAAGTTTATAGTAACCGATTTCTCCCCTCTGCATATCAATTATCCCAACTGTAGGAAACATATTGTTGTAATTCTAGCATGCGTGAAAAGGGGGCTCTCCTTGTGAGCAAAGATTATTTCGGAGAATGTATTTGCCGAAACAAAATATTAGAAATAGACTGCTGGTTCTCTTGGTTAGGGTACAGCTCCGTTGGATGGAAATGACCGTTTGAGTTCTAATGAGGATAAAAATTATTATAATATAATGGTATTCTGAAAGCAATGAACTGAAAGAAAAACTAAATCTCAGAAAGTTTTATGTAACAACCCACGTGTTTGTCCTCCTCAGTGAATAGCTGGAGTCTCCCTTGGGTTCTGAAGAAAAAGGTCACGTTAGAATGCGTCATCCGTAAGCATTCCACATTATGAAAGTACTAAAGAAATGCTAAAAAATGTATTTAAATGTATTGAAACATTTTGAAGAAAAGTGTCTTAGAAAACCTCTTGAGATGTCCTGAAATATCTTGAAATGTCATAAAGAAATGTGTGTTGAAATGTCTTGGAAAAAAATGTCTTAATAAAATTCCTCTGCCGGGTGCTGCCATTACGCAAGACCTACGTGTGTGCCGTGCTTAGTTAAAAGCAGCCCCCCCCCCTTCACAAGCTCTTAAGAAACAGATTACATTAGAATGTGTCATGCGAAAATATTCCTCATTACACAAAAACTAAAGAAAAAAAGCCTTGAAAGGAAAAAAGACGCCTTGAAAGTAAGAAAAACGCCTTGAATGTCTAGAAGAAAAATGCATTGAAAGAAAATGAAATCTCAAAAAGTATTATATGACACTCACGTCTGCCCTGCCAGTACGTAACACTCACGTGTGCGTTGCCATTACGTAGCACCCTACGTATGAGCTGCTATAACGTAACATCCGCGTGTGTGCTGCAATTACGTAACACCCGTCTGTGCGCCGTCATTGAGTCATTCCCGGTAAATCTACTAAGTCACACAACTCCAATTACGTAGGTTAAAATTCCCTATGATTTAGCACCTATTGATTCACGCAAGACTCTCAACTCAATTTACGTAGCAGCCGAATGTAAACATTGTTTTAACGAACTTCTGAATCTCTTATTTTCCCCCAGCGACTTAACTATTACCTGCTGACCATTCAAAAGAGGGCTCCCGTGGAATCCTGGGTAGGAATCTCCTGGGAATCCATAGCATGTACCTGCTCTCGTTACCGCTTGTATTAAAGGATACGGGCCTTCTAGAATCCAGGGACTCATTGGAATCTGGGGTATGGGTCCCCTGGAAACCAAAAATGGGATAACACTCCCAAAAGCCTTTTTATGTTGTCTTTGGATTACTTTAAATAAAATGGCTATATCAAAATTTGTATTGGATGCATTTTGGGAAAATACGACGTGCGTGGGAGAGGGGTAGCTACCCTCCGATAACTTTGAATTTTAGAAAGGGCATTGGAACCTCTGATGACTAATCCATAAAGCTTCCTCCGAAGCCAATTCAACCACCCTTTCTATAAATAACCTTCTATGCCCTTAGAGCATAATTTACAACTCTTGCCCTGAGGGTTAGGGGGAGGAGAGGGCGGGAATTGTCATCTTCAAAGAGAATAAATAAATATAAGCAGGCTGCGGGGCCAGGCCTTGAAGTCGGCTACGTATTATTTTTTAACTGGCATATTGACATTTCTGGTCACAAAAAGAAACTAAATAGGTCATAACTTTAAGGGAGACTTTAAATTTTCCCCAGGGTGTTTGTATCAAACCTATGGTAACGTTATGACATCAAGAAGAGGTTGCAGTTAGAAGATATATGAAAACGAGAATCAATATATGCAAGGTTGCCGCGTAGCCGTGCCTGAGCTAAGTGGAACTGTGGATAGAAGAACTCTGAAGCGGAAGGTGGTTAGAACCACATCTAGCACCAAAAGACGTAGAGATCGGGCCAACAGTAGTCAAAACACTAGGGTAACCGAATTAAAAAGTTGTAATTTTATAAAGGCGCTACTTCTAATTTAAGGTTAATTTGCTTAAACCGAATATAAATAATGTGACATGAATTAGCTGTCAACGGTCGGGAAAGATATGAATTAGAACAACAAAAAGACATATCTACCCAACAGATTTGACCATCAAATATGGCAATACGTATCTAAAAAGCTAAAGCAAAGGGCTTGGAAAAACTTTTAAGGGGTTATTAGATGAAAATAAAGAGCAATTCAATGTGATCAGTAAACAAGCGAAAGTGAGAATCGCAACAGCTAAAGCAAAAGGCATGGAACAAACGACAGCAAGAATGACATTGAATTCCGAATGAAAATTTTGAAAAGCGATCTGTGGTTAGAAACTGGGACAGATGTTTTTTTTGTATCCATAACGTCTTGAGAAATTAAATAAGATGATTCACGAATCGGCTAAAGCAAAAGACATGGGAAAAAATGTATGAGGTAATGATCAATAAGAATGAACAAAAATCTACGGCTAGAGGACAAGTAACAGCGATGATCACTTCAAATCGTAAGCAAAGTCTCTGCTTAAAAGAGAATTAACAGTGAAAATCACATCGAATCCCGGAAGAGTACAAATCATATAAAATGTATGACTCTCTGGAGGATTAAGAGGAAGAAGGAATCTAAGCAGGACTAACTCTAAGAATCACTTTAATTAAATATGCTTATAATTTTAATTTTGGAAAACAAAAATCCTATGAGTGATGTCATATACATGAGTTAAGAAAACAAATCCCTTAAATGGATTATTTTTTCATGCATTAACAGGAAGGAGGAATTGAATTCACGCCAGACTTTCTTAACTCAATTGTTATTCCTCACTTGACACTTAATGACTTAAAACAAACGAATAACAAATATATATTATATTCCCTGTAAATGAACAACCCTGTATTTATTTAAAACTAACTTTTCCTAGAATCATATCCCTTGTAAGTATTCTAGGGTGGCTGAATCAAACCTAACCAGGAGCCATAACATCAAGGAGAAGTTCACATTACCTGCAGTTAGAAGACAGGGGACAACAAGAAGCAATATATACAAGCCTGCCGAGTGCCGGGGCTTGACCTTGAATACGGCTTCGTATTTTTTTCAAACTGGCATATTGACACATCCGGCTTCAAAAACGATCTAAATAAATAGCAACTTTAAGGAATAATTCGTATTTTTCCCAGGGTGGTTGTAACGAACCTTTGGTAACGCCATGACATGAAAAAGAGGCTTATATTATCTGCGGTTAGAAGACTAGTGACAATGAGAATCCATATATACAAGCCTGTTAAGTAGCTGCACTGGAGCCCGGCGGCGAGGCCAAGTGTAAAGAGTCTTTTCCAAAAGGTGTTTTCAGCAGTTTCATAATACCTAGAGGGCAAATGAATAACCCGGATCATGAAGAATAAAGAAGTACCAGGTTAGATTACTTGCGACAACGACAATTACAACGCGGCCAAATTAAAATGAAAAACAAAGAAATATCCGGTTAGAAGAAATATGTGTTTTGAAGATTAGCGACAGTGAGATACAGTTAGGATACTTTCGTCAGCGACAATTGCAACGACTCAAAAACAAAAGTTAAGAAAAAAGAAATATCTGCTTCGAAGATGAGCAGGGCAAGATTTAAAACAAAACAAAAGCTAAGAATAAATTAAAATTTACTGCTCTCATCTCCAATTATTTTGATTAGTAACGCCCAGTCTAGATTTGTCATGTTCTCAACATACTGTCTACTGCAGCGATGATTTTCGTACCTTACTTTGTCACCTTCCACCTCCAGCCACCTTCCTTTGATCTCAATCCTTGCACCACCATCAACAAACATATGTTTTTTTGGTTTCTTTGAAGAATATCTCCTATTTCCTAAGGAAAATTGCCTTCAACTTTTTCTTAAAACGTAGATAATAGAGAACTACATATTTGCTTCCCACTTTCATGAAGAAGCATGATAAATTTCGAACTTCGTTGGTTTTTTTTTACTCATTAGTGATTTTTCTTAAAATTACAGGAATTTTATTTTTTGCATAGTGGCAACCCTGCTGATCTGTCATTCCACTGGTTAGAATAATGTGACCTGGAAAAAGAAAAATTAGTTTTTAGTAGTACATTGAGTATATATATATATACATATATATATATATATATATTATATATATATATATATATATATATATATATATATATATATATATATATATATATATATATATATATATATATATATATATATATATATATATATGTATATATATATATATATATATATATATATATATATATATATATATATATATATATATATATATATATATATATATATATATATATATATATATATATATATATATATATATATATTAGTATGTTTTTCTATGTTAGAGTTACTTTTTCAAGCCTTGAAATTTTTCAAAAACAGAATTTTAAAATATCATTAAATTTTCGGTGGCAGCTCTGGGGTGGAAAGTTAAAAAAAATACCTTTGCAGCAAGCTGTTGGTTTAGAGGAACAAAAGAAACGCAGAATTTCTTATAAATTCAATTAAGAAGGTACTTTTCCCATTTAACGATTTTCTTTTTTTAAGGACTATAACCAATTAGTTTAGTTCCACATTGGCCCTATGAATGAATGATTTTATTCAGTCATTAAACCCGCACAGAGTATTTCACTATCTAATCTACAAAATATAGCATAAAATATCAAAAACTGAGAATCACAAGCAAAATACTAAACACCACACAGAAATAATGAAAAGGAAAAACAATAAATTGACAACAATTATTAGCACTTAATAGTAATTAAATGAAGGAAAAAAAAAATTATACAATACCTAGTCTCTTTGTTCGGTTCAAGTATTCCAAAACGGCATACCGAGCCTCTTTGATGAACCAGATAACATTAATATTAAAATTATTAGAGTAAGAAAAACCTTGTAATTTACATTGCATTTCAGTTCTTTCATTTTCAAAAAATTTACACTCCAATAGATAATGATATAAAGTCTCCTCGTCACCACAATCACAATTGGAACAATCGCTTTTATTAATTCTACATAAAAATGAATTTAATTTACAGTGACCAGTTGCAATTTGTGTCAGTTTATAATTAGGAGTAATTTTTGTGACTTGAAGAAGGTCAGTGTGATCAGTAAAAAACTGAAGGGTCCAGGGCTTAACAGCTTGGCAAAATAGCTCATACCATTTCATATATAGGTTTTTACGTAAGGTTTTCCGGATTTCATTTAAATTATTAGAAGTAGAAAGGGAATTACCGAATAGAGAATTAACTTGCGAGTCCGTATAATGTGAATGATCATTTAAATTATAATTATTTAAGCTATTGAGGGGTGGCCAGTAATCAGGCCTTCCTCTTTTAGATAGCTAGTGAGAGATATCTCTTTGGCTCTAAAATAAATAGGAAGGCATCCCGCTAAAGCCGTTATTGTCTCAGTTTTAGCGGATAAAAAAGCTTTGGAAATCAAAACCATAGAAATTCTTTGGACAGATACTAACTTTTTTACAAGTTTTTTTTTTATTCAGCGCTGACAGCCATACGGGTATTGCATACAAAATGGTGGATTCAATAGCAGCTTTGTATAAATTTCTTAGGGCAAATGGTTTAAGACCCCAAGTGGTTCTGGCGGCACATAACAATTTTGTTGAATATTGTTTGGTGACTTTTATTTTACTTTCAACATGATCATTCCATAGTAATTTTCTATCAAGAATTAAGCCCAAGTATCTCACTTTATCGCTTATTGGTATTCTATGGTTTAAAAACCGAAGATTAATCTGTGGGATTTCTCTTTTCTTCGTAAAGATGATAGCTTCGCATTTATTAACATCAAAATTTAATTTATTTTCGTCAGCCCAATTTTCTAATAGTGTAAACCACTTTTTTGCAGTATGATTTAGGAAATTGGCATCTTTAGAAGATATTGTTATACAAATATCATCAGCATACGCTTGTATTGTACAGCCTGTCGGTAAATCTGAACGAAGCAAATCGTCCACATTAATAGACCATAAGAACGGAGAGAGTATACATTGCCCCTATAGACAAATCCACAAACTCGTTTCGGTTGATGAAGATGTTGTTGAACAACACGCCCATTACGCCTGGCGCTCTGCCTTAGCGGAACAAATGGCCGTCGTTCATCAAATAACCGTTATATAAAAAAAAAGTAATGCAGGGTTAAATTTATCTTCTTTCCTGTTAATATTCCCCACCTCTCCTGGAATTTCTCTACGTTTTAGGGACTCGCCCCACGTGGTCACTTCCTTTTGGATCCCGTCCAATCCATTTAAAAAAGAGAAAAACTATGACAACTAAAGGGGATCTGAATTTACCTGCGCTACAAATAGTTTGTGATACAAATGGGAAGGCAAATTCTCTAAACAAAAGGGTGTTTTTAAATTTAATGTAAATTTTCTTGGACTGTTATGGAGTATTTAAATTTTCAAATATGGAGAAAAAGAAAATTACCGTGAAACTATTGAAACGATTTTGTCCCTTACTTATTTTGTTGATTTGGAACTTTAGAGACGCATTTTCTGAATTTGATTTAAATTCAGTTTTAGAGCTTTATTTAAATTCAGTTTAGAATCAATTTTTAATTTTAAATTTAAATTTAAAATCAAGTTTTGATGTCTACATCGTTGGTTTATAATGTTTGATAAAATTGTTTGACAACAATTTGACGAAAAGCAATGATGTAGAATAAGTTAACAGTATATCGGATATTTAATTTGGTTTAGCTTTCGTTGAACCTCAAATAACCAATTAATTAGTCAAGGTAATGTGTATCTTTGTCTGGAACAGAAATTTAATATCCTACTTTAAAAGAATACATTAACAAGTAAATAAATTGCACTTTGCATATACTTCGTTAATGGCTAAATAAATGGATAAATAGCTAATGCAGGAAAAGATTCTTGAACATTCTCGTAGGTGAGTGTTTGAAAATAGAACAAAAGGAGAGGTGACAATTTTTTTTGTTTTTGCATTGTTAATTTTAAATTGTAATTAACCTTTCGCTGAATGAAAATTCGGTATTTGTTAATTATTAAATTAAAAAAAGATGTTTTTTTTCAACTGAAAGTAAGGAGCAACATTCAAACTTTAAACGAACAGAAATTATTACATATATTAAGGGGGTTGCCTCCTCCTTAAAACCTTGCTCTTTACGTTAAAGTTTCTTAGCACTAAAAAAAATTCTTATCGTTCTAATTAAACGAACCCTGTGTTTCAGCGGTTGCTCTGAAAGAATTGGAGAATTTGAACTGTAGCGTAAATAGCGAGGCATTAAAGAGGGAAAAAAACCCCTAGTATACGTAATTATTTCGGTTCTTTTTAAGTTTTAATGTTGCTCCTTAGCTTGAGTTGAAAAAACTCATTTTTTAATTTAATTCTTGGCTGTTTTTAAAAAACGCCAAGATGTCTGGCTCCACTTCCACAGAATTATCCTCTGGACAATTCAAGCCTGGCGAAAACTTACCCTTAACACCTCTACACGTAAAATTGAATTGGTAAAGAGAAAGCAATGCATATAAAGAAATTTTGTTTAGGAATTCTGGCAAATTCCCCCAGTGTAAAATATCCCCCGAAAAATTCACCCCCTGGAAACTTTCCTCTCCATGAAAATCCCTTGTGAAAGATCTCCCCAGCAGAAAATTCGTCATCCCCTCCCCACCCTAAGTATGTGTGCATACTCCCCAACAACAAACACTATACGTAAACAATGGGAATAATGACGGGGTTCCAGTTTTAAAGACATTCCCTACCGTAGTTTTAAAAGCATCTCTGTTTTAAAAACATGCCCTACCGTAAATATTTACAGATGACCCATTCTAACGTAACCTGTTGCTTCAGAACCCAAGGAGGATTCCCCCGCTTTTAACTGAGAAGGACACACACAAGGATTGTTACATAATACTTTTTGAGGTTTCAATTTCTTTCAATGCATTTTCCTCAGAGGACCATTATATTCTAATGATTTTTGTCCTCATTAGGACTTGAAAGGCCATTTATACCCAATAGAACTGCGCCTTAATCATCTGGACTAGTAATATATTTCCAATATTCTGTTTCGAGAAATACTTTCTACATGATGACCATTAGCAGGCAGTAAGATTCTTCATGTTCCGATCAATTAAATGATTTTCGCATCAGAGCACATAAGAATTACAATGTTATTGATTTTTTAACAGGACCTACACGGCAGATGTTACGTACAATCGGCGTTATTTGTTCCTTTATGTAAATGATCACCTATCGAAGTCTATCCTAACCAGTGAATATAATGGATTAGGGTTATTGTAAGAAATTTTTTATTAATTAAAACAGAAAAAAACAGCTAAAAACACGACAAACAAAAAAAAACGAGCAAAAATTTGATATAGGATAAAATATAGGTAAAACAAATCCATGAATTAAAGAAATATGGAGCTCTTACCAGGTAATTCCAGGGAGGATTGATATTAGAGGTGAATTTAAGCCCTATTGAGGTATCTATGAGAGTTTTTAATGAGAATGCCCCATTTCTTTGAGCCATGACTATGAATATTCACCCTACCTTGACAATATGCGGCTGGTCCCAACCCTAGCATGCAATTCAAGAGGGGGGGGGGGTTGTTATCAGAGGTAAAGTTATATATACGCTTTAGTTCGCATTTTCCAACGCTCCTATAAGCACAAATAACGAATTTTGGATTCCTTTTAGCTAGAATTGCTATTTTGGACCGATGAAATGACTGTAAACACCGCTTTACGACAGACTTTTTAGACTGAGGGACAGACTTTTTAGCTAAAATAAATGTTTATGTTAACCCTTATTTTATAGTACTACCTGCACCTTTACAAACAAAGGTGCTACCGTACGACATTACTGCCTCTGAAACTGGAGACTCCATAATGGTATAGATTTTCAAATCAATTAAATATTTCAGAATTCTCACACAATAGCTTTTTGCATTTCTTTTTTGATAGAATTGCTGTTTTGCACCGTAAAATGCCTGAAAACGTCGTTTTTCTGCGGGATAGACTTTTTTTTACTATAATAAATGTCAATGTTAACTTTAATTTTATAGGACCACCTGCACCTTTAGGAAAACAATATGCTACCGTACGGCATTACTGCCTCTGAAACTCGAGGTTCAATATGGCTAAAGATTTCGAATCAATTAACTATCTAAGAATTTTCACACAATATCATTTTGAACTTTTTTGGCAAGAATTGTTGTTTTGCAAAAATGAACTGACTCTGGACACTGCTTTACTGAGGGAACGACTTTCTAGCTAAAATAAATGTCTATTTAAACCCTTATTTTATAGGACTACCTGCACCTTTAGAAACGAATGGGCTAACGTACGGCATTAAAGCCTCTGAAACTCTGAAAGGATATTTTGTAGTGTTGTCACGTGGTATATCATGTCTGAGCCACCGCTGTGAGTTTGGAAGTTTTTCGTTTGAAACGTATGACTTGGGATATTTTTGCAGTGTTGTGTCGTGGTTTATCTTGTCTGTGCTACCTCAGCTGATGTTCCGAAGTGCATTTTGGAAGTTTTTCGTTTGAAATGTATGACTTAGGATATTTTTGTAGTGTTGTGTCGTGGTTTATCTTGTCGGTGCTACCTCAGTGGATGTTTCAAAGCGCATTTTGTAAACTTTTTGTTTCAAACGTACGACATAGGATATTTTTGTAGCGTTGTCTTGTGGTTTATCATGTCTGAGCTACCTCAGTTGATATGGCAAACTGCCTCTTGGAACTTTCTCGTTTGAAAAATATATGACTTAGGATATTTTTTGTAGTGTTATGTCTTGGTTTATTTTGTCTCTGCTACCTCAGTTGATGTTTGAAACTGCATTTCGGAAGTTTTTGGTTTGAAGCGTATGACTTAGGATGCTTTTCTATTGTTTCGTCGTGGTTTTTCTTGTCTGTGCTGCCTCATTTGATGTTTCAAAGTACATTTGAAAGTTTTCTGTTTGAAACGTATGACTTGGGATATTTTTGCATTGTTGTATCGTGGTTTATCTTGTTTTTGCTACCTCAGTTGATGTTTCAAAGTGCATTTTGGAAGTTTTTCGTTTGAAACGTAGCACATAGGATATTTTTGTAGTGTTGTTTCGTGGTTTATCTTGTCTTCGCTACCTCAGTTGATGTTTCGAAAGGCCTTTTGGAGTTTTTTTTAAACGTGTGACCTACGATTTTTTTAGTGTTGTGTCGTGGTTTATCGTGTCTGGTGTTACCTGAGCAGATGCATCGTGCATTTTGGAAGTCTTTCGTTTGAAACCCATGACTTAGGATATATTTTTAGTGTTATGTCTAAGTTTTATTTGGTCTCTGCTACCCACTGTACATAAATATAATACAGTTTGATCATTCCCTATCTCAAATATTATACAAAGCCAGACGGAGATGCAAGTGCTTCCGAGAACATTTAATCAAGTATAAATTTAAGCAAAATTCGAATTTTGCAGGGGTAGACAACTCAGATATCTCTTGAACGCAAGACTTGGCTTCACCTTTGTAACACTAAATTCTTAGGAATCAAACTCAAAATTAATTTATTCCAATATATATATATATATATATATATATATATATATATATATATATATATATATATATATATATATATATATATATATATATATATATATATATATATATATAATATATATATATATATATATATATATATATATATATATATATATATATATATATATATATATATATATATATGTATATATATATATATATATATATATATATATATATATATATATATATATATATATATATATATATATATATATATATATATATATATATATATATATATATATATATATATATATATATATATATATGTATATATTTCGGCAATTAGTAGTGTAATGTTATTATTAAATATTTTTCGAAATTTCAAGTAGGTATCGAAGTCTCAAGTTGGTGTCAAAGGCACTTTCAGAAAGTGTCGCAGTTTATCTTGTCTTTGCTACCTGAGTTGATATTTCCAAGTGCATTTTGGAGTTTTTCGTTTGAAATGTGTGACTTAGGATATTTTTATAGTGTTGTTTCGTGGTTTATCTTGTCTGTGCTATCTCAGTTGATGTTTGAAAGTGCATCTTGGACGTGTTTAGTTTGAAACGTATGACCTAGGGTATTTATGTAGTGTCGTGTCGTTGTTTATCTTGTCGTGCTACCTTAGCTGATTTTTCAAAGTGCATTTTGGTAGTTTTTCATTTGAAACGTATTACTTAGGATATTTTGTTTAGTGTTTTGTCGTGGTTTAATCTTGTCTATGCTACACCCTGTATACAAATATAATACAGTATGATTATTCCCAATCTCAACCATTATACAAAGCGGGACCGAGATGCAAGTGCTCCGGAGAGTATTTAAACAAGTATATACATAATCGATATTCGATTTCTGCACAGGTAGACAAGTCAGATTTCTCTTGAAAGCTAAACTTGGCATCACTTTGAAGAAAAATATACACTGGACTGCTGATGCCAGATTAAATGGGAGAAGCTGTTTGTAAACGCCGGGAATCTAGCAGCCAAAAATTACTGAAGCATGATCCTACTATATATTATCTATATAAAGTGGTGCTACCTCAGTTGATGTTTCAAAGTGCATTTAGAAGTTTTTCGTATGGAACGTATGACTTAGGATAGTTTTGTAGTGTTGAATCACGGTTTATCTTGTCTGTGCTACCTCAACTGATGTTTCAAAGTGTATTTTGGACGTTTTTCGTTTAAAGTGTATTACTTAGATATTTCTGTAGTGTTGTGTTACGGTTTATCTTGTCTGTGTTACCTCAGCTGATGTTTCAAAGTACATTTTGGAAGTTTTCGTCTGAAACGTATGACTTAGGACACTTTTTTAATGTTATGTTGTGGTTTATCATGTCTTTTAGACCTCAGTCGATGTTTCGAAGTGCATTTTGTAAGTGTTTTGTTTGAAAATTATGAATTAGGATATTTTTGTAGTATTGTGTCATGGTTTTTAATGTCGGTTCTACCTTACTTTATGTTTTAAACTGCATTTTGGAAGAGAAAAAATATCCCTAAGTCTTACGTTTCAAACGAAAAAGTTCCAAAATGCACTTTGAAGCATAAAATGAGGTAGCAGAGACATAATAAACCCGACACAACACTACAAAAATATCCTAAGTCACAAGAAAACTTCCAAAATGGTCTATGAAACATCAGCTGAGGTAACACAAACATGATAAACCACGACCCAACACTACAAAAATATCCTGTGTCATACGTTTCAAACAAAAACTTCCAAAATGCACTTAGAAACATCAACTGAGGTAGAACAGACAAGATAAGCCACGACAAAACACCACAAAAATATCTTAAGTCATACGTTTCCAACAAAAAACTTCGAAAATACACTTTGAAAAATCAAATGAGGTGGCAGAGACAAGAGAAACCACGACACAAAACTACAAAAATATCCTAAGTCATATTTTTCAAACGATAAACATCCAAAATGCAACTTTGAAACATCAACTGACGTAGGACAGAGAAGATAAGCCACAACACAACCCTACAAAAATATCCAAAGTCATACGTTTCAAACGAAAACTTCCAAAAATGCACTTTAAAAATCAACTGAGGTAGCACAAACAAGATAAACCACGACAAAACACTACAAAAATATCTTAACACACACGTTAAAAACAAAAAAGTTCCAAAATGCACTTTGAAACACCAATTGAGGTAGCACAGACATGATAAACCACGACACACCACTACAAAAATATCCTTCGTCATACGTTTCAAACAAAAACTTCCAAAATGCACTTTGAAACATCAACTGAGGTAGCACAGAAGAGATTAACCATGACACAACACTTCAAATAACTTAAGTCATACGTTTCAAACGAAACACTTCCAAAATGCAGTTGGAAACATCAACTGAAGTAGCAGAGACAAGATAAACCACGACAAAACATTACAAAAATATTATTTGCATCCGTTTCAAACGGAAAATTTCCAAAATGAACTTTGAAATATCAACTGTGGTAGCAAAAACAAGATAAACCACGACAAAACACTACAAAAATATCTTAAGTCATACGTTTCAAACAAAGAACTTCCAAAATGCACTTTGAAACATAAAATGAGGTGGCAGAGAAAAGATAATACCACAACACAACCCTACAAAAATATCCAAAGTCATACGTTTCAAGCGAAAACTTCCAAAATGCACTTTGAAAAATCAACTGAGGCAGCACAAACAAGATAAACCACGACAAAACACTACAAAAATATCTTAAGTCATACGTTTCAAACAAAGAACTTCCAAAATGCACTTTGAAACATAAAATGACGTGGCAAAAAAAAGAGAAACACCGGCACAATGCTACGAAAATATCCTAAGTCACACGTTTCAAAGCGATAAACATCCAAAATGTATTTTGAAACATCAACTGACGTAGCACAGACATGATACACCACAAAACAATACTAAAAAAATATTCTAAATCATAGGTTTCAAGCGAAAAACTTCCAAAATGCAGTTGGAAACAGAGACAGATAAACCACGACACATTACTACAAAAATATCCTTAAGTCATATGTTTCAAACGAAAAAGTTCCAAAATACACTTTGAAACATCAATTGAGATAGCACAGACACGACAGCCCACGACACAGCACTACAAAAATATCCTTTGTCATATTTTTCAAACAAAAACTTCAAAATACAATTTGAACAATCAACTAAGGTAGCACAGACAAGATAAACCACGACACTACACTACAAAAATACCTTAAGCCATACGTTTCAAACGAAAAAACCTCCAAAATGCATTTTGAAACATCAACTGGGGTAGAACTGAAAAGCTAAAACCCCAACACATCACTACAAAAAAATATCCAAAGTCATACGTTTCAAACGAAAAACTTCCAAATGCACTTTGAAGCATCAACTGAGGTAGCACAGACATGATAAACCACGACACAACAATACAAAAAATATTCTGAGTCGTACCTTTCAAATGAAAAACTTCCAAAATGCTCTTTGGAACATCAACTGAGCTAGCACAGACAAGATAAAACCACGATAGAACACAAAAAATATCTTTAGTCAAACGTTTCAAGCGAAAAAATTTCCAAAATGCACTTTGAAACATCAACTGAGGTATCACAGACATGATAAACCACGACACAACACTGCAAAAGAATCCAATGCAAACCTTTCAAACGAAAAACTTAAAAATGTACTTTGAAACGTCAACTGAGGTAGAACAGAGATGATTAACCCCGACAAATCACTACAAAAATATTCTAAGTCATATGTTTCAAAAATAAAAACTTCCAAAATAGCTTTTGAAGCATCAACTGAGGCAGCAGAGACAAAATAAACCACGACACGACGCTACAAAAATACCCTTTGTTATACGTTTAAAACGAAAAGCTTCCAAATTTACTTTGAAACATCAACTGATGTAGCACAGACAAGATAAACCACGACACAACACTACAAAAATATCCTAAGTCATGCGTTTAAACCGAAAAACTTTCAAAATACACTTTGAAACATCAAGTGAGATAGCAGAGACAAGATAAACCACGATACAACACTGCAAAAAATATCCTAATTCACACGTTTCAAACGAAAAATTTCTAAAAGGCAATTTGAAACATCAACTGAGGTAGCAGAGACATGATGCACTTTGCAAACTTTTCCAAAATGCACTTTTACAAACTGCACTTTGAAACATTAACTGAGCTAGCACAGACAAGATAAACCACGACACAAAACTACCAAAATAGCCTTAAGTCATATATGTCAAACGAAAAACTTCCAAAATACAGTTGGAAACATCAACTGAGGTAGCACAGACTGGATGAAACCACGACACAACCTTACAAAAAATATCCTAAGTCATACGATTCAAAAAAATTCCAAAATACCTTTTGAAACACCAAACGAGGTCGGACAGATAAGATAAACCACGAAAATACACTACAGAAATATCTCAAGTCATAGTTTTCAAACAAAAAAAAATATCAAAAATGCACTTTAAAACATCAAACGAGGTGGCAGCAACAAGAGAAACCACGACATTATACTACATAAATATCGTAAGTAATACGTTTCAAATGATTAACATCCAAAATGCACTTTGAAACATCAAGTGACTTAGCACAGACATGATAAACTACGAAACAACACTTCAAAAATATTCTAAATCATACGTTTCAAACGAAAAACTTCCAAGATGCACTTTGAAATATCAACTGAGGTAGCACAGACAAGATAAACCACGACACAATACTACAAAAATATCCTAAGTCATACGTTTCAAACGATAAACATCCAAAATTCACTTTGAAACATCATCTGAAGTACCACAGACAAGATAAAACTACGACAAAACACAGCCAAAACATTCTTAGTCATATGTTTCAAAGGAAAAACTTCCAAAATACTCTTTCAAATATCAACTGAGGGAGCACGGCTATGATAAACTATGACACAACACTAGAAATTTGTTCTAAGTCATACGTTTCAAATGAAAAAAATACCAAAATGCATTTTGAAACATCAACCGAGGTAGCAGGGAAAAGATAAAACCATGACACAACACTTCAAAAAATATCTTAAGTCGTACGTTTCAAACGAAAAAATTCCAAAATACGACACAATACTTCAAAAATATTCTAAATCATACGTTTCAAACGAAAATCTTCCAAAATACACTTTGAAACATCAACTGACGTAGCAAAGACAAGATAAACTACGAAGCAACACTACAAAAATATCCTAAGTAATACGTTTCAAACGATAAACATCCAAAATCCAATTTGAAACATCAACTGACGTAGCACAGACATGATAAACTACGACACAACACTACAAAAATATTATAAATCATACGTTTCAAACGAAAAACTTCCAAAATGCACTTGAAACATCAACTGAGGTAGCAAAGACATGATAAACCACGAGACAACACTGAAAAAGCATCCTAGGTCATATGTTTCAAACGAAAAACATCCAAATACACTTTGAAATATTAACTGTGGTTGCACAGACATGATAAACCAGGACATTACACTAAAAAAGTATCCTAAATCATCCGTTTTAAACGAAAATGTTTCAAACTCACTTGGAGTCAGTAACTGAGGTAGCAAAGACATGATAATCAACGACACAACACTACCAAAAATCAACTGAGATAGCAGAAACAAGATAAACCACGACATATAGAAAATATCCTAAACCATACGTTTCAAATGAAAAGTTCCAAAATGCGCTTTGAAACTTCAACTGAGGTTTCACATAAAATAAACCACGACACAGGTCTTCAAATTTGTCCCAAGTCATACGTTTCAAAAAAATTCCAAAATACCTTTTGAAACATCAAATGAAGTAGCAGAGACAAGATAAACCAGACACAACACCACAAAAATGTCTTACGTTTGTCATACGTTTCAAACGAAAAGCTTCCAAAACGCACTTTGAAACTTGTCAAACTTGCCTTATCAGATATGATAAACCAGGAGACAACACTAGAAAAATATCCTAAGTCAAACGTTTCAAACGAAAAACTTCCAAAATACACTTTGAAACATCAACTGACGTAGCAAAGACAAGATAAACTACGAAACGATACTACAAAAATATCCTAAGTCATACGTTTCAAACGATAAACATCCAAAATCCAATTTGAAACATCAACTGACGTAGCACAGACATGATAAACTACGACAAAACACTACAAAAATATTCTAAATCATACGTTTCAAACCAAAAACTTCCAAAATGCACATGAAACATCAACTGAGGTAGCAAAGACATGATAAACCACGAGACAACACTACAAAAGCATCCTAGGTCATATGTTTCAAACGAAAAACATCCAAATACACTTTGAAATATTAACTGTGGTTGCACAGACATGATAAACCAGGACATTACACTAAAAAAGTATCCTAAATCATCTGTTTCAAACGAAAATGTTTCAAACTCACTTGGAATCAGTAACTGAGGTAGCAAAGACATGATAATCAACGACACAACACTACAAAAAATCAACTGAGATAGCAGAAACAAGATAAACCACGACATAACGAAAATATCCTAAACCATACGTTTCAAATGAAAAGTTCCAAAATGCGCTTTGAAACTTCAACTGAGGTTTCACACAAAATAAACCAAGACACAGGTCTACAAATTTGTCCCAAGTCATACGTTTCAAAAAAATCCCAAAATACCTTTTGAAACATCAAATAAAGTAGCAGAGACAAGATAAACCAGACACAACACTACAAAAATGTCTTACGTTTGTCATACGTTTCAAACGAAAAGCTTCCAAAACGCACTTTGAAACTTGTCAAACTTGCCTTATCAGATATGATAAACCAGGAGACAACACTAGAAAAATATCCTAAGTCAAACGTTTCAAACGAAAAACTTCCAAAATATACTTTGAAACATCAACTAAGGTAGCGAAGACAAGATAAACTACGACACAATACTACAAAAATATCCCAAGTCATTCGTTTCAAACGATAAACATCCAAAATTCACTTTGAAACATCAACTGAGGTAGCATAGACAAGATAAAAGCACGACACAACACAACCAAAATATTCTTAGTCATACATTTCAAACAAAAAATTTCCAGATTACACTATAAGACATCAACTGAGGTGGCAGAGAATGCAAAATGACATGGCAGAGACAAGAGAAACACCGGCACAATGCTACAAAATTATCCTAAGTCAAACGTTTCAAAGCGATAAACATCCAAAATGACCTTTGAAACATCAACTGACGTAGCAAAGGCATGACACACCACAACACAATGCTACAAAAATATTCTAAAGCATAAGTTTCAAGTGAACAACTTCCGAAATGCAGTTGGAAACAGAGACAAGATAAACCACGAAGCAACACTACAAAAATATCCTCAAGTCACAAGTCTCAAACGAAAAAGTTCCAAAATACACTTTGATACATCAATTGAGGTAGAAGAGACATGGTAAACCACGACGCAATACTGCAAAAATATCTGAAGTCATACGTTTCAAACGAAAAAACTTCCAAAATGCATTTTGAAACATCAACTGGAGTAGAACAGAAAAGATAAAACCCCGACACAACAATACAAAAAAATATCCAAAGTCATACGCTTCAAACGAAAAACTTCCAAATGCACTTTGAAGCATCAACTGAGGTAGCAGAGACATGATAAACCACGACACAACAATACAAAAATATTCTAAGTCATACCTTTCAAATGGAAAACTTCCAAAATACTCTTTGAAACATAATCTGAGGTAGCACAGACAAGATAAAACCACGATAGAACACAAAAAATTTCTTTAGTCAAACGTTTCAAGCGAAAAAATTTTCAAAATGCACTTTGAAACATCAACTGAGGTATCATAGATATGATAAACCACGACACAACATTACAAAAATATCTTATGCAAACGTTTCAAACGAAATTCTTCAAAGTGTACTTTGAAACGTCAACTGAGGTAGAACAGAGATGATAAACCACGACACAACACTACAAAAATTTCCTTAGTCATACGTTTCAAACGAAAAATTTCCATAATGCACTTTGAAACATCAACTGAGGTAGCAGAGACAAGGTAAAACCACGACCCAACCCTACAAAATATCTTAAGTCATACGTTTCAAAAACAAAAACTTCCAAAATAGCTTTTGAAACGTCAATTGAGGCAGTAGAGACAAGATAAACCACGACAAAACACTACAAAAATATCATATGCATTCGTCTCAAACGAAAAATTTCCAAAATGAACTTTGAAATATCAACTGAGATAGCACAAACAAGATATACCGCAACAAAACACTACAAAAATATCTTCAGTCAAATAAAAAACTTCCAAAATGCACTTTGAAATATAAAATGAGGTGGCGGAGACAAGATTAAACCACAACGTAACCCTACAAAAATATCCAAAGTCAGATGTTTCAAACGAAAACTTCCAAAATTCACTTTGAAAAAACATCTGAGGTACCACAAACAAGATAAATCACGACAAAACACTATAAAAATATCCTGAGTCATAAGTTTCAAATGATAAATATCCAAAATGCACTTTGAAACATCAACTGACGTAGCACAGACATGATAAACCACGACACAACACTATAAAAATATTCTAAGATATACGTTTTAAACGACAGACATCCAAAATTCATTTTGAAACATCAACTGAGGTACCAAAATATTCTTAGTCATACATTCAAACAAAAAATTTCCAGAATACACTATAAGACATCAACTGAAGTAGCACAGACAAGATGAAACCACGACACAACCTTACAAAAATATCCTAAGTCATACGTTTCAAATGAAAATTTCAAAAATGCACTTTGAAATATCAACTGAGGTATTACAGACAAGTATGGCAATAAAGATTGTGGCAATAATGGTTGTGGCAATAAAGACTGTGGCACCTGTGGCAATAATGATCGACCGCGCCAAATGTAATGTTATGGGGATTTTAATCTGTAATTTTAAGGGATTGATCCTGTATACCGATCGTGCCCACTGCGCCGTTGAGGTTTAAAGCTGTGAACTTGCACCTTATAAGTTTTCCGATCGCGCCACTTGTAAAGCTAAGGATTGTGCCAAATGTGCCATCGAGGACTGCGCCACAGCAATGGGGGGTAAGGTAAATGGATGACCGAGCCACTCTCAATCTTAGAGAGAAAATAAAATATGTAACTACAAAAGTATAACCTCTTTTCCTCGAATTATCTCCAAATCAGATTCCTTAGGGAGCGCTGCCTTTGGAGTACAATTGAACTAGTTATCTACTGTGTGACGAGATACAGACATATAATAAGAACAAACACAAATAGAAAAGTAATGGTTTTATTGAAAATGACATTTTAGGTGCACGACAATGTATGTAAATGACCAAAGCTTCACTTCAAATAGACGAAAATAGATGCAAAGTTAATCATTAAATTGACTCTCCGTAATAATAGTAATAATCATAATGATGACAATAATAATAATAATGGCAATAGAGACAATCCATAATTGACTCGAAAAACACTTTTCTTAACTATATCACCGAAGTCCAGATTCTGCGCTCTAAGAGCTATTTCACGATCTGCACAAGTCCTGTGGAGGGCCCGCTACTGTGATATTATGTTTACCAACTCAACTCATTATGCTAACTGCCCATCCAATAATTTGTTTTCAATATTTTTGATGATTAAACATTCATACTGCTATGATAGCTTAAAACTTCCCGTGAACTTTGTATCTCGTGATTTTTTTAATGCCCAATATCTTCGTGAAATTCAAAACCATCTTCCTTGTCTAGCTGAGAATAAAATGCATTTTTCTGTTGCTGATTAAGAATTTAGACTCCAGTTTGAAACGGGATATAAGCTTAATTAGGGAGAGTTTAATTTATGTCGGAAGTATCATTAGAAAGAATTTTATTTTTTTGTATTTTCAATATATTACATATTACTTATGGTACATATTACCCTTCCCATTATTTAATGATGTCCCGTCATTAGGATTTGCTTGCCCTTGGGTTTTTTAAATATTCGCGATTTATTTAATATTTTTCCAGCATAATTTTGATTGGCATTGTATTATTTTATACTTTTATGTTAGCTTAATCAGAAGTGCTTAAAATTTTTCTCTATTACTTTTCTTATTTTATTACATATCCCTTTCTAAAGTTCCTCTACCGGACTAAGATTATCTATGGTTATAGCCTAGCTTTTATACTAAAGATTTTTTTTCTACATCTAACACTGACGACTTTTACATTTCCAACAAGGTTGGGGCTATTCTACTTTTACTATAAGATTTTTTGAAAATTTACCTTTTACAAGTTTTTTTTTTATTTTCCTAACTATAGGGTAATCATGCTTCCTATCTACGCTAAATTAATAGGGAAATACATTGATTTTACAATAGCTCTATCTAGGTAAATGGCAATAAATATATATATATATATATATATATATATATATATATATATATATATATATATATATATATATATATATATATATATATATATATATATATTATATATATATATATATATATATATATATATATATATATATATATATATATATATATATAATATATATATATATATATATATATATATATATATATTATATATATATATATATATATATATATATATATATATATATATATATATATATATATATATATATATATATATATATATATATATATATATATGAACGATTTAAAGCATATAATATTGTGTTCACCACGTTGACTGGTAAACGTTAGAACACTTTCACTGGGAATGCTTGTTATGTAATATTAATAATAGGTTATGGGAATTGTTAAGTTATCGAAGTTATTAAAATGTGACACATGCAAATTCACGCCTATTTCACCACCGTACATGTCTTTTAGTGTGCTCACTCCTTTTGTTGTAATTTATGGTCCTTCACTCTTTTCGTCTTGTGCAAAAAAAATTTAAACACTTACAATAGCTTCTTCACAGAATAGTTCGAGTATGGCTATGTTTATCTTGGACAAAGTGCTTTCTCTAATTTTCAAACGGGAAATAATACTTCCAACTACAGGTGTGTGGGAATATGCTATCGGAGTTCATTCTCACCTGCTGTTTTTGAATAGTTCATAAGGTGCTTTATCGTTAAGGGGTTGAACACTGGGATAGCGTTGATAATAGATGGGTTTATTTTCTTCTCAGCATATCATTTTTGAGATATTTTAAAGCACAAAGAGAATGTATTTCTCGTATAAATTGTTCGTTCGTGCACTGGAGTTTATAATTCTCTTCTATAATTGTTCGTGCATGGTTTGCCTCTATTAACTTTTGCGGTGATTCCTTGGTTAATCACAGGGGAATTGATGTTTGGATTTGGAATGGGTCGACATCAAAATTTAGTGACTCCTTCAACATATTGTCTTTAATTTGTAGGAGGAGTATATTGTCACTGAGGGGTTAGTCACTGGGGTTAATTTGGTTTCTGTAATTCAGTGGTTGGTTTCCAGGTCCATTTTTCAGAAATTATCTCGTAACATTTATGGGATAACAGAGATAGGAAATTTTCGCATTTAATAGAGGTGATAGGATGGATTCCGAGAAATGGTCGAAAGGGATTCAACGCGTGAATTTGCGAAACATAAATAATATGGGTTCATCTAGAATCATAACTATACAGTTCTATGGTGCATGGGTCCATAAGGGTTATCAAGGGTGATATTTATGTACTTATATCTTGTACTGGTCGATGGGGTTCTCAGGATTGATGTGTTTATATAGTTCGATAATGCATTGGATACTGAGATTTATTAGACAGTTTAACCTGATATATAATATGGTTTGTGATCGAGGGAAAACGATCTAAAAGGTAAACGAAGCTAGGACGAAAATTGCCTGGAATCCATGGTGAGTACTCTTCGTTGGTTTAGGTATGATGAAAATAGATGCTACTAGGTTGTATCTGCACTGGACTAAGTATTGTAATGATTGATTTCCAATATGTCATTCCCATTCCTGGAGTAAAAATAACTAGGCAGAATCCCACGTTCTTTAAAACAAGTCGTCATAATACATAATGAGTAATATAATTGGTTACATTTAATGGTTAATGTTGCGCTACAAGACAATATTAAGTAAATGCCAATATTAATGCACATGTATTGATTTTAACAAAATGACATTGTTACTTTAAGTAAGACCTCTTATTATTTTCCTTATTATACGTTATTACACAAACTTTATCTTAATCTTCTTCAACCCTTATTTAATTCTACATTAGATTTAAAATAACCATTTAAACATAAGTTACACTACATCATTTAGTTTGAGGTCTCAGTTTACAACATATTTCATGCCTTCATTGTTCAGGCACGTCCGAGCTGTTTAAGAAACGCATGTTGCAGCGTCGTAACCGCACGGTTTTACGTAAACGACACTTAAAATGAGGGAACAAGACATAGCAAGGACGAGTGGAGATCTCTATACCCCCTCGTTTTCTAATGTCTTCCCTTTTTCTTGGCTTAGACATTCTCATGGGGTTCCGGGTTTAAATTCTGCATTTCAGCCGTTTCCCCATGTTGTTCATTTGGGTTTTGTCTTCTTAGTCTCAAAACTCTTCCATAATGAAAAGTTAGTAAGGTTCTCATTGTCATGGAAATTGCGAATACGAAACAAATGGTCAGTAGTATGTTCCACCAAAAATTGTTTGAGAATAATCCGTATCTATTATCCACGTACATTAGTCTCTGGTCTTCATTAGTAAATAGGGGGATCTGGGAATCTAATGCTTCTCTTATTTTTGTAAGCTTTAATGTCCCTTTATTCTTTTCTATTTTGGACCATATCGAGGTTTTCATTTCCTCACTTTCTATATTGGGAATAGTCTACGACAGGTTAATTGCCTTAAAATTGATTATTTTAGGACTTATTATATTTCCTTGTTCGTCAACCAGCTATGTAAGTGCTGGGGCTGCCGAATATATGATATTCTTTAATCTTTACTATGATTCGAGAATAAAATATATTCTTTAATATACTATGTTTGTGGCTGACGAATATATAATGTTTTCCTTCACGCTCGTTATTGTAATAAATTCAGTATCAATTATCGCCTTACGGATAGGCTTTGATCCTGTCGTCATGATATCTGAAAATGATCCGTTCATTATTACGTATATTTATACTAATAGTTTTTTTTTGTTTTCAGCAATATTACATTTTGTAAAACTATTTGCCGTGTGCCTTCAGCACGAGAATTTATTTGTGATATGCTACACATATACTGAGATATATTGGACAAAATTTCCTTTAGTAATTTTATAGCTATACCAATTTTATTCCTAGAGAAAGAGTTTTAAATTATTGTTCCTTTATGACACCAAACTATTAAAAATCTTTTAATCCTGTACTGACGAAGGGTAATTCCATCTATCAGGTTTTTTAACCGTTCTACCTGATTGTGTCGTTACTTTCTCCTCGACTTCTTGCGGTTTTTTCTTTTTAGGTTTTGCTAGAGACATAAAATCAAATTTTTGTATTGTTTTTTCAAAAATTCTGGCCCTTTTAATTTTGTTTCTTTCGCGTGCGCGGCCGCTGAATTCGGTTTTTTATTTCCCTATTTCTTTAACTACTATATGGTCTGATTTGCCGCCAGACTCTTCGGAACTGGTTTCCGATGATTCCGCATTAGAAGTTTTAGAGGTGGCACTTCGCGTTTTTGAGGTATTACCTGCCCTTCCTTCGTAAATTTCTATTCCTCTGGAAGTAGAAGGTTTATTCTCTAAGTCCTCGCCGTGAGTTTTCAAATCGGGACACCTGACAGATTCTTGAGAGCTTGAGAGGAATCAAAAGTTTTTGCAGGTTTCCTCCACTGTTTAAATGCCATGTTTTCAGGGGGAAGGGGCATTTTTTGCACTAGTATTTCCCTCCATGAAGTCCATTGTTTAAGCTTGACCTTGGACACAGTTATATCATGATATTGTCCTTGCTGGTCATCCTTGGGAATTTTATTCCAAGGCAATATACTTTGCCTCGTTTTTATGGGGAAGCTTATCAAATCCATAGCTTCTCGCATATTTGTTTTAATTGAATCTTTAGGAGAAGTTTTCTTTACAGCACTACGCGGAGTTTCTACTGCTCTGTTCAATTCCTCCTGTAGCGACAGGGGTCTCTCAATTGGGGTTGCTGGGGAAACCCTAGCGTCTGGAAATCTTTTGGGGAGACAAGGGGTCAAAATTCTATCAGGAAAAAATTGGGTTTTCGGAGATTTCGTATAATCTAATTCTCCTGAACTCACCGATGATTAACTTTTTGGGCTTTTGGGCTTTTTATTCTCACTGGTATTAGAGATTTTCTTTAAGGAATAACTAGATTTTTCATAGCTAAAAATTCTTCAAAGTTTTCCTCATCGCTATCATTTTCAAAATAATCTTGCTTAAAATTAAAGGGTTTTAGCTCTGCCAATCTTGATTTAGGGGGCTCATCTTCTGAGTCTGATGAATCGGTAGACGAGGGACGCGATACCCATCTTTCCGGGAATTTGGCTCTTTTTTCGGCTAACATGTGCTTTTTAAGTTCTTCCATTATCGGGGTTCACCATTTTAAAAGTAAAATCGTTATCACACTTTTTGACTATTTTGTATAGTCCAGAATATTTATTGGAAAGTTTCTTGCCTTCCGCCTTTGCCTCATTTTTTAGGTAGACGCAATCTCTTATCTTAAAATCTATATTCCCTTTGATTTTGGGTAGGTTTCTTAGCTCTTGACTTATTTTACATTTTTCTAACTCTTGTTTTAGTATTTTATAAGTTTTCCTCATCCTATTTTTGAGTTCTTGTTTGTAATCCTCCGAGTTATTATAATATTGTCGGGATTCAACAATATCATGATACGGTATTCTGAAGTTGCGACAAAATAATAAATAAAAAGTGTTTTCTTTGGTTGTTTCTGAATAAGCAGTATTGATTATGTTGGTTAAATAAGGTAAGAATTGATCCCAATCGTTCCTGTTGTCTTTTGTATAAATGCTTAATACATTCGAAAATATTTATGCCTATTTTCTATCTTACCATTAGCTTGTGGGTGATATGGGGATGTCACCAATTTCTCTATGTTAAGAAAACTCAATAAGTCTTTTGTTACTTTTGAAACAAAATTGCTTCCGTTCTCACTTATAACCTTATTTGGAATGCCAAATTTTAAAAATAATTTCGCTAATGCCTGACTCGTGGTGTGCGTGCCTTGATTCTTTAATGCTTTTGCTAAAGTGAATCCGGAAAAGTGATCTATAAAGAAAGAATACAAGTATGGCCCCTGTTGGAAACAGTTAAGCCTCCGCTGATTCCATATAACTCAAATGAGACAATATCAAAGGGGAACCTCGCTACAGGGACTCTTCCCATTGGCGGGTTAGGATAGGCTTGGGGTTTTTTTCTTAAGTTACACGCTTCGCATGTACTTACACATTCTTTAAGTTTTGTTAATATTGACGGCACATAAAAATATTGTTTTAATTTATGGAAAGTTTTCGTTATCCCTAAATGTCCACCTATATCTGAATGAAAATATTCGAAGGCAGGTATTATTAAGTTTTGGGGTAATACAGGTATTATTAAGGTTTGGTTTCTATTTGACTCAGCAGTCACAATTCTGCATAGTATTTCTTCATCAAGATCATAGTAAAAATTATCTTTTTCTTTACTAAGAGTTTTGAATTTATCTGGTAACACATCATCATTCACAAAATAATTAATAAGTGCTAAATACATTTTGTCCTTTTTTGATTTCTAATATTTTCTAAAGACAAGGGACAATAGTTATCCTTATTTTCTTTTACTGTGTCTTTGACTTTGTTTTTATTACATTTATGTTTACTCTTAGTATTGATAGCGTTAATTTTGTTCTCCTCGGCTTCCGACGGCATATTTTCTGGGAATCTACTCAAAAAATCACAAGCTGCATTTTGTTTATCTTTTAAATATTCAAGTTCATAATCTAGATCTTGGATTTTCACAATCCATCTAGCTAGATTTCCCGTGGGGTTTTTAAAAGTGCGCAGGTACTACAAGCTTTTATGGTCTGACCGTAGTGAAAATTATCTACCAATTAAATAGTTTCTAAATTTGTCCAAGTGATGGATTACAGACAATAATTATAAGTTTGTGGTGGAATTACTAATTTTGCCTTTTGATAAGGTTCTACTCGAATTGCATATAACTTTTTCTATTATTTTTTGTTTAGGCGTTCCCTCTAGAGGATTAGGGTTTTCTACCGGGATCATTTGTGAAAGAATAGCGCCAATGCCCTTCGATTTTGCATCGGTCGTAACTACAAATTGTCCATTTTCGAAATCAGGCAACGATAATATTGGTTGCGAAGTGAGTGCCTTTTTGAGACGGTGTAGGGAAGTTTGAGCTTCCTGGGACCAGGTAACATTTTGAGAGTTCCCTTTAGTTAATTCCGTGAGGGGTCTCGCAATTTGGGCGTAATTGCGCACGAATTTTCTAAAGTAACCAGTAAGACCTAGAATTCCTCTTAATTCTTTCATAGTTCTAGGGGGTTTGAGGTTTTCGACAAATTTTATTTGGTCCGGGTGTGGGGATATCTCTCCTTGCGTCACCACTACTCTTAAAAATTTAATTTTAGGTTGAAATAAATTTACTTTTTCGGGCCGGTATTTTAAATTGCCCTCTCTGAATTTCTCGAACACATTAGCTAATGTTGCTAAGTGTTGTTCAGTGTTTTCTCCTACGCATATGATATCATGAACAAAATGAAAGATATTCTTCAATCTTCTTAATTGATTTAATAAGGGTCTACATAGCGCGCTCGAACTTGTCTTAAGTCCAAAAGTTACTCTTAAGTATGCATAGGAACCACATTCAGTTGTAGAAAATGCAGTTTTATGGACATCTTTTTCGGCTATTTTCACTTGGTGGTAGCCTTGGGTAAGATCCAAAGAAGTAAAAATTGTGTTTTTGCTTGAGATAGAATCGAGGATTTCATCTATTCTTGGTAAAGGAAATTTATCACTAACTACTTGTTTGTTAAGGGATCTATAATCTACAACAAGTCTTAGATCACCATTCTTTTTTTGTACCAAGATCACTGGTGCAATATCCGTACTTATACTGGGGTGTATAATTTCATTTTTTTCTAATTAATGCATTTTATTTTTAACCACTCTTTGTGCTTATACGGCACACGATATGGCTGTTTCGGGACAGGATTACCGGTCGTTAGAATTAAATGTTCATAAAACGGTATCCGTCCGATGTCATCTTCAGATGGAGAGAATACATCTTTAAAATTCCATAATAATTCGCATAATTTTTTTTAAGTTCTAAGTCCGTAATATGATCCATATTAAATTTGTTTAAAAATTGCGATTTAGTTAGAGGGTATTTGTTAATTGAGGTTTTAATGCCGTTAACTAGGTTTCTTTTGGAATTTTCCCATCTATCTAAATCATTTTCCGAGATAACTTGGATTTGAACTAGACATGTTCCCTTTTTTATTGTAATTGTATCATTTTCGTGGTTATTAGTTACCCAAATAAAACCTTCTCCGCCGATGACATTGGCTGCGCCTGAGCCGCATTGGGGTTCCCTACTTTTTTCCATAATTCTACTATTTCCTAGATTTCTTTCGATCTTATCGTCGCATATCTCCTATTTTTATTTTTGCACATTCCATCCACTTATTATTTAAATTTACTTCATTTCTGCAATGTCTCTCAGAATAATTAAACAAATTTCTGATTATGCCATGTCCTCTTTGTAGCGAGACATGAGGTTCAAAAGATTGCGACATTATACCGCCAGAAATTTTATTTACTGTTACATTCTCTTCGTAACCTCTGTTATAATTTCTTAAGGAAGAAATTACTTCCCTTACCTTAGCTGGGTAGACAAGCCTTTCGTTCGCTATGTCGACCTTAAAAAATTTGCGCCGATAATGGCCTCATATGGAGAGTTATTGCATATTATAAACTTTGTCGGAAAAATTCTATTATCCCTTTTTACGTCTAGGTGAATTGAACCTTTTGCATCCAATCTATGCCCTGTTACTCTAGTTAAATTGGGATTATTAAAATTTTTCTGTCACCTAATATTCGTAGGTAACATATTAAATACGTATGAGCTTATGATATTAACCGTTGCACCAGAGTCAATTAAAGCCTTAAAGTAAACATTTGCCACACAAAAATCATTAAATATAAGTAACTTATTATTACTATCACTAAAGGACGGTACTATTATTGGGTTGAACCTATAAAATATTCTGGGCACCCTCTGGATCCAATTCATTCTTCTGAGGGGCCTGACACGTTTCCCTGCGAATTTACTTCATACGTCCGTCAGTGTCTGCAATAGAGATTCGGATATGTCCATGGAATGTCTAGCCAAATGATTTACATTTTTTGTCGATTTTGCCATGTATTATTACGGTAGTTTGGATTTCTTGCGCCAGTGTCGGGTGCTGGCGTCGACTGCAAATACCGTTGGCTTGAAAAATTTCCATTTTTCGTCGGCAAATTTTCGGGATTTCTATATACCATTCTTGCACCATATTGGTTTTGACAAGTATTTGGGTTTTCGAATCGATAATAATTATGTCTATTGGGGGGAGGATTGTACAAATTTGGTTGGTGCGTGTTGTGAGGTACTGATAGGCGCAATCTTCCCTGGCTATAGCCTAGTGCACCACTGGTGCTGAAATTTGTTCTTCCGAACAAACGGTTGCCATAATTTTGCGTATTACCGACGGCAATCTTTGGTGCCGTTGTGTCCCTAATCCTGAAGCGGCACTCTCTCGCGATATGCTCAGGTCGATCACAGTTATAGAATCTTACAATTGTGGAACTATTTCCATAGTTGATTGGTTTAATGGGCTGAAAACGTACTGTTTTCTGCCTATTGGGTTCTTGCGTTCTATTTTTTTGTGGCACTGGGGAGTTATCCCTTGAAAAGAAATTTTGAGAAGCTTGATCGCCCTTGAAGGTCAGGCTTGCTTTTGATTCGCCTAGGCCATTTATTTTTGTTTTACTGTGGTTTGCTACAATCGTATCAATTTCGATCATTCGTCCCACCTCCTTAACTGTGAGTTCCAATGTCTCAATATTTTTGATATTACCATCCTATATAATTTTGAGAGTAGCCCTTGCAAAAAGGCCTGTAGTATAATTTTTTCATACAATTCTCCTTAACCTTTTCCGAATTTTTCTTCTACTGAAATCCGTATATTGTGAAGATATTCTCTTATATTCTGTGTATACCATTCCGTGTTTTAATTTATTTGTTGAACTAGTTTCGATAAATCTATCTTTAAATGCCGTTAACAATTTTTCTATTGTATTTATCGGCAGGCTGTCATCATCTCCTATAGTATTTTCAATTTGCTTTAGGAAGGTTAAGGCCTGCCCTCTTAATCCTAGTAGGACCATACCGACTAACGTTTCTAGCTCTGTTTTTGTTAATTCTAAAAACTGGGTAAATTGGATATTAAATTCATCGATATCTGTTTGTCCATCATATTGCGGAATATATTTTGTTATCTCTACACTTTTTGCGACCAATTTTTGCACCATTAACAGTTCGCTTAGTTTTTCTGACATTTTTGCGTTTGAAATATTTAAATTTCGAAGTTGGTTTAAATATTATATGCTCACAGTAAACTTATTTTTCACTTAACCTAATTGGGGGAAGCTATTATCTAATATGAGATATTTTAAAGGGTTTTCCTATAATAACTTAGCGGTTATAGGCCTAATCACTTTTTCTTATAAGTCTGTATCTATCCAATTATTTAAATTTAAATTACGAAGTTTGTAGCATAACTAGTTCGCATGTTTTCCTCAAAGTTTACGACCGCACCATGTGGCAATAATGATCGACCGCGCCAAATGTAATGTTATGGGGATTTTCATCTGTAATGTTAAGGGATTGATTCTGTATACCGATCGCGCCCACTGCGCCGTTGAGGTTTAAAGCTGTGAACTAGCACCTTATAAGTTTTCCGATCACACCACTTGTAACGCTAAGGATTGTGCCAAATGTGCCATCGAGGACTGCCCACAGCAATGGGGAGTAAATGGTAAATGGGTGACCACGCCACTCTCAATCTTAGAGAGAAAATAAAATATAGATAAATAGATAGACAGTTTATTTTAGCCCATCAATAAAACAAAAACATGGCGGAGTAAGGGAAAAAAAACAAACATTACTTCAAAAATAAACGATTAGATTATATACACTATATACATTCACAGCTTGTATATGACGTGCAACGGAAGGAAAATGTAAAGGTGCTCCAGTGCACCTTTTCTAGCATTGGTTTCCTGCGTTACCACAACTTCACGAGGCTCTGGAATAAGATACTTGTCCAAGAGAAATGTATTTCTCTCGAACAGCGGTACTCGTAACAGAAATTTTAAATATTTGCAGAACGCAGATCTAGCCTTTAGTCGCTCTGTTTCCGTAAACCATTCCCATACAGGGGACAGGTAAAGAATATGTGGGAGTGCCACCGCTCTATATAGCCTCTCCAGAATTTGCCGATTGTATGAATACTTCAGGGGGGGGGCAGTTTAGCAAAGCTAATTCGTAGGTTTGACATAAGGGTGTCAAGGCAAAGAATTCTAGTTGCTTTCTTATCTCGACCGCACAGAAGACCTAAGTATTTAAGCGACGAAGACGGTGCAATAGTAGCGCTATCTACTGAAACAGTTGGTTCTGGTGCATCCCGTTTCGTTGAGTTGAAAACCAGAAATTCAGTTTTCTTACCATTAACTTGCAGACCAATAGCTCTATAGCCAGATACAAGCTTATCTAAATTATCCTGCAATAGACTCAGAGAAAAACTCAACATAAGTAACTCATCGGCATAGCTTATTCGACTCAGATCACAAAGATCAAGGCTAAGCCCACCAGAGATTTGTTTTGTAACCTTAGAAGTCAAAGTGTTAAATAATATCGGACTTAGAACCGAGCCTTGTCGCAGCCCTCTATTTAGTTTAACTGGCGCACTAAGTCTTTCAAGTCCAAGTTTCACTCTTATATAGCTATTAGAGTACCAATAGGATAACATAGCTACTATATGGGTGTTCACGCCAGAATTTAGCAGGGTCTGGAAGACGGCAAACTGGATGACTGAGTCAAATGCAGGAGAAATATCGACACTACATACATACACGGACAACCCGAGTAGTTCAGCCTTAGCAAGAATACGCTTTAGAAGTCTATGGGCAAAAGCACAGCTGAAATATTTTCGAAATCCAAACTGTCTGTGGTCTATAGCACATTTCGATACAATTTCGCTAAGAACCAATCTTTCCAACACTTTGCTCAGCGTACTTGAGACAGTAATAGGCCTATAGCCTCCGCACTCATTCGCGTTTTTTCCTTTCTTGAGGATATTTGTAACAACCCCGGTACAGAACGAGTTAGGAACGGTCGCACTATCTATACACATCTGAAAGAGTAGTTGCAGATGCTGAAGCAAAAGCGGGGAACCATTGCGTTGATGATTACCACTAACATTATCAAGACCAGGAGCCTTGTTACCCTTTAACTGGCTAACAGCCCTTGAAACATTATTTTTAGAAACCACAAAATAATTTCTCTGTTTCAGAAGCGAATCAAGACGTAATTTTAACGATTCATCATATTCTTTTTCCAAAGAAATATTTTTTGACCCGAAAACCTTCGAATAATGTTCTAACCACTGTTCTTCAGGTACTGTGGCACAATACTTTGGCTGCACTCTACTACTTGAACTTATTCCACATATTTTACGGGTATCGGATAGCCTCTTTCGAAGCAGTTTCTGCTTCCTCCACTTTAAGCTCATCCACACATGCTTTGTATTCTCTTTTTCTTTTACGAAAGAGATTGAAAACAGTACCTGACCTAGGCTTGCCAGATTCGCGCCACACTGAGTACCACATCTTAGAGCTCCTTTTAGCATGATTCACGTAAGGATGGTCGCTCCATCCCCTTTTCCTAGTACCTTTCTTAATAACTTCACTAGGTAAAGATGCAAACTCAGCAACTTTTAGCGCGTGGGTGATTTCAGCACAATATGTGTTGAGTGCGATTTTGTCATCACACCCATTGACCAGAAGCTGAAATGGAACTTTTATTTTGCCCAAGATTTTGTCACACGTCGATTGATACAGATCAATATTAATCTTTTTCCACTCGCGTCTTTCTATGTAACCTCGATTTCTTGATTTCACTGCGCGACTAAAAGGAACACGGAACTTGAGACCGAGATGGTCACTTGCTTTATTCTCTGAATCCACCTGTATAGGCGAGGGGATAGTGAAGTTTGAAAAGATGTGATCAATATTGCTTGTGCTTCCTGAGTTGTGAATGAACGTAAAGTTTTGATCTTTAGTGTAAAGAGTACATTCACTCGGAATACATGTCATAAGAACGTCTTGTAACTTTCCTTTCAAGAGAGGGTCACACTGGAAGTCACCGCAGACTAAAATCCGCGAATTCCCCAGTTTGCGGAGCAGTCTTCCGAGTCAACCGCAAGCCTTGGCATACCGTTTTTTACTGAGATCCGTGTTCATGTTAGTTGGTAGGTAGACATTGACCAGCGTGAAAGCACTGGGGCCAGGGAACTCGACTGCTAGGTAGAAATCGCACGACTCAAGTTTACGACAGTCGATACTGTCGTCGACGAATCTCGCAAGTCCGCCACTAGGGTGGCCCCTTGCACTGGAGCGCTTAGCCTCATGAATTTGCACAGATTTATCAGGAATTGACTGAATAAGCCCAAAGTTATCGGTAGTTAACAAGTGTTCTTGGACGCAAACAATGTTATGTGCTATGCACAAGTTCTTGACACAGTCCAGTTTGGCAGCATTATGGCCGTAAACATTGCGGCAAAATATAGATAGTTCGTTCATTTTCGGGTTTGAGGATAAGCTTTCTGTATTGCTCGTCGGACTGCTGGGAACTGCAAACTAAAACTAGGGTGACCATTATTAGGCTCCGGGAACAAAGCGCATCAATGGCAGGAGCTCTCTCTACTGTTCTCATGGGAACCACCACATCTGGAACAACGCATGGTACTGGTGCAGTCTTTAGCAAGATCATCAAATGACTGACACTTGAAACACCGCTTGGGAATTTGTCTGAATGGCAAGACTTTGATGTGAGTATAACCAATGAATAACCCACATTTGATTGCTGCATTTCTGGAGTCGGAGTCACTGTAGGTAAGTTTGACTGTCTCAGATTGTCCAAACCGCTTAGCACTGACTAGCTTGGGGTTAACAGAGACAACATCATCTTCTGTTGTGGCAAGAGGCACGAACTTAGCGATCACGAAGAACTTTTCCTCACGAAAAGAAGCACTTATGTCAGGGAAGGACTTCAGGGAGTTGGCGAGTGAAGCTGCCGACTTGGGGCTTTTCATGTAAGCAACCAGACCGGACTTGGTCTGTTGTATATGATCTATGCCTCCATCACTATCATGTCTTTCAATAAACAGCTTCTGCTTGGAACAGGAGTCAATTTCTGTGGTGGGTATATTGGTGCTGAAAACCCGATGTAAAGCTTTCGCAGGCTGTGGGAGGGTGGGCCAGACACCCTGAGATGGAAGCACAGATTTGCACTGTTCCATAACACTGTCAATCTTATCCGTGCATTCGTTAACTTTCACACACAAGGTTGTAAAAGTGTTTTGTGGAATTTTCGGTACTTCGGATAATTTCCAAATGGTGAAGCGTGTCTTAAACTCAGGTACAGAGCTCAATAGTTTCCTAGTATCATACATATCACTGGCTAGCGTTTCTCTCGAAGCTTGACTACGCCTTTCTTTCACATACTGCTCAAAAAAACTGTCTGCTATCTCGTTCAGTTTTTCATGGTTTTCTCGAAGAATCTCCCTCGTAAAAAATTTCACAGCTGTAATCACGGCTGCATCTTTCGTTACGCTATCTTGATATCGCAACGCCATTTCTATAAAGTTCAATACCGGCGCATAAACCTAACTGTAGTCAGCCATGCTGACGTGCCGTAACTATTCCACAATCAGTCCTTCAGCAAGCACAAGTCGTTATCCGTAGGGCAGGTTAATAATTATCCAAGAATTTCTATTTCAAGTGCACGCGCCGAGCGCTGAATGAATACAAACAGAATGAAGGAACCTAGGAACAAGATAAATGTAAGGACCCCCTCAACTGTTTTCCGCAATTTACGGGTAACTTAATACCGGCGGGTACAATACGTCGCTTGCGGGAGGTTCCTTCCCCTCTTCTGCTCGAAATATGTAACTACAAAAGTGTAACCTCTTTTCCTCGAATTATCTCCAAATCAAATTCCTTAGGCAGCGCTGCCTATGGAGTACAATTTAACTAGTTATCTACTCTGCGACGAGATACAGGCATATAATAAGAACAAACACAAATAGAAAAGTATTGGTTTAATTGAAACTTAAATTTTAGGGAAACGACAATGTATGTAAATGACCAAAGCTTCACTTCAAATAGACGACAATAGATGCAAAGTTAATCATTAAATTGACTCTCCGTAATAATAGTAATAATCATAATGATGACAATAATAATAATAATGGCAATAGAGACAATCCATAATTGACGCGAAAAACACTTTTCTTAACTATATCATCGAAGTCCAGATTCTGCGCTCTAAGAGCTATTTCGTGATTGGCCCAAGTCCTTTGGAGGGCCCGCTACTTCGTTATTATGTATACCAACTCAACTCATTATGGTAACTGCCCATCCAATAATTTGTTTTCAATATTTTTGATGACTAAACATTCATACTGCTATGATAACTTAAAACTTCCTATGAACTTTGTATCTCATGATTTTTTTATTGCCCAATATCTTTGCGAAATTCAAAACCATCTTCCTTGTCTAGCTGAGAATAAAATGTATTATTTCTTTTGCTGATTAAGAATTTAGACTCGAGTTTGAAAGAGTATTTAAGCTTAATTAGGGAGAGTTTAATTTATGTCGGAAGTATCCTTAGAAAGAATTTTATTTTTTTGTATTTTAAATATATCACATATTGCTTACGGTACACAAGATAAACCGCGACACAGCACTACAAAGTCATCCTAGGTCATATGACTCCAAAAAATTCCAAAATACCCTTTGAAACATCAAATGAGGCAGCATAGACAAGATAAAGCAGACAAAAAGTTAAAAAAATATCTTAAGTCATACGTTTCAAACAAAAAAATTCCAAATGGCTCATTCAAACACCAACTGAGGTAGCAGAGACATGATAAACCACGACACAAAACTAGAAAAATGACCGAAGTCATACGTTTAAAATGAAAAAACTTCCAAAATGCATTTTAAAACATCAACCGAGGTAGCACGGAAAGATAAAACCACGACTCAACACTACAAAAAATATCCTAAGTCATACGTTTCAAACGCAAAATTTCATAAATGCACTTTGAAACATCAAATGAGGCAGCAAAGACAAGAAAAACCACGACACAACACTACAAAAATATCCTAGGTCATACGGTTGAAACGAAAAACTTCCAAAAAGCACTTTGAAACATCAACTGAGGTAGCTCAGACAACAACAACCAGGACTCAACACTACAAAAATATTCTATGCCATACGTTTTCAAACGCAAAATTTCATAAATGCACTTTGAAACATCAAATGAGGCAGCAAAGACAAGAAAAACCACGACACAACACTACAAAAATATCCTATGTTATACGTTTGAGACGAAAAACTTCCAAATTTACTTTGAAACATCAACTGATGTAGCACAGACAAGATAAACCACGACGCAACACTACAAAAATATCCTAAGTCATACGTTTAAAAAAAATATTCCAAAATACGCTTTGAATTATCAAGTGATATAGCAGAGACAAAAGAAACCACGATACAACACTCCAAAAAATATTCCAATTCATACATTTCAAATGAAAAAATTCTAAAATGCATTTTGAAACAACAACTGAGGTAGCAGAGACACGATGCACTTTGCAAACTTTTTCAAAATGCACTTTGAAACATCGACTGAGCTAGCACAGACAACATAAACGACGATACAACACTACAAAATAGCCTTAAGTCATATGTTTCAAACGAATCACTTCCAAAATACAGTTGGAAACATCAACTGAGGTAGCACAGCCAAGATGAAACCACGACACAACCTTATAAAAATATCCTAAGTCATACAATTCAAAAAATTCCAAAATATCTTTTGAAACACCAAACGAGGTCGCACAGACAAAATTAACCACGAAAAAACACTACAGAAATATCTTAAGTCATACGCTTCAAACCAAAAACTTTCAAACGAAAAACTTCCGAAATGCATTTTGAAACACCAACTGAGGTAGCACAGACAAGATAAACCATGACACAATATTACGAAAATATCCCAAGTCATACGTTTCAAACGATAAGCATCCAAAATTCACTTTGAAACATCAACTCAAGTAGCTCAGACAAGAGAAAACCACGACACAACACAACCAGAATATTCTTAGTCATACGTTTCAAACAAAACATTTCCAGAATACACTATGAAAGATCAACTGAGGTAGCACAGGCAAGATGAAACCACGACACAACCTCACAAAAATATCCTAAGTCCTACGTTTAAAATTAAAAGTTCCAAAATACACCTTGAAACATCAACTGAGGTATCACAGACAAGATAAACCCCGACACAGCACTACAAAAATATCTTAAGTCATACGTTTCAAACGAAAAACTTCCGAAATGTTCTTTCAAACATCAATTGCGGTGGCAAAGACATGATAAACCACGACAAAACACTAGAAAAATGACCTAAGTCTTACGTTTCAAATGAAAAAACTTCCAAAATGTATTTTGAAACATCAACCAAGGTAACACGGAAAAGATAAAACCACGACACGACAAAACCCTACAAAAATATTCTAATTCATAAGTTTAAAAAAAAATTCCAAAATACCTTTCAAAACATTAACTGAGGTAGCAAAGACAAGATAAACCACGACACAACACTACAACTATATCCTATGTCCTGTGCCTCAAACTAAAACTTCCAAGATGCACTTTGAAACATCAAGTGAGGTACCAGAAACAAGATAAACTACGAAACAACACTACAAAATTACCCTTTTACCCTTACCAAAATGCACTTTGAAGCATCAACTGAGGCAGCACAGACAACATCAACTACGACAAAACACTACAAAAATATCCTATGGCATACGTTTCAAACGAAAAACTTTCAAAATGCACTTTGAAACATCAACAGAAGCAGCAAAGAAAAGATAAACCACGACACAACACTACAAAAATATCCTATGTCATACGCTTCAAACGAAAAAATTCCAAAATACACTTTGAAACTTGTCAAACTTGGCGTATCAGACAAAATAAAGAACAACAACACTACAAAAATATCATAAGTCATACGTTTCAAACAAAAAATTTCCAAAATGCTCTTTGAAACATGACCTTAGGTAACACAGACATGATAAACCACGACAAAACACTACAAAAATATCTTAAGTCACACGTTTAAAACGAAAAACATCCAACTTACCCTTTGAATCATCAACGTAGGTAACACCGACAATATAAACCCTGACACAACACTGCAAAAATATCCTAAGTCATACATTTCAAGCGAAAAAGATCCAAAAGGCTCTTTCAAATATAAACTAAGGAGCACACACATGATAAACCACGACTCAAAACTACAAAGTTTACCTATGTCATACGTTTCAAACGAGAAACTTCCAAATGCACTTTGAAACATTAACTGAGGTAGAACAGACATGATAAACCACGACACAACACTAGAAAAATATCCTATTCATACGTTTCAAACAAAAAACTTCCAAAATGCACTTTGAAACATCAACTGAGGTAGCAAAGACAAGATAAACCACGACACAACACTACATAAATATCCTAAATCATGCGTTTCAAACGAAAAACTTTCAAACACAATTTGAAACATTAAGTGAGGTAGCAAAGACATGATAAACCACGACATAACATTTCAAAAATATCAACTGAGATAGCAGAAGCAAGATAAACCACGACAAAACATTACAAAAATATCAACTGAGATAGCAGAAACAAGATAAACCACGACACAACAAAAATATCCTTAATCATACATTTCAAACGAAGAAGTTTCAAAATACACTTTGAAACATCAACTGAGGTAGCAAACATATGATAAACCACGAGACAACACTACGAAAATTTGTACCGTGAGTTATATGTGATATATTTAAAATACAAAAAAAATCAAATTCTTTCCTTCTAAAGATAATTCCGACATAAATTAAACTTCCCCTAATTAAGTTTAAATCCCGTATCAAAAAGAAAACTTCTTAATCAGCAAAAGAAAAACCGCATTCTAGTCTCAGCCAGACATTGACGCTAATTAGTTTTGAATTTGGCGAAGATGTTCGGCAATAAAAAAAAATACTAGACACAAAGTTCACAGGAAGTTTAAGTTATAAGAGCAGTATGAATAATGAAGTGAGTTTGCAAACATAATTACAAGGTAGCGGGCCCTTCATAAGAGTTGGGCCAATCGTGAAATAGCACTCAGGGCGCAGAAGCAGGAATAATTTAATATAATGAAGAAAAGTGTTTTTTGAAGCATTCAATAAGTTTTTTGAGGCATGGAGTTGTCATAAGTTTTTCGATGCATTCAGTTGCCCTAAGTTTTTCGATACATTCGTTTGTCAGAACTATTATTGGACATTCATTTGTCAGAATTATCATTATGCAGTCATTGCAGAGATTTGGTCATTATTATTTCTGCCTCTGTTGTCGTCAGTTGAAGTGAAGTACTGTTGTACACCTAAATGTAAGTCTCAATAAAACTATTGCTTTTCTATTTGTGTTTGTTTTATTCATATGTCTGTATCTAATCGCACAGCAGGTAACTAGTTCGTAGGTCTCCATCGGTAACGTTCCCTAAGGAATCTGATTACGAGATAACTCAAGGAAAAGAGGCTACATTTATATAGTTACGTATTCTATTTTCTCGCGTTCACCGAGTGGCGTGGTCATCCATTTACTTTACTCCCCATTGCTGTGGCGCAATCCTTGATTGCACAGTCTTTAGCGTTACAAGTGGCACTATCGGAAAACTTATAAGGTGTAAGTTCACAGATTAAAACCTTAACGGCGTAGCTGGCACGATCGGTATACAGGGTAAATCCCCTTAACATTACATTTAGCGCGGTCGATCATTATTGCCACAGGTGCCACAATCTATAATGCCACAAATGGAGCAATCATTAGCACCACAAATGGCACGGTCGTAAACTTGGAGGAAAACATATGAACTAGTTATGCTACAAACTTCGTAATTTAAATTTATATTATTGGAGAGATACAGACTTATAGAAAAAAGTCATTAGGCCTATAACCGCTAAGCTATTATAGGAAAACCCATTAAAATATCTCATAGGAGATAATAGCCTCCCCCAAAATAGGTTAAGTGAAAAAAAAATTATATTGAGTTAATTCAAACGCAAAAATGTCAGAAGAATTAAGCGAACTATTAATGGCGCAAAAGTTGGTCGCGAAAAATTTAGAAATAGCAAAATCTATTCCGCAATATGATGGACAAACAGATATCGACGAATTTAATATCCAATTGGCCCAGTTTGTAGAATTAACAAAAACAGAGCTAGAAACGTTAGTCGGTATGCTCCTACTTAGATTAAGAGGCCATAACCATCCTAAAGCAAATTGAAAATACTGTAGGGAGTGAGGACAATTTGCCGATAAATACAATAGAAAAATTGTTAATGGCATTCAAAGATAGATTCATCGAAACTAGTTCAACAAATAAATTAAAACATGGAATGGTAAGCTTCGACCAAACACAGAATATAAGAGAATATCTTCACAATATACGGATTTCAGTAGAAGCAAAATTCGGAAAAGGTTCAGGAGAACTGTATGAAAAAATCATACTAGAAGCCTTTTTGCAAGGGCTACCCCCAAAACTATATAGAATGGTAATATTCAAAAATATTCAGACGTTGGATCTTGCATTTCAGGAAGTGGGTCGAATGATCAAAGTTGATACGATGTTGGAAAATCACAGTAAAACAAAAATAAATAGCCTAGGCGAATCAAACGCAAACCTGACCTTCAAGGGCGATCAAACTTCTACAAACTTCTTTTCAAGGGATAATTCCCCAGGGCCACAAAGAAATAAAACGAATTTAATATGGATCATATCACGGACTTAGAACTGAAGAAAAAATTATGCGAATTATTATGGAATTTTAAAGATGTATTTTCCGGATCTGAAGATGACATCGGACTGATACCGTTTTATGAACATTCAATTCTGACGACCGGTAATCCTGTCGCGAAACAGCCATATCGTGTACCGTATAAGCACAAAGAGGGGTTAAAAAATAATATTCATGAATTAGAAAAAAAATTAAGTTATACGCCCCAGTATAAGTCCGTATTCTGCACCAGTGGTCTTGGTACCAAAAAAGAATGGTGATCTAAGACTTGTAGTAGATTATAGAGCCCTTAACAAACAAGTAGTTAGTGATAAATTTCCTTTACCAAGAATAGATGAAATCCTTGACTCTATCTCGAGTAAAAACAAAATTTTTACTTCTTTAGATCTTACCCAAGGCTACCACCAAGTGAAAATAGCCGAAAAAGATGTCCATAAAACTTCATTTTCTACGACTGAATGTGGTTCATATGAATACTTGAGAGTACCTTTTGGACTTACGACAAGTTCAAGCGCAATAGGTAGACCCTTATTACCCCTGTTAAGAGGATTAAACAATATCATTCATTTTGTTGATGATGTCATATGCGTGGGAGAAAACACTGAACAACACTTAGCAACATTAGCTAACGTGTTCGAGAAATTCAGAGAGGACAATTTAAAATGCCGGCCTGAAAAAGTAAATTTATTTCAACCTAAAATTAAATTTTAGGAGTAGTGGTGACGCAAGGAGAGATATCCTCAGACCCAGATAAAATAAAATGTGTTGAAAACCTCAAAACCTCTAGAATTATGAAAGAATTAAGAGGAATTTTAGGTCTTACTGGCTACTTCAGAAAATTCGTGCGCAATTACGCCCAAATTGCGAAACCCCTCACGGAATTAACTAAAGGGAACTCCCAAAATGTTACCTAGTCCCGGGAAGCTCAAACTTCCCTAGACAGTCTCAAAAAGGCACTTACTTCGGAACCAATATTATCGCTGCCTGATTTTGAAAATGGACAATTCGTGGTCACAACCGATGCAAGTTCGAAGGGCATTGGCGCTATTCTTTCGCAAATAATCCCGGTAGAAAACCCTAATCCTCTAGAGGGAACGTCTAAACAAAATATAATAGAAAAAGTTATATGCTATTCGAGTAGAACTTTATCAAAAGGCAAAAGTAGTTATTCCGCCACCAACTTAGAATTATTATCTATAATCCACCACTTGGACAAATTTAGACACTATTTAATTGGTAGAAAATTTATATTACGTTCAGACCATAAAAGCTTGCAGTACCTGCGCACATTTAAAAACCCCACGGGAATTCTAGCTAGATGGATTATGAAAATCCAAGATCTAGATTATGAATTTGAATATTTAAAAGGTAAACAAAATGCAGCTTGAGACTTTTTGAGTAGATTCCCAGAAAATATGCCGTCGGAAGCTGAGGAAAATGAAGTTAAGGCTATCAATACTAAGAGTAAACATAAATGTAAGAAAAACAAAGTCAACGACACAGTAAAAGAAAATAAGGATAACTATTGCCCCTTGTCTTTAGAAAATGCAAAAAGAAATCAAAAAAAGGACGAAATGTGTGTAGCACTTATTAGTTATTTTGTGAATGAGATGCGTTATCAGATAAATTCAAAACTCTTAGAAAAGAGATAGATAATTTTTACTATCATATTGATGAAGAAATACTATGCAGAATCGTGACTGCTGAGGCAAACAGAAACCAAACCTCAATAATACCTGTATTAACCCAAAACTTAATAATACCTGCATTCGAATATTTTCATTCAGATATAGGTGGACATTTAGGAGTAACAAAAACTTTCCATAAATTAAAACAATATTTTAACGTACCGTCGGCAGTAACAAAACTTAAATAATTTGTAAGTACATGCGAAGCGTGTAACTTAAGAAAAAGCTCCCAAGCCTATCCTAACCCCCCAATGGGAAGAGTCCCGGTAGTGAGATTCGATATTGTCTCATTTGATTTATATGGAACCAGTGGAGGCTTACCTGTTTCCAACAGAGGCCATACTTGTATTCTTTCAGTTATAGATCACTTTTCCGGATTTACTTTTGCAAAAGCATTTAAAAATCAAGGCACTTACGCCACGAGTAAGGCGTTAGCGAAATTATTTCTAAAATTTGGCATTCCAAATACGGTTATAAGTGATAACGGAAGCAGTTTTGTTTCAAAAGTAACAAAAGACTTAATGAGTTTCCTTAACATAGAGAAAATGGTGACATCCCGATATCACCCACAAGCTAATGGTAAAATAGAAAATAGGCATAAAATATTTTCGAATGTATTAAGCATTTATACAAAAGACAACAGGAACGATTGGGATCAATTCTTACCTTATTTAACTAACATAATCAATACTGCTTATTCTGAAACAACCAAAGACAACCCTTTTTATGTATTTTTTGGTCGCGATTTCAGAATCCCGTATGATGAGATTATTGAGTCGTGGAAATATTACAATAATTCGGAGGATTACAAACAAGAATTCATAAATAGGATGAGGAAAACTTATAAAATAGTAAAACAAGAGTTGGAAATATGTAAAATAAGTCAAGAGCTAAGAAACCTACCCAAAATCAAAGGGAATATAGATTTTAAGATAGGAGATTGTGTCTACCTAAAAAATGAGGCAAAAGCGGAAGGAAAGAAACTTTCCAATAAATATTCTGAACCGTACAGAATAGTCAAAAATTATGATAACGATTTTACTTTTAAAGTGGTGAACCCCGATAATGGAAGAACCTATAAGGCACATGTAGGCCGAATAAAAAGAGCAAAATTTCCAGAAGGATGGGTGCCGCGTCGCTCGTCTACCTATTCGTCAGATGCAGAAAATGAGCCCCCTAAATCAAGATTGGCAGAGCTATAACCCTTCAATTTCAAGCAAGACTATTTCGAGAATGATAGTGACGAGGAAAACTTTGAATAATTTTTAGCTATGAAATATCTGGTTATTCCCAACAGAATATCCCTAAGACAAGCGAGAATGAAACAACCAAAAAGCCCAGAAAGCTCATCATCAGAGAGCGCAGGAGAATTAGATTATATGATATCTCCAAAAACCCAATTTTTTCCTGATAGAATTTCGAGCCCTTGTCCCCCCAAAAGATTTCCAGACGATATGGTTTCCCCTGCAACACCAATAGAGAGGCCCCTGTCATTACAGCAGGAATTGAACAGAGCGGTAGAAACTCCAGGTATTATTGTAGAGAAAACTCCTCCCAAAGATTCAATTAAAACAAATCTGCGAGAAGCTATGAATTTAATAAATTTCCCAATAAAAAAGAGTCAAAGTACGTTGCCTAAGAATAAAACTCCCAAGGATGACCAGCAAGGACAATATCATGATATAACCGCGTCCAAGGTAAAGCCCAAACAATGGACTTCATGGAGGGAAACACTAGTGCAAAAAATACCCCATCCCCCCGAAGACATGGCATTTAAGCAGTGGAGGAACCCCGCAAAAACTTTTGATTCCTCTCAAAGCTCTCAAGAATCTTTCAAATCTCCCGAGTTGAAAACTCAAAGTGAGGACTTAGAGAATAAACCTTCTACTTCCAGAGGGGTAGAAATTTACGAAGGAAGGGGAGGTGATACCTCAAAAATTTGAGGTACCACCTCTAAAAGTTTGAATGCGGAATCATCGGAAACCAGTTCCGAAGAGTCTGATGGCGAATCAGACCATATGGTATTTAAAGAAGTAGGAAAGTCAAAACCGACTTCAGCGGCCGCGCACGCGAAAGAAACAGTATTAAAAGGGCAAGAATTTTTGAAAAAACAATAATAAAAATTTGATCTTATATTGCTTGCAAAACCTAAAAGGAAAAGAACCACAAGAAACAGAAGAAAAAGTAACGACACAGTCAGGTAGAACGGTTAAGAAACCGGACGGATTAAAATACCCTTAAAAATACAAAAAAAAGATTTTTAATGGATAGGCGTCATAAAGGAATAATAAATTAAAAACTTTTAGCTCACAAGTAAAAAATCATACAAATAATAAAATACTATAGAAAAATTTTTGCTCAACATATATCAGTTCCCGAAAACAAATTCTAATTAAAAAGTTACATTGCATATAATTAAGTCGAATAATTTCCTTTAATATAAAAATTCTACCCGCACCTTCCAGCATGAAGTATCCAGTCCAACTGAAAGAAGCCTTGATATGAAGTACTAAACGAGAAATATTCATACACCTTAGAAATGATCTTTGGTTATTTTCTTTTCCAAGAGTCACTATTGGAACTTTGTATTGTTATAATAATACAGAAAGAATAGATCCAAGTTACAGGACAGAATTACTGTTACAAGATGTTGGTACGATAACCGTAAAACAAGGATGTCGACTTTTAACTAAAGAGTCAACTGTTCGAACGCCGTTAATTACCACGAGCGCAAATATAATAAGTCCTAAAATAATCAATTTTAAGGAAATTAACCGGTCGTACACTATTCTCAATATAGAGAGTGAGGAAATAAAAACCTCAATATGGTCCAAAATAGAAACGAATAGAGGGACATTAAGGCTTACAAAAATAAGAGAAGCATTAGACTCTCAGATCCCCCTATTTACAAATGAAGACCAAAGATTAACGTATGTGAATAATAGATACGGATTATTCTCAAACAATTTTTGGTGGAACATACTACTGACCGTATGTTTCGTATTCACGATTTCCCTTACCATGAGAACCTTACTGACTTTTAATTATGGAAAAATCCTGAGACTAAGATGACAAAAACCAAAGGAAGAACACGGGGAAACGGCTGAAATGCAGAAGTTAAACCCGGAACAATATGAGAACGTCTAAGCCAAGAAAAGGGAAGACATTAGAAAACGAGTGGGTATAGAGGTCTCCAAACGTCCTTGCTACGTCTTGTTCCCTCATTGTAAGTGTCGCTTACGTAAAACTGTGCGGTTACGACGCTGCAACATGCGTTTCTTAAACAGCACGGACGTGCGTGAACAATGAAGGCATGAAATATGTTGTAAACTGAGACCTCAAATTTAACAATGTAGCGTAATTTATGTTAAATGGTTATTTTAAATCTAAGGTAGAATTAAATATGTGTTGAAGGATTAAGTAAGTCTTGTATCGTCATTTTTTTCAAAACAAATTAGAAGAAATCTCTGTTTTAGATTCCCCAAAGAAAATAGAATATATTTGAAACTGACACGATAATGACATTGTTTTGTCAAAATCAAATTATTTGTATCAATATCAATGTATTTGTTTAATGTTGTCTTGTAGTGTAAAATTCACCGCAATAGTTACCAATTATATTGCTTATTATGTATTATGACGACTTGTTTTAAAGAACGTGTGATTCTGCCTCGTTATTTTTATTACAGGAAGTGGAATGAAATATTGGAAATCGATCATTACAATGCGTAGTCCAGTGCCGATACAACCTAGTAGCATCTATTTTCATCATACCTCAACCAACGAAGAGTAATCACCATAGACTCCAGACAATTTTCGTCCTAGCTTCGTTTACGAAAATTACAGTTACCTTTTTGATCGTTGTTTCCTCGACCACAAACCATATTACGTATCAGGTAACACTATATTTGAATATCAGTATCCAGTGCATTATCGAACTATATAAACACATAAATCCTGAGAACCCCATCGCCAAGTACAAGATATAACTGTATAGATATAACTGTATAGTTATGATATTTGATGAGCCCAAATAATAAAATAATATTAATGTGCCGCAGATTCACGCATCGAATCCCTTTCAACCATTTCTTGGAATCCATCCTATCACCTCTATCAAATGCGAAAAGTCCATATCTCTGTTATCCCATAAATGTTACGAGATAATTTCTGAAAAATGGACCTGGAAACCAACCATTGAATTACAGAAGCTAAAATTAACCCCAGTGACTAACCCCTCAGTGACAATATACTCCTCCCACAAATTAAAGACAATATGTTGAAAGAGTCACTAAAGTTTGATGTCGACCCATTCCAAATCCAAACATCAATTACCCTGTGATTAACCAAGGAATCACCGCAAAAGTTAATAGACGCAAGCCATGCACTAAATATTTTATAAGAGAACTATAATGTCTAAGTGCACAAACGAACAATTTTATACGAGAATTACATTCTCTATGTACTTTAAAATATCCCAAGAACGATATGCTGAGATGAAAATCAGCCCATTCCGGACTGCGTTGATAATAGATCAAGTCCCAACAGTCTCTGTGTTCAACCCCTTAACGATAAGGCACCTTATGAACTATCCAAAAACAGCAGGTGAGATTAAACTCTGATATCAAAATTCAACACACCTGTACCTGGGAGTATCATTTCCCGTTTGACAATTAAAGACAGTGTTTCGTCCAAGATGAACATAACCATGCTCGAACTGTTCTGTGAAGAAACCATATTGTAAGTGTTTTAAAATTGCTTGCCAAGACGAAAGGAGTGAAGGACCATAATTTATAATAGAAGGGGTGAGTACGCTAAGAGACACGTAGATGTTGAAATAGATGTGAATTTACACATGTCACATTTTAATAATGTTGATAAAAAAAACAGTTTTGAAAAAGCAACTTCGATAACTTATTATCAAAATTATATAACGACAACCCAAGTGAAAATGTTTTAATGATTACCACTGATTGAAGTGAATCATTAAATTAGGCTAGATATTGGTTTTACATTAGTTTTGCAAGCTAATGTTGAAGTAAATGAATAAATTAGCCTAGATATTAGTTTTACATTAGTTTTGCAAGCTAATGTTGAAGTAAATGAATAAATTAGCCTAGATATTAGTTTTACATTAGTTTTGCAAGCTAAGGTTGAAGTGAATCAATAAATTAGCCTAGATATTAGTTTTACATTAGTTTTGCAAGCTAATGTTGAAGTGAATCAATAATTTAGGCTAGATATTAGTTTATTAGTTGAAGATATTAGATATTAGTTGAAGTGAATCATTAAATTAGGCTAGATATTGGTTTTACATTAGTTTTGCAAGCTAATGTTGAAGTAAATGAATAAATTAGCCTAGATATTAGTTTTACATTAGTTTTGCAAGCTAATGTTGAAGTAAATGAATAAATTAGCCTAGATATTAGTTTTACATTAGTTTTGCAAGCTAAGGTTGAAGTGAATCAATAAATTAGGCTAGATATTAGTTTATTAGTTGAAGATGTTAGATATTAGTTGAAGTGAATCATTAAATTAGCCTAGATATTAGTTTTACATTAGTTCTGCAAGCTAATGTTGAAGTGAATCAATAAATTAGGCTAGATATTAGTTTATTAGTTGAAGATATTAGATATTAGTTGAAGTGAATCATTAAATTAGGCTAGATATTGGTTTTACATTAGTTTTGCAAGCTAATGTTGAAGTAAATGAATAAATTAGCCTAGATATTAGTTTTACATTAGTTTTGCAAGCTAATATTGAAGTAAATGAATAAATTAGCCTAGATATTAGTTTTACATTAGTTTTGCAAGCTAAGGTTGAAGTGAATCATTAAATTAGCCTAGATATTAGTTTTACATTAGTTTTGCAAGCTAATGTTGAAGTGAATCAATAAATTAGGCTAGATATTAGTTTATTAGTTGAAGATATTAGATATTAGTTGAAGTGAATCATTAAATTAGGCTAGATATTGGTTTTACATTAGTTTTGCAAGCTAATGTTGAAGTAAATGAATAAATTAGCCTAGATATTAGTTTTGCAAGCTAAGGTTGAAATGAATCAATAAATTAGGCTAGATATTAGTTTATTAGTTGAAGATATTAGATATTAGTTGAAGTGAATCATTAAATTAGCCTAGATATTAGTTTTACATTAGTTCTGCAAGCTAATGTTGAAGTGAATCAATAAATTAGGCTAGATATTAGTTTATTAGTTGAAGATATTAGATATTAGTTGAAGTGAATCATTAAATTAGGCTAGATATTGGTTTTACATTAGTTTTGCAAGCTAATGTTGAAGTAAATGAATAAATTAGCCTAGATATTAGTTTTACATTAGTTTTGCAAGCTAATGTTGAAGTAAATGAATAAATTAGCCTAGATATTAGTTTTACATTAGTTTTGCAAGCTAAGGTTGAAGTGAATCATTAAATTAGCCTAGATATTAGTTTTACATTAGTTTTGCAAGCTAATGTTGAAGTGAATCAATAAATTAGGCTAGATATTAGTTTATTAGTTGAAGATATTAGATATTAGTTGAAGTGAATCATTAAATTAGTCTAGATATTGGTTTTACATTAGTTTTGCAAGCTAATGTTGAAATGAATCAATAAATTAGGCTAGATATTAGTTTATTAGTTGAAGATATTAGATATTAGTTGAAGTGAATCATTAAATTAGGCTAGATATAGGTTTTACATTAGTTTTGCAAGCTAATGTTGAAGTAAATCAATAAATTAGGCTAGATATTAGTTTTTTTTTAGTTGAAGATATTAGATATTAGTTGAAGTGAATCATTAAATTAGGCTAGATATTTATAAGTAGTAGGTTTAATGTGTCACTGAGTTATATATTTCTGTATATAACTTATATAGGCCTAGTCAGTGAGTTACACATATTTTAAGTAGTAGGCTAAATATGTCACTGAGTTATATATTTCTGTATATAACTTATATAGGCCTAGTCAGTGAGTTATGTATATTTATAAGTAGTAGGTTAAATATGTCACTGAGTCATTGCCTTTGCAAAACAAAAGTGATCCGTTTGTCTGGCCTCCCCCAGGCCATTCAGCATGTCCCCAGGTGGCGATAGGGGAACGCTCTACAGATATGTAGGGTACCTCCATAGGAGGCATGGACCAAGGGGGGACCTTGTCCCTGGGGGTCCATAATAGAATCTGGGGCACCCTTGCCCGGGGTCATAAATACAGGCGGAGGAGGAAGAAGGCCCCTCAAATGTACACTCAAAAGGGCCCACTTGTTTATCCACAAGTTCCATGAGTTGCAAACCTTCTCCCAGCAATGGGTTAAATTGGATGGTGATGCAGAACACCATCGCGGGAGGATCCTCTATAGGAGGACAACTGTGGCAGGGCGTAAGATCCAGATCTATGGACAACGGCCTCTGCAAAGGGCTGCCTCGACCTTTTCGGGGTACCAGCAAGACTGGGGACCTTGCGGTCAACTCTATTCCCACTTGAGGAGTGGCGCCCCTCGAGGAAATTATAGCCTAGTAAACGACACAGCATTCGCACGGGATTCTGACTAATGGACAATTCTTCTGGGATTGGTATGTTTTGATGGGCGTCTTTGGGCTGAAAAACCTCTTCCTAGCTAATTTATCTATTACGGGTTGCCTCCCCGTAGTAGCATAATATTTGTAGGCATGAATATATAATGAGTCGGAGGTAATAGGCTTGAGATTGTCTGTGCAGGATTTCGACTCTTGTTGATAGAAGAGCATCGCCAAGCGCTGAAAACCATGTTGTGACCAAGATGGGCCCAGGATTGCACAAAGCCTCCATTCATGGAGGTCCCAGGGACTTCTTGCTGTCCGGTTCTAAGCCGGCTTAAGCACTTCGGTGTAGACTTGAGAAGATATGTGATCCCCGTCCTGCACTGGTATCCGGGATCATTGCTTTTCCTGAGGCGAAAAAAATTTCAATGATTTAAAGAACATGAAAATTGGAACTTGGAATGTTACGACATTAAAAAATGACTATCGTATCGACATTTTGACTGACGAATTCAGACGATTCGAACTGGATCTATTAGGAGTTTCAGAAACTCATATCCCAGGGGTAGGAAGCATGAAATTAGGTGATATAGAATTTGTTTACTCAGGCAGGAAGGATGGGTTACATAGACAGGGAGTAGGGCTCATGATGAATAAGGAAGCGGCTAAGTCTTGTTTAGGCTGGGAAGGTATTAATAATAGAATACTAATTGCTCATTTTATGACTAGAAAGTTCAAGGTATCAGTTATAGTAGTATACGCCCCTGTAGAACCGACTGATGGAGATACTAGTGACTCAGATGAATTCTACTTACAGTTACAGGAGCAAATAGACAAGGTCCCAGGTAGAAATATGATGTTATTGCTGGGAGATTTTAACGCCCAGGTTGGTAGAAATAAGGATAGATGGTATCCCAGCTTAGGTAAATTTGGTGTAGGAAAAGAAAACAGTAATGGATACAGACTTTTGCAATTTTATAGGTATAACAATCTAGTTATAACCAATACGGTGTTTGGTCATAAAATGGCTCATAAGCTAACATGGTATTCACGTGATGGTAAGACAGCAAACCTTATTGATTATGTTATAGTAAATCGAAGACTGGCAGGATCAATACAAGATACTAGGGTATATAGGAGTGCTGTTATTGATGTTAAAAGTAAAGATCACCATCTAGTAGTGTCAAGGGTTAATTTAAAGCTGAAATATCGGAAGGGTAATTACCTCCCGGGAAGTTATGATGTTAGTAGACTCCAGGATGAGAATTTGAGAGAAACTTTCCAGGAACAGTTGAATACTAAACTTGAGAGTTTAAAATTTGATAATGTGGAAGATGGTTGGAATAATTTTAGAAAAATAATTTGTGAAGTTGCTGAAGGTGTATTAGGGAAGAAAGCTAGAACTGTAGCTAAGAATATTAGTGAAAAAGCTTTAAGTTTAATAGAAAGGAGAAAGGACTTGTACAAGAATTATCTGAGTGATAGATCACATGAAAACAAAAGAAATGTAAAGAAAGTGGAGAAAGCATTGAAATATGAACTAAGGAGGTGTGAAGTGGAGGCCATGGATAAAATTGCCGAGGATTTAGAAGATGCAGCTAGACGGCATAATAGTAAAATATTGTACTGGCACGTTAACAAATTGAGAGGTAGTAGTCAATCCGGACTTGTCCCAGTTAAAGATAGGAATGGGGTGGCAATTAGCGATAAGACAAAAGCTAAAGCGAGATGGGCCGAACATTTTGAGAACTTGCTTAACCGTGATAGAGCTGCAGGAAAAAATATAGAGGAAAATGAAAAAGTTTGTGATACCTTGGATGTGAAGGAAGATTTGTTTTGTGAGGAGGAATTAGAAACAGTACTAAAAGGATTAAAGAATAATAAGGCTCCAGGTGCTGATAGGGTAGTAAATGAGTTTCTTAAATATGGTGGCTCTGAGGTTAGAAATAAGTTATTGGAGATTATGAATATGATTTTTGAAAAAGGGGAAGTACCTAATGATTTTAGGAAAACCTTAATTAAGCCACTTTATAAGAAAGGTGATAAAAGTGAGTGTGGTAATTATCGAGGCATTAGTCTGGTCTCTGTAGGTAGCAAATTGCTTAGTAATATGATACTTTTTAGACTGAGAGATGCCGTAGACAAAGTTTTAAGAGAAGAGCAGTGCGGTTTTAGAAAAGGTAGAGGATGTGTTGACCAAATTTTCACTCTTAGGTTAATAATTGAGAAGTGCCTAAGTTTTCAAACACCTTTGGTCCTCAGTTTTATAGATTATGAGCAAGCGTTCGATTCTGTTGATAGAGGAGCTTTAGTAAAGGTTTTATCCTTGTATGGTATACCAGACAAATACATTAAAGTGATTAGTGCTATGTACGAGAATAACACTGCTGCGGTTAAGGTAGGAAATGAGGTTAGCAGCTGGTTTTGTATTAAATCAGGAGTTAAGCAGGGTTGTGTTCTATCCCCCTTTATATGGATTATTTTGATGGACTTTGTTTTAAGGAGCACAGGAAAGGCAATGGGAGACCACGGAATCAAATGGGGAGGAAAAAGTCTCCTGGACTTGGATTATGCTGATGATTTAAGCATCCTAGATGAAAGTGTGAGCAAAATGAATGAAGTTTTAGAGGTTTTGCGAGTTCAGGGTGCTAGTATTGGTTTAAAAATTAATGTTAGGAAGACCAAGTCACTAAGGCTAGGAATAAGTGAAGATGAGAAGGTGACGTTGGGTAATGAAAAGATTGATCAGGTGGGCAGTTTCACTTACCTTGGTAGTATTATTAGTAAAGATGGTGGGAGCAGTGAAGATGTTAAAAATAGAATAGCCAAGGCTCAGGGTGTTTTTTCACAGTTAAAAAAAGTCTGGAAGAATAGGAAGATAAGTCTGCAAACCAAGATTAGAATCTTAGAAGCTACAGTGATGACAGTGGTCAAATATGGCTCTGAAGCATGGACGCTCCGAAAAGCGGATGAAGATTTGCTAGATGTTTTCCAGAGAAATTGCTTAAGGATTGTTCTGGGTACCCGGCTGACTGACCGTATTTCAAACAATAGGCTATACGAAAAATGTGGTTCAATACCGCTTTCTAGGTCTATAATGAAAGAAAGGTTGAGGTGGTTAGGGCATGTTGTTCGGATGAAGGATGACAGATTGCCGAAGATTGTTCTTTTCGGCCAACCATCTAGGGCTAAACGGAAAGCAGGTCGTCCCCGTCTGGGTTGGGAGGACGTCATAAAGAAAGATTTAAAGGAAATGGGAACTTCGTGGGCGGGTGTAAAAAGGGAGGCTTTGAATAGATTGGGGTGGAGGAGGAGCGTGCGTAGCTGTGTTGGCCTCAGGCGGCTTGGTGCTGCGATGAGTTGTTAGTAGTAGTAGTAGTAGTAAAGTCAATGTATTTCTTCATTAATTTAGCGTAGATAGGAAGCATAATTATCCTATAGTAAACAAAATAAAAAAAAACTTGTAAAGGGTGAATTTTCAAAAAATCTTAAAGTAAAAGTAGAATAGCCTCAACATTGTTGGAAATGTAAAAGTAATGATTGTTAGATGTAGAAAAAAATCTTTATTATAGTAGCTAGGCTAGAACCATAGATAATCTTAGTCCGGTAGATGAACTTTAGAAAGGGATATAAAATAAAATAAGAATAGTAATAGAGAAAATTTTTGCACTCCTGATTAAGCTTATACAAAAGTATAAAATAATACAATTTCAATTAAAATTACGTACGACCAATAGTTAATAAATAGCGAATATTTCAAAAACCCAAGAGAAAGCAAGTTCTAATGACGGGACGTCATTAAATAATAGGAAGGGTAATATGTACCGTGAGTAATATGTGATATATTTAAAATACAAAAAAAATAAAATTCTTTCCTTCTAAAGATAATTCCGACATAAATTAAACTTCCCCTAATTAAGTTTAAATCCCGTTTCAAAAAGAAAACTTCTTAATCAGCAAAAGAAAAACAGCATTCTAGTCTCAGCCAAACATCGACGCTAATCGGTTTTGAATTTCGCGAAGATGTTCGGCAATAAAAAAATGCTAGATATAAAGTTCACAGGAAGTTTAAGTTATAAGAGCAGTATGAATGTTTATTCATCAAAAATAATTAAAATAAATTATTGGATGGACATTTAGCATAATGAAGTGAGTTTGCAAACATAATTACAAGGTAGTGGGCCCTTCACAAGAGTTGGGCCAATCGTGAAATAGCACTCAGGGCGCAGAAGCAGGAATAATTTAATAAAATGAAGAAAAGTGTTTTTTGAAGCGTTCAATAAGTTTTTTGAGGCATGGAGTTGTCATAAGTTTTTCGATGCATTCAGTTGCCATAAGTTTTTCGATACATTCGTTTGTCAGAACTATTATTGGACATTCCATTGTCAGAATTATCATTATGCAGTCATTGTAGGTATTTGGTCATTATTATCTCTGCCTCTGTTGTCGTCAGTGAAGTGAAGCACTGTTGTACACCTAAATGTAAGTCTCAATAAAACTATTGCTTTTCCGTTTGTGTTTATTTTATTTATATATCTGTATCTAATCGCACAGCAGGTAACTATTTAGTAGGTCTCCATCAGTACCGCTCCCTAAGGAATCTGATTATGAGATAACTCAAGGATAAGAGGTTACATTTATATAGTTACGTATTCTATTTTCTCGCGTTCAGCGAGTGGTGCGGTCACCCATTTACTTTAATCCAAATTGCTGTGGCGCAATCCTTGATGGCACAATCTTTAGCATTACAAGTGGGGCTATCGGAAAACTTATAAGGTGTAAGTTCACAGCTTCAAACCTTAACGGCGGAGCTGGCGCAATCGGTATACAGGGTAAATACCCTTAACATTACATTTAGCGCGGTCGATCATTATTGCCACAGGTGCCACAATCTATAATGCCACAAATGGAGCAATCATTAACGCCACAAATATCCTAGGTCATACGTTTCAAACGAAAAACTTCCAAAATGCACTTTTAAACATTAACTGAGGTAGCACAGACATGGTAAATCACAACACAACACCAGAAAAATATCTTAAGTCACAACACTACAAAAATATCCTTTGTCATCCGTTTTAAACAAAAACTTCCAAAATGCACTTTGAAACATCAACTGAGGTAGCACAGCCAAGAATAATCATTACGAAACACTCTAAAAATATCCTATGTCATATGTTTCAAACAAAAAACTTTCAAATGCTTTTTGAACCATTAACTTAGGTAGTACAGACATGATAAACCACAATCCAATATTAGAAAAATATACTAAGTCATACGTTTCAAACAAAAAACTTTCAAAATGCACGTAGAAACATCAACTGAGGTAGCACAGACAAGATAAACCACGACACAATACTTCATAAATATTCTAAAGCATAGTTTCAAACGAAAAATTTCCAAAATGCACTTTGAAACATCAACTGAGGTAGCAAAGACAAGATAAAGCCAAGACAAAACCCGAAAAAATATCCTAATTCATACGTTTCAAAAAAAACTTTCCAAAATACCTTTTGAAACATCATCTGAGGTATCAAAGACAAGAGAAACCACGACACAACTCTACAAAAATATCCTATTTCATATGTTTCAAATAAAAAACTTCGAAGATGCACTTTGAAACATCAAGTGAGGTAGCAGAGACAAGATAAACTACGACAAAATGCTACAAAATTATCCTAAGTCATACGTTTTAAACGAAGAACTTCCAAACTGCACTTTGAAACATCAAGTGAGATAGCAGAGACAAGATAAACCACGAGACAACACTGCAAAAAACATCCTAATTCATACGTTTCAATAGAAAAACATCCAAAATGCCCTTTGAAACATGAACTTAGGTAACACCGATAATATAAACCATGACGAAACACTATAAAAATACCATAAGTCATACGTTTCAAGCGAAAAACTTCCAAAATGCTCTTTGAACCATCAACTGAGATAGTACAGCCATGATAAACCATGACACAACGGCAGAAAAATTACCTAAGACACACATTTCAAATGAAAAAACTTCCAAAATGCATTTTGAAACATCAACCGAGGTAGCACGGAAAAGAAAAAACCACGATACAAAACTACAAAAAAATATCCTAAGTCATTCGTTTCAAAAGAAAAAAAATCCAAAATGTACTTTGAAACATCAATTGAGGTAGAAGGGACATGATAAACCACAACACAACAGTACCAAAATGTCCTAGGTCATACGGTTCAAACAAAAAACTTCCAAAAAGCACTTTGAAACATCAACTGAGGTAGCACAGACAACATCAACCACGACACAACACTACAATAATATCCTATGCCATACGTTTCAACTCAAAACTTCCAAAATGAGCTTTGAAACATCAAATGAGGCAGCAAAGACAAGAAAAACCACGACACAACACTACAAAAATATCCTATGTTATACGTTTGAGACGAAAAACTTCCAAATACACTTTGAAACTTCAAGTGAGATAGCACAGACAAGATAAACCACGATACAACACTGCAAAAAATATCCTAATTCATACGTTTCAAACGAAAAAGTTCTAAATGCAATTTGAAACATCAACTAAGGTAGCAGAGACATGATGCACTTTGCAAACTTTTCCAAAATTCACTTTTCCAATATGCACTTTGAAACATCAACTGAGCTAGCACAGACAAGATAAACCACGACACAAACCTACAAAAATAGTTTTAAGTCATATGTTTCAAACGAAACACTTCCAAAATACAGTTGGAAACATCAACTGAGGTAGCAAAGACAAGACGATACCACGACACAACCTTACAAAAATATCCTAAATCATACAAATCAAAAAATTCCAAAATATCTTTTAAAATACCAAATGAGGTCGCAGAGACAAGAGCAACCACGAAAAAAACACTACAGAAATATCTTAAGTCATACGTTTCAAACAAAATACTTCAAAAATGCACATTGAAACATCAAATGAGGTGGCAGAGACAAGAGAAACCACGACACAATACTACAAAAATATCCTAAGTAATACGTTCCAAATGATAAACATCCAAAATTCACTTTGAAACATCAACTGACGTAGCACAGACATGATAAACTACGGAACAACACTACAGAAATATTCTAAATCATACGTTTCAAACGAAATACTTCCAAAATGCACTTTGAAACATCAACTTGGGTAGCACAGACAAGATGAAACCACGACACAATACTACAAAAATATCCTAAGTAATACGTTCCAAATGATAAACATCCAAAATTCACTTTGAAACATCAACTTAAGTAGCTCAGACAAGATAAAACCACGACACAACACAAAACAAAATATTCTTAGTCATACGTTTCAAACAAAAAATTTCCAGAATGCACTATGAAACATCAACTGAGGTAGCACAGACAAGATGAAACCACGACACAACCTTACAAAAATATCCTAAGTCATACGTTTAAAATGAAAAGTTCCAAAATGCACTTTGAAACAGCAGCTAAGGTATCACAGACAAGATAAACCCCGACACAGCACTCCAAAAACATCGTAAGTTATACGTTTCAAACGAAAAACTTCCAAAATGCTCTTTCAAACATCAACTGAGATAGCAGAGACATGATAAACCACGCAACAACACCAGAAATTTGACCTAAGTCATACGTTTCAAATGAAAAAACTACCAAATTGCATTTTGAAACATCAACAAAGGTAGCACGGAAAAGACAAAACCATGACACAAGTCTTCAAAAAATATCTTAAGTCATATGTTTCAAACGAAAAAATTCCAAAATACGACATAACACTACAAAAATATTCTAAATCATACGTTTCAAATGAAAAACTTCCAAAATACACTTTGAAACATCAACTGAGCTAGCAAAGACAAGATAAACCACGAAATAATACTAGAAAAATATCCCAAGTAATACGTTTTAAACGATAAACATCCAAAATCCACTTTGAAACATCAAATGACGTAGAACAGACATGATAAACTACGACATAACACTACAAAAATATTCTAAATCATACGTTTCAAATGAAAAACTTCCAAAATACACTTTGAAACATCAACTGAGCTAGCAAAGACATGATAAACCACGAGAAGACACTACAACAGTATCCTAGGCCATATGTTTCAAACGAAAAACATCCAAATTCACTTTGAAATATTAACTGTGGTTGCACAGACATGATAAACCACGACACAACACTAAAAAAGTATCCTAAATCATCCGTTTCAAACGAAATTGTTTCAAACGCACTTTGAAACAGTAACTGGGTTAGCAAAGACATGATAATCCATGACACAACACTACAAAAATATCAACTGAGATAGCAGAAACAAGATAAACCATGACACAACGAAAATATCCTAAATCATACGTTTAAAATAAAAAGTTCCAAAATGCGCTTTGAAACTTCAACTGAGGTTTCACACAAAATAAACCACGACACAGGTCTACAAATATGTCCTAAGTCATAAAATTAAAAAAAGCTCCAAAATACCTTTTGAACATCAAATGAGGTTACAGAGACAAGATAAACCAGACACAATACTACAAAAATGTCCTATGTCATACGTTTCAAACGAAAAGCTTCCAAAACGCACTTTGACACTTGTCAAACTCGTCTTATCAGACATGATAAAGCACGAGGCAACACTAGAAAAATATCCTAAGTCATACATTTCTAACGAAAAACAGCCAAAACGTCTTTTGAAACATCAACTTAGGTAACACCGACAAGATAAACCATGACACAACACTACAAAAATATCTTGAAGTCATACGTTTGAAACTAAAAACTTCCAAAATGCTCTTTCAAACATCAACTGAGGTAGCACAGACATGGTAAACCACGACAAAACACAAGGAAAATTACCTGAGCCTTACGTTTCAAATGAAAAAACTTCCAAAGTACATTTTGAAACATCGACTGAGGTAGCACGGAAAAGATAAAACGACGACACGACAAAACCCAACAAAAATATCCTAGTTCATAAGTTTCAAAAAAATTTCCAAAATACCTTCCGAAACATCAACTGAGGTACCAAAGACAAGATAAACCACGACGCAACACTACAACTATACCGTATGTCGTGTGCTTCAAACTAAAACTTCCAAGATGCACTATGAAACATCAAGTGAGGTATCAGAAACAAGATAAACTACGAAACAACACTACAAAATTACCCTTTTACCCTTACCAAAATACACTTTGAAACATCAACTGAGGCAGCACAGACGACATCAACTCTGTCAAAACACTACAAAAATATCGTATGTTATACGTTTAAGACGAAAGACTTTCAAATTTACTTTGAAACATCAACTGATGTAACACAGATAAGATAAAACACGACACAACACTACAAAAATATCCAAAGGCATACGTTTCAAACGAAAAACTTCCAAAATGCACTTTGAAATATCAACTGAGGCAGCAAAGACAAGTTGAACCACGACACAATACTACATAAATATCCTAAAGCATAGTTTCAAACGAAAAACTTACAAATGCACTTTAAAACATTAACTGATGTAGCACAGAAATAATAAACCACGACAACACTACAAAAATATCTTAAGTCATACGTTTCAGGCGAAAAAGTTCCAAAATGCACTTTGAAACATTAACTGAGGTAGCACACACATGATGAACCACGACACAACACTAGAAAAATATCCTATGTCATACTTTTCAAACTAAAAACTTCCAAAATGCACTTTGAAACTTGTCAAACTTGTCTTGTCAGACAAAATAAACCACAACACAACACTACAAAAAGATCTTAAGTCACACGCTTAAAACGAAAAACGTCCAACTTGCCGTTTGAAACATCAACATAGGTAAAACCGACAATATAAACCCTGACACAAAACTGCAAAAATATCCTAAGTCATACATTTCAAACAAAGAGGTAAAAAAAATGCTCTTTCAAACATAAACTGAGGAGTACACACATGATAAACCACGACAAAACACTACAAAAGAATCCTATGTCATACGTTTCATACGAGAAACTTCCAAATGCACTTTGAAACATTAACTGAGGTAGCACACACATGATGAACCACGACACAACACTAGAAAAATATCCTAAGTCATACGTTTCAAACAAAAAACTTCAAAAAGCAGTTTTAAACATCAACTGAGGTAGCAAAAACAATATAAACCACGACACAACACTACAAAATATCCTAAATCATGCGTTTCAAACGAAAAACTTTCAAACACACTTTAAAAATTAACTGAGGTAGCAAAGACATGATAAACCATGACACAACACTACAAAAATATCAACTGCGATAACAGAAACAAGATAAATCACGACACAACAAAAATATCCCAAATGATACATTTCAAACGAAAAAATTCGAAAATACAGTTTGAAACAACAACTGAGGTAGCAAACACATGATAAACCTTGAGACAACACTACAAAAGTATCCAAGGTCATAGGATACAAAAACCAAATATCCTAAATCATACATTTCAAACGAAGAAGTTCCAAAATACACTTTGAAACATCAACTGAGGTAGCAAACACATGATAAACCTCGAGACAACACTACAAAAGTATCCTAGGTCATACGTTTCAAACGAAAAACTTCCAAATGTACTTTGAAACATGAACTGGGGTAGCACAGAAAGAATAAAACCACTATACAAAACTACCAAAAAATATCCCAAGTCACATGTTTCGAACAAAAAACTTCCAAAATGTACTTGGAATCATTAATTGAGGTAGCAAAGACAAGATAATCCACGACACAACATTACAAAAATATCCTATATCATATGTTTCAAACGATAAACTTCCAACGACACAATCAACTGAGGTAGCACAGACAAGATAAAGCACGACAAAACACTGTAAAAATATCCTAAGTCATACTTTTCAAACGAAAAAATTCCAAAATGCACTTTGAAACATCAACTGAGATAGCAGAAACAAGACAAAACACAACACAACACTACAAAAATATCCTATGTCATCCGTTTCAAACAAAAACTTCCAAAGTGCACTTTGAAACATCAACTGAGGTAGCACAGCCAAGAATGATCATGACGAAACACTACAAAAATATCCTATGTTATATGTTTCAAACGAAAAACTTTCAAATGCACTTTGAATCATTAACTGAGGTAGTACAGACATTATAAACCACAATCCGACACTATAAAAATATACTAAGTCATACGTTTCAAACAAAAAACTTTCAAATGCACTTTGAAACATCAACTGAGGTAGCACAGACAAGATAAACCACGACACAATACTGCATAAATATCCTAAAGCATAGTTTCAAACGAAAAACTTACAAATGCACTTTGAAACATTAACTGGCACAGAAATGATAAACCACGACAAAATACTACAAAAATATCCCTTAGTCATACGTTTCAAACGAAAAATTTCGAAAATGCACTTTGAAACATCAACTGAGGTGGCACAGACAAGATAAAGCCAAGACAAAACCCTAAAAAATATCCTAATTCATACGTTTCAAAAAAAACTTCCAAAATACCTTTTGAAATATCAACTGAGTTATCAAAGACAAGATAAACTACGACACAACACTAAAAAAATATCCTATTTCATATGTTTCAAACAAAAAACTTCCAAGATGCACTTTGAAACATCAAGAGAGGTAGCAGAGACAAGATAAACTACGACACAATACTATAAAATTATCCTAAGTCATACGTTTAAAACAAAAAACTTCCGAAATGCACTTAAAAAATCAAGTGAGATAGAAGAGACAAGATAAACCACGAGACAACATGCCAAAAATATCCTAATTCATACGTTTCAAACGAAAAACATCCAAAATACTCTTTGAAACATTAACTTGGTAACACCGACAATATAAACCATGACAAAACCCTATGAAAATACCCTAAGTCATACGTTTCAAACAAAAAACTTCCAAAATGCTCTTTGAAACATCAACTGGGATAGCATATCCATGATAAACACAACACAACAGTAGAAAAATGACCTAAGTCATACGTTTCAAATAAAAAACTTCCAAAATGCACTTTGAAACATAAACTGAGGTACCACAGACATGATAAACCACGAGACAACATGCCAAAAATATCCTAATTCATACGTTTCAAACGAAAAACATCCAAAGTGCCCTTTGAGACATCAACTTAGGTAACACCAACAAGATAAACCATGACAAAACACTCAATAATATCCCAAGTCATACGTTTCAAACGAAAAACTTCCAAAATGCACTTTGAAACATCAACTGATATAGCGCCGACATTATAAACCACTAGACACAACTAAAAAAATGACCTAAGCACTACGTTTGAAATGAAAAAACCTCCAAAATGCATTTTGAAACATCAACCGAGGTAGCACAGAAAAGATAAAACCCCGACACAACGCTACAAAAAATATGCTATGTCATACGTTTCACACGAAAAACTTCCAAAATGCACTTTGAAACTCAATTGACGTAGCACAGACAAGATAAACCATGATACAACATTACACAAATATCTTATGTCTCATATTATGTCTCATAGGTCTCATATTATCCCCAAAAGCGGCCAACGGGCACCTCGAATATGAGGCAGTATCTAGCGGGATTGTATGGGTGAGATTCAAAGACCAGAATAACAAAATGACCGTCCTTAGGGTATACGCCCCAACTAGAGATGGAGGTCTATGTATTTGGAGGTCTGATGGAGGTCAGTTATGTATTTGAAATTAGCATAAAGATACGATTCTTTTCATATATCTATTGGTATTAATATTCCATTTTTTAGAGTTTCGATAGCTGTTGAGCCGGGTCGCTCCTTACTTACAGTCCGTTACCACGTAATGTTTGATATACCAAAATTTGATGATAATAAAATACTTTAGAAACATAATTATGGAAAATACGACAAAGAATTATGGAAAGCTGGCCGCCAAGTACGTATTATATTAAATACCTAACCTAACTAACTCCTGATCCACTATATACGTGAAATATTTAATTAAGAAATAACTAAATCGAAATTTTTCTCACTCAAAATAAGCAAATCATAACTGATTGTGAAAGTAAACCGGTTTTTGTCAGATCTTAGAGAGCGAAAGTCTTAATTGTGTTCCATATTATTAACAATATTCATTCTTAAATCTGTAATGTTCCGAAAAGGATCAAGGGAAATTCTTAGTCTGGTAGACACTGGTTTCGATTTCTTATAGTCCTTATTTACATTTAGTTTCTTTTACCTTGAGTGGTTTGAAAGTAATTTTTATTACCAATTAGATTTTTACAGTTCACTAATAGGAATTATTTGGATCAATCTTTGTTTTTGTCTCTGTTACACCTACGAAAATAAAGTGAATGCTAGGAGCTAAGCTTATTCAGAACTAAAATAGATGATTCTAATAAGTATTAATGCATCGACAAATAAATTGTAAGAAAAATTTGCAATTGCTTATAATATTGTGGTATACATTTCTCAATTCTTTTTTAAACTGACCTGCTTTGAGCTCATACAAAACTATACTATTTCTAAAACTATTTCATGATATCAAATATTCTGACCCATTCAAAAATATAATTCACTTTTTCCATTTTTTCCAGCATCATTGTTTTCTACATTTTCTTTTTTTTTTTATTGGCTAAATTCAAGTTTTATAAAAAAGAAAAATCAATATACAAAAGCGGTGGTTACTTGGAAAAAGTAGCAATACACCTAGAAATCCACTATAAAAGCAGCATTAAATTTTTCCTTATGCAATGAAAATTTAATTTATTTGAAAAATCAAAAAACTTTCAAATAAAAGAAAATAAAATTTTTAATTTCGTCAAACAATAATTGTGGCTGGTGCAAAAGTCTAATTAAAACTCATATTTCATTGTAAAAACTTTAATTAAAAAACATAATCCTAACTAGAATCGAAGCTTTTTTTTCAAGTTATATACTTTTTTTTTTCAAGTTAATCTTGAATGGATAACGAGTTATCCATTCAAGATTTTTACTTTATAAATATTTTCTATAAAAATGATTAACTGCCACTTCCGCAGCATTTTCACTGCCGGCTGGTGCAAATATTCTTCTTTATTTTCTATTTATATCAAAGAACAGTATTATTATATTCACCACAATGATAATAATGCACTTAACATTTTTCTCAAACAGTATTCTTCAAGAAATGAAGGTGAAATAAAAAGCAAATTGATTGTGGGTGATAGGGTTCAAATCAGTCGGTCAAGTAATATTTTTGAAATAGGGAATTACCTATGGTCTACTGAACTTTTTAAAGTGTCAAAAGTGCTAGAGACTAGTCCCGTGACCTATCGACTTCGAGATAGTAAAGATGATGAGATTTTGGGGGGATTCTATGACTATAAATTGCAAAAAGTTAAAGATAGTGGCATTTATCAAACTTAAAAAGTATCAAAAACCCGAACGCAGGGTGGTAAGAAACAGGTGTTAGTTCGCTGGCTTGGGTACAACTCTAAATTTGATTCTTGGATAGTTGAAGGCTTACACAATGTCCAATGATTTCTATGTGACATTCATGTCCAGTGTTTCCGATCCTCTCTATGACGATTTGAATAAAACAAGTGCTTTTTGGACTAAACTCTCCCATACCATTACATTTGAAGGTAGACATGAAGTTGCTCTCGTCGATTGTATTATCAAGAATACATATGATGTTCTAAGAAAGGAGATCCCGTATGAGATTAAAATACGACCTTTTGACTTAAGTGATGAAGGTGCAGTGGCTATTGTTGAATCTAACTATTACCCTATTGCTACCATACCTTACAGGGAATACAATAGCAGGCATGAGCTTGCAACAAAAAATTGCAAGTCGAAAAAAAGGCGGTTTCACATTCAACTATTCGACAGAACAATGGAGAATCTATATTACCAATCCATTCGAGAATGAAAGAATTTTCCTCAACGATAATTTACGTGAGGTTCTCGGTTTTAACAACCGTATTATTAAGGCAGAAAATTTCAGTGGCAAGGACCATGTTATCTATGCAGACTATGCACCCAGTTTCTCCTCAAAAGGTTGTATATTCATCTACAGTTGGTGTTTGGGATCCTCCAGAGTTGGTAATTCCAATGTCCCCCTTTTACGTGTTCTAGAAAGAAAAATTAAAGAAAATAATGTTCATCACTACAATATAAGACATCTCGAGTATGTTCCTGTAAACACATCATATTTGGAACTCTATAAGTTAACACTAAGAACTGAAATCGGAGATCTTTTAGATGTAACAAAGAGTTTGTGTATCATTACATGTCATTTTTGACCTGTTATTCAAAATGAATAGTAGAAGAATTCCATTTTTTTTCCTGACATTGATTGTTATGCTACTGCTCTGAGTTCTCATCAAATAGGTCATGGATTGGACTATTACAAGGGTCATACTACAATGTCTGGATATGGTCTTGGTAGTTAGTTTGCTAGGTAGTTGGTTTTTGTTCTGCACTACCCCTTGCCAAGAAATATATTGTACCAGCTGCAAAAAATTTTGCTGGCTCAACACTACAGGAATGGAGTTCGGGTAAAAATTACAAGGACAGTTTTAAGGAAAATATTAGGTCCTTAGCAAGAGCTGTTGGCAAACAATTAAAATCTCAACCAAATGGGAAAGGTTTAAAAAGGATGCGTGGTTGCCATTCACTCATCAGTTTACATCCAGGTGAGAAGCGTAAGCTCTCAACAACAACAATTTTGAAAAGAAAAAGCATCAAGAAAAAGAAGAAGAAAATGATTGTTAGATCAAAACAATAAAACGAAACAATAGTAAAAAAAGAGAAAAACGAGGATTATGCAAGCCAGTGAAAAATATGGACTAAAATGCAAATATTTCGGTCAAGACCTCCACTTGACCGTCCTCAGTGCAAGATAATAACATTAAAATTACTAACAAAAATCCAAGGATCCTATACAAAAATTTCAAACCTTAAAACAAAGCGCAACTAAAATTTGAAGACCCTCTCCATGTAACGGTGAAAGGTTAACTCTTGAAAGAGTTACGTTAGTTAATTCGTAAGTTACGTATATTTATTACTAATAAGAACGTTCGTAAATAAAATTAAACAAGTTTCGAGAAAGCCATTTAACCAAGTAAAGTAAAATTAATATGCAAATTTTATTTTAATTATTCATGTACGGTGAGCCAAAATCAAAACCTGTATTAATTCAAAAACGTTCGAAAATTAAATAAAAAAAACAGGTTTTTTTAAACTGAAAGTAAGGAAGGACGTTATAACTTAAAACGAACATAAGTTATTCCTTACATGAAAGGGGCTGTCCCCAAACGCCTCTACGCTAAAGTTTGACTTTCTCACAACTCTATTTTTTTAAAAAAACAATAAAAAACTTGAGCGTAAAGAGTGAGGCGTTGAAGAGGGGACAGCCACTTTCATATACGGAATAATTTCTGTCCGTTTTAAGTTTTAACGTCATTCCTTATTTTCAGTTAAAAAAACCTGTTTTTTTTATTTAATTTTCACTAAAGCGCCAATGAAGTACAAGATGTTAGACTTTTACTGTTCGGGATGGAGGCAGTACCAAAACTCGTATCTGTAGCAATTTTTCTTCATTTTAGGCTTGATTCGCATATTCATTGGAAGTTTTGCTCGTTTTCAGATTTATTTATTCATTTTATAAGTCACTAATTCACTGTAGCATCTATTTTAAAAGCACAGTAAATTCCTCCTGAGCCATTTTTATTACAAGTGCCATAAGAAAAGAAATTGTAAGCTAATCGCTATCTTAATATTTAACTTGCATCCTATTAAAGAGCCTAACTGCCATTTCAGCTTTTCCACCGTGGCTAGTGAAAAAATCTGACAGTATTTTCTAATTTAATTATAAGCAATTGTATTAAAAGCACAGTTAAGCTTTCTTGAGTCAGGCCTTTGTCTTACAAGTGATTAAATAAAAAAACAAGCTTTTCCACTGAAAGTAAGGAGCAACATTAAAACTAAAAAGGAACAGAAATTACTACGTATATGAGGGGGTTCACCCCCTAGTCAATATCTCATTCTTTACGCTAAAGTTCGAATTTTGTTCCAATTCTTTAAGAATGACCCCTGAGTCACAAAGGCCTTTTAATTAGAATTGATATCTCTTTTGAAAGTACTAAAAAGAACTTCAGCGTAAAGAGCGAGGTATTGAATAGGGGGCAAAACCCCTAATACACGTAATAACTTCTGTTCTTTATAAGTTTTAATGTTGCTCCTTACTTTTAGTGGAAGAAACTTGTTTTTTTATTTAATTTCTGATCATTTTTAAATAATGCTGGGAAATCCTGCGCCCCCTTCATAGAGATGTCCCTTCCCTCATGAAATCATTCTACGTGGAAAGATCCTCCCACGTAACCCCCTCCTCCGACCCCAACTCCACCAGAAAAAAATCCCTCCTTAAAACGTGTGTATACTTCCCAATATCCAATAGTATACGTAAATAATTGGCATAACTTGCAGATCTTCCCCCGGGGACTGTGGGGGACTAAGTCATCCTTAAAGACATATTTATTACATTTTCGACTATTTTGAACAGAATGACAATCTAAAAATTTTGATCGGGTGACTTTGGGAAAAAAGTGAGCGTGGGAGGGGGCCTAGTTGCCCACCGATTTTTTTGCTTACTTAAAAAGGGCACTAGAAATTTTCATTTCCGTTCAAATAAGCCCTCTTGCAATATTCTAGGATCACTGGATTGATACGATCACCCCAGGGAAAAAACAAATAAACACGCATCCGTGATCTTTCTTCGGGCAAAAAATACAAAATTCCACATTTTTGTAGATAAGAGCTTGAAACCTCTACATTAGGGTTTTCTGGTACGCTCAATCTGACGGTTTGATTTTCATTAAGATTCTATCACTTTTAGGGTGTGTTTCCCCCTTTTTAAGAAAATAGGGTAATTTTTTCAGTCTCGTGACTGTTCATGGGTAAAATTAAACTTGATGAGACTTATATATTTGAAATCAACATAAAACTACAATTGTTTTGATGTATTTACCAGTATCAAAATTCCGTTTTTTAGTGTTTCGGTTACTACTGAAACGGGTCGCTACTTACTTACAGTTCATTACCACGAACTGTTTAATACTAAAAAAAAAGAATAAGAAGGGTCTGTCTGGCAAGATTTTTACATCCAATTTACTTTCCAATAAAGGACTTTACTGTTATTTGAGATTTTTAAACTGGTTTTATTGGGATTTCATCTGTAATGGTGTATTGTTACCACGTGGGGATTTTAAAGTGATCATTGACTGTTAAGAGAATGATGTAATTGTGATTAGTTAATTCATTCGAATTTATGGCAATAAATATGTTTGATTAAACAACCGTAAAAAAGAAAAAAGTTTTTAATCGGTAATTAGCAAGGGATTTATTTCTTTCAGCTTCAACAAAGGGAAGCTGATTTTAAATATTTTGAACGTTTTTTTTATTGAATTAGGAAACTATACTTAAAACAAATATCTGAAAATAATACCCTCTACAAATGATTATATCGATAATAATTGGTAAAATCATAATCCAAAAATGCCGATTATAATTTTTAATATTTTAAATATGAAAATAATCAATAAGTAAAACGGTGCCTGATCATGATTTAAAATGTTGAATCCCGAGATAACTACTATTCTATTTTAGAAAATGTGGGTCTAGAAGTATCATTATGTTATTTTACTGTGTTCAAGACCGTATATTTGGCTTTAAAATACACTTATCCATCTATCTATCTAATATGCAGAATAAACAACACATTTTGTATGCGTTGTGAAAAATGTGTGAAAACACATTTTGCATGTAGACCCGCTATACTTTAATATTCTTTAATCGTGTTCTTTAATCGTGATATTATGGATCTTTTAATATTAAGGAAACATTTTGTATTAAAATTTTCTGATCAATTATTACATTTTCTTAAACATTCCGTTTCATTCTGGGGTTGACAACCTGCTTCTACCAATTTTAATCAACAAATTGAATGGTGGGACATGTCATGAAAGCGCTCCGCTCCAAACTCGGCATTGGTACAACGTATACCACCACATCTGATGTTGAGGATGGGTATAAGGTGCTTCGCTCCGTTCCCCAAGATTGCACTGGCTTTTGAAGTCCTTCGTCGTCTGTTTGGGCTAACTACCCAATCAGATGGTAATTTGCCAGTTTTCAAAATGAAAAAAAAACAACCTTAATTATATTTTCATCAAGTAGACGACCAAGTGCGAGTCCTATGAACATTTTGCGGATATGTTTAACGTATTGCACGGCAATGTGCGTGGTCTCCGATCCAAGTTAGATCACCCTCAGCACATCATGTGTGAGTCTCCCGTTCATGGCATCATTGACAGTGAGGTGAATGTTTCTAGTTAAATTTACCAATGAAATGCTTTGTCATCGGTACAGTCTATAACCAACCAAAGAGGAAAATCACTGTACTCTTGAAGTGGCGATCTTAACTTGTAAAGTGATTAAATTGCGATGTTCAGTCATTATTATCACACGTGATATTAATGTCCTTCATGGCGAATGGCTGAAAAGTCATACGACTGACGTGGAAGGAATAGTTCCGCCAGATCTAGGTTTTGCTTACAGTCTGGGCCAGCTTGTTGAACTCGAAGCTTATGTCGGTCCTCACGGACAATTCCAGATCGACAAAACCCAACAGGACAAAACTTATGTCGGCCCTCGTTGACTATTCCGGCTCAAGTTTTTCCTGACTAACCATCCAGACACTCGCAATGTTGAAATCTATCCTTTAGCCAGCGACAATGTAAAAGTTGTGCCACGTGCAATCGGTCCAATATCGCTTTGACGTAGTAACTTTGTTGGTCTTTCGAATACACATACATTCCCTTCATCAGAGGAGTTATTCAATTTCATTCCTGAAATAGCAGAAGGCTCTAAAGGCAAGGTACCAAAACGCAGCTTAGCAGGAACATATTCTAAAAATAAGCACATAAATAATAAGCACATAAAAAATAAGCACATAAAGATAAGCACATGACGGACCGTTGACACCTACTAGCCTCCTAGTGAAGGTAATGCCTTAAAATTCCTTTCTCGAAACATTCAAGCGAAGGTACAATAAACGAATCAAAGCTGAAAATAAAATAAAGAAAACACCAGGACTAGCGGTATATTATAATTATTGCTGAAACTGTGAAGATTTAAAAAAAAAGGAATGAAAAGTCTTCGTTCATTTTCTTTTGGCTTTGTCTTGTTTATTTTTTGGACTAAGACTGGAAATCATCATTAATTACTTTATGCATTTTCCTTCAAGAATGTGTTTTCACTCAAATAAAAAGGATATTACTAAAAATAAAGCTCTGCCGAAGTGGGGTGAAAGCCTTTTTTTCGTCCTTACAACAATTTGCAATTGGCTTTCTCTTTTTAATTTCTGGGATTAGATTTAAAATTCAGCTGAAATAGTTCCTCAAGTTTCTTCTTTCCGAATTAAACGAGATCTAAGATATTTCAAAAGCTGTCTAAATGGCAGAATTATTCTGAAAAATAGAGTAGAAGGACGTGTGTTATCTCTTTAGTCTAAGATAAATCTCAAGAAAGACTTAGACGATAATGCTGTAGAAACGTGGAGTTTCCATGTTTTCTACTTCTAAGAAATAATTTATTCCGAAAATGTCAACAGTTGTGCTTGAGAAACTACTAGGAAACATTTTAAATGATACGGATGAAATATGTCACGTTTCTAATTTATGGAAAAAAGAGTGATATAGCTTTTGAAGTCCTATATACATCAATAAGGACGTAAAAGCGGTGTCACAACTTTTACATTAGACTTACAGATGTTTAATCCTCTCTTCAGGCGAAACAATTCGTCTAGGACAATAATTCCATATCATTTGTTTAGAATATTCATTGGTATCGATTGTGTCAAATATAGGTGTAGCAAGGTCTTATAGTATTTTGTAGTGGTTCATAGGATTTTGGAAAAAAAAAACATTGTATTTTATACGAAGAGGGTTGCAATAAATGAGCCATCAAAGCTATATGCAAAGAAAAAAAGCGTCAATTTTGCTAAAACGCCTGATTATTATTTTAATAAAAGTTTTACATAAACTCTTTATAACACGCAGTTTTAACCGCTTTATGGTTCTTAGTTACTCATCTTTCAAGTCAGGTAGCAAAAATTTATGGTGAGGCTTGGAGGGGCGGGGGTGGGACATAAAGTAATTAACTAGCAAGACAGAGCAAAAAGTGGAAAGGGAAAGTCTATTATTGGCTGCTTTACATCAACATTTCTATAGCCCATAAGTAATAATCCTTTAAATGGCCAGGCTGACTTTGAAGCATTCAGATTTTGGAGCAAAAGTGAACTTATATGAGGGGCATCATCTAAAAGTAACAAAAAAAGACTGTAAATGAAGATGTGACACATAATACGAATTGATATTACGTCAAATGATGAAGTCTAACTTAAAATGAACAAAGAGGGCATAAATAACTAGTGATTTTCCAACCCCTTAAACTCGCATAAGGTCTGGTGTGTCCTTTGTGCTTTACTGAAAGCAATTCAGATCGGGAATAATATTTATTTTCTTTATGTTAAGTAGTAGAAACTAGGAAACTGGATGTTCAGATTAGACATAAGTTTATACATTTGTTTTTAATTTCAGTTAATTTGTGAAAACTAGTTGGTTTTACTAGCCTAATATAACAAGCATCCAATGATGCAGACTGTATTAAATCCTTATCACTATTACGCCTAAGGGTGGTATCTGACACTTTAGGCATATGTGATAATTGTCAATATTTGTTTGATAAGTTGTTCTAAAAGGAAGGACAAGCAGGGTAATACAGATTGAGTGAATCAGGGTAGTATTGAGCAATCATTGCCCTGTGGATTCTCGCTTTGCGAAAAACTTATCAAACAGATTTTTACAACTATCACCTAAGCTTTAAGTGGCATGTATCACCTTTAGGCATAATAGTGATGAATTACTTGGGGAAAATATCTGGCTACGGGATTACCATGACACTTAGGCTTGATGGTAGATTGGAGGCTATATATTTCACATTAGTCGTATTATAATAGTCATAATATCTTCTTCTGGCAATTATCTCATAAGTGTATAAACGTGAGATACGACCTTTAGTCGTGATAGCAACGAAGGATCTTCGTAACCCTTTTATTTTTTTTGTGTTTTTGGTATCTAAAAAAGGTATGTCATGCTAAGAAAGGGGTGAATGAGCTGCCAAGGCTTACTCGTCGTTGGTAATTGACAATAAATTCGACTCGTCATATAAGATATGGCTAGGACCATTCACAGTGATAGGGTTTTAGCCAATCATACTTTTTGAAAACAAAATGAAAACAATAATACTCTGATAAGATTTATGGCGAAACCAAAGAAGGGGATGCCAATTATTTTTCAAAGACTAATTAGAAAGGAAGGAAGACTTTTCAAATAGATCTTTATCAACCGGTTGCTTTTTCAGCACAGGAAGCAAGGGAGAAAAGTTATTTTGGGGGAAATGCTTCAGTATTTTATATACTACGCAAGATATATTTGTGTTTTATCAAACAGTTCGTGGTAACGAACTGTAAGTAAAGACCGACCCGCCTCAATAGTATTTGAAACTCTACAAAACGGAATTTGATACCAATAGATATATTAACAGAATCGGATATTTAGGGTCATTTCAAATATATAAGTTTCATTAAGTTTAGCCTTGCTTATTAAGTCATAGAGTCTTAATGATCAGAATCATACCATCAGATTCAGGGTAGCAGAGAACCCTATTGAGAGGTTTCAAGCTCCTATCCGCAAAAAATGTGGAATTTTGTATTTTTTTACCAGAAGAAATATCAGGAATAGACCTACCTGTTTATTTCTTTTTTGTTTTTGTTTTTTTTCTTCCCAGGGGTGATAGTATCTACCCATTTGTCCAAGAATATCAAGAGATGGCTCATTCAAACGGAAATTAAAAGTTCTAGTACCCCTTTTTGGTGACCAAAAACATTGGAGGGCAGCTAGGCCCCCTAAAACGCCCCTTTTTTCTCAAAATCTTCTGATCAAAAATTTGAGATAGCCATTTTGGTTAACATAGTTGAAAGACCAAATAACTATGCCTTTGGAGAAATCCTGACCCCCCCCCCCCCACATACCCTAGGGAAAGAACGTTAAGCAAAAAAACGTGCCCATTGTTTACGTATAGTATTCGTTCTTGGGAAGTATGTATAAAGTTTTCGGCTAGGGGGGGGGTGAATTTCTTGCTGGTGGAATTTTCCATGGGGATAATTTTCTATAGGGAGGGAAGTTTCCGGGGATTGAATTTTTCAGAGGAAATTTTACACTGGGGTATATGCCAGAATTCCTAAACAAAAATTTTCTTATGTCTTGCGTTCTCTTTTCCGACTCAATTTTACGTGTGTAGATGTTAAGGGTATTTGTACGGGGTAAATTTTCACCAGGATTGAATTGTCTAGAGAATAAATCCGTGGGAAGGAGGGATTTTTCCATGGAGGTGTAGCCAAATTTCCTGGCATTATTTGAAAAAAGATAAGAAATTAAATTAAAAAAAAATGTTTTTTCGACTGACGGTAAGGAGCAACATTAAAACTTAAAACGAACAGAAATTACTACAAAAACGAGGGGGGCTGCTCTTATTTAACTCATTTTTAAAGCAAATCAGGAGCTTGTTCTGGCTCTTGGACACAGAGATTTCTTCAGAAAGTTATTGTTAACACAGTTTTTTGTTGGCACAAGCTAAAATTTGACTTATTTCCCAGCGTTGTAGGAACAAATGCTTTAACGCAGGGATGGCCAGCACAAATGGTTTTGTGGACAAAGAAGGACAGGAATCACAAATTCACGGGAGTAGGATCCCTTCTCTAATTCTGAGAAGAGATATAATGTCCTTGGTAAAAGCCGGGAAGAGATTTAATTTCCTTGGTAAAAACTTGGGACAATATTATTGATCTACGAAAGGGACAAGATCAGACTAGATTTCTGGGAAATTGATTTGCATAATCGACGGGGAATTCTAATGTATCATGAGGGGAATTACGAAACTAAAAGGCTTCATTATCTTTGGTCTGAGAGATAAATATCAATATTCTTTCGAAGCCTTTATAGTGTAACTAGGAATACCTTAGATAATTTTTCAGAAATTCAAACGAGATCAACACTGATTGACCATATTTAACGCGGGAAATGGTTTCCTGAGAATTTTAAATGTGACTGCGCAGGGATGCCAAAACAAACGGAACATTCAGAAATTACGTTTAGGGTATTATTTGGGCGATAAAAATTAATCGACATTTTAGGGATTATTAGGGTGAAACAGATTGAGACATTTTAGGGGATACATATGGAAGAAGTAGAAACGAAAAAGGTGAGGCATCTAAGGGAATGCTAACTCTATTAAGAGATACATATTATTTTTATTTGGGTGGTTCTCGATGATGTTCTGTATAATACACAAGCAGCATTTGAAGTGTTATAAGGTCCCCTACCCAAACCTCCAAGGGGCCCCCTACCTCCAACTTTTTGGGTCGCCTTCCCCCATTTTTTATATACTTTTTTTTAAGTTTTTTCTTTAACATGCTATTTTTTTACATCTCTTAGATATTTGACCGGTTCTCGACGGTGTTCTGTATAATACACAAGCAGCATTTGAAGTGTTGTAAGGTCCCCTACGCCAGCCTCCAAGGGGCCCCCTCTCCCCAACTTTTTTGGGCCCCTCCCCCCATTTTCTTTTAATGCTTTTTTAAAGTTTTTTTAACATGATGATTTTATTTCAACTTTTTTTTATATGTCTTGGATATTTGAGCGGTTCTCGAAGGTGTTCTGTATAATACACAATAGCATTAGAAGTGTTGTAAGGTCCCCTACCCTGACCTCCAAGGGGCCCCTCCCTCCACATTTTTGGGACCCATTCCCCCATTTTAATACTTTTTGAAGTTGATTTTTTTTAACATGATAATTTTATTTCAACTTTTTTACATGTCTTAGAATGAACAAGCACACAAGATTGGGATTAGTGAGACGATTATGGATTTGAACATCAAGGACCGAAACCATCAATGACCCTAGCCATCAAGGACCCAAACCTCCAAGGGGCCCCCTTCCTCCAACTTTTTGGGACCCATCCCCCATTTTTATACTTTTTGAAGTATATTTGTCAACATAGTAAATTTATTTCAACTTTTTTTACATGTCTTAGAATGAACAAGTACACAATATCGGGATTAGTGAGACGATTATGGAATTTAACATTAAGGACCGCAACCATCAATGACCCTAGCCATCAAGGACCTAAACCTCCAAGAGGCCCCATCCCTCCAACTTTTTGGGGCCCATCCCCCCATTTTTTAAATACTTTTTTGAAGTTTTTTTTGAACTTTTTTTACTATTTTTTTAACATTTTTTTTAACTTTTTTACGTATCTTAAAATAACATGAAATATGGTTGCGGCAGTACCAATCATTCTCTATGCTTGCTCATAAACACGAAGCGCCTTTCCCAGTGATGCTCTATGCCTGGTTATCGCCACTACCTACATTATTGCATCTATTAAATCAGTAATTTTTCTACATTGGAAGGATTGACATCTGCATCATATTTTTGTTTAAAAAGTGAAAATGAATGATTCGAGGAAAGTGTGTGCACATGATAAAGTCATTGTTGTCGTGAATGCTGACAAGGAGAAGTATTTAAACTATGAAACAAGGATAAGTGGTAAGACTATTGGAAATGTATGCGTGCGTTGTCATGACAGTGAGAGTTTAGATTTCTTTGGAGTACCCATGAATTTCAATTGTACAAATGGTGGATATGCAAGAGTATCATTACCAGAGATGAAAGTGCTTAAAGAAAATACCGACATAAAATAATAGTTGATGAAGAGGGGCATTTTCTTGCTCATGGTTCTAGTAACACATTACCTACTGATACATCTTATTCCCCTCGTTCTGGTATTAGTATTCAAATGAATGCAAAGGGGAAAAGAAAAGCCAACTGCTGCACTAATGTAATAAATCATATCATGGCTACCTGCCAGAACTGTTCCCTGTGCAAACACAATGTGAGAATAGACAGTGAAATCGCTAGCTAAATAAAAAGGGCATTGGCATACAATATCATCAATGTTTATAAAGATAAATTGATGGAAAATGAAGCACAAGTGAGCGTTATTACTACTTTTGATCATTTAGTCAACGAATCCAATATTACCAAAGATGAAATGCAGACTGAGCCAGTAGGTGACACCCCAGTAAAAATTGAGTATGACTCAAAATGGATGAATGATTATTCTACTAGATATGAACTAAGAGAAGAGAATAACTATAGTATCAAGTGAGAACATGATAAATTATTTTATGGAACAGATTCAAAATGTCCAAAGTTGTTCAATGATGTTAATAATGTATAATAGTGTCTAAACATATTTTAAATATTAATATTCTACATGTCATTATTTCATTAAAAATATATTATACATTACTTTGTTACATGATCATTATTTTTAGGGTATGCTAGAAGGTCAAACGTTCAGAATATCTATTAAAAAGGACAGAGATGTAAGAAAAGGAATTTCCAGAGATAAAGATACTACTAGCAGGCTAATAGTGGATATAATAGAAAACGAGATACTTTAACAGAACTTTTACCAAAGTCTGAGAGAGATGAGCTGAATTTCTTCTCAAAAATCTCCACAGACAAGCAAACACCCGTCCTGACACACAGCATAGAGGATTTTAGTTTTCAGAAGCAGGAACATACATGTTTAAAATACATCTGTTTCTATTAATAATATTTGATTTTTTAATAAATTTGGGTTTTAGTTTTCAGAAATAAGAATATCCACGTTTGAAATACATCTGATTTTAATAATAATTTTTTTAATAAAGTTTGGGTTTTAGTTTTCGGAAATAGGAACATCCGCGTTAAAAATATATCTGATTATATTAATAATATTTGATTTTAAGTAAAGTAGGGTTTTAGTTTTCAGAAATAGGTTTTAGTTTTCAGAAATAAGAATAACCACGTTTGAAATACATTTGATAATATGAATAATATTTGATTTTTCTTAATAAAGCTGGGTTTTAGTTTTCGAAAATAAAGACACCCACATTTAAAACATATCAGGTTTTATTAATAATATTTGATTTTCTAATAAAGTAATTTCATTGTCGAAATCAACGATAAAGCTGTTTTACAAGTTGAAGTACTCATCTTTTTTCACTCCCAACATTACTTTACGACTTTTTGCATACCCCAACACCCAGAAATACTTTTCAAAAGGCTGTATAATATTATTTCAGAACAACTTCATTTCTTAATATTCCTCCTAAACCTATTTTACAAGTTGAAGTACTCATCTTTTTTCACTCCCAACATTTCTTTACGACTTTTTGCATACCCCAACACCAAGCAATACTTTTCAAAAGGTTTTATTCTATTATTTCAGAACAAGTTCTTTTCGTAATATTCTTCCTAGAACTGTTTTACAAGTTGAAGTACTCATTTTTTTTCACTCCCAACATTACTTTACGTTTTTTTGCATACCCAAACACCGAGCAATACTTTTCAAAAGGCTTTATAAAATTATTTTAGAACAAGTTCTTTTCTTAATATTTCTCCTAAACCCGTTTTCCAAGTTGAAGCACTCATCTTTTTCACTCCCAACCTTACTTTACGTCTTTTTGCATACCACAACATCAAGCAATACTTTTCAAAAGGATTTATACTATTACTTCAGAGCAAGTTCTTTTCTTAATATTTCTCATAAACCTGTTTTACAAGTTAAAGTACTCATCTTTTTTTCACTCCCAACTTTACTTTATGACTTTTTGCATACCCCTATACCAAGCAATACTTTTCTAAAGGCTTTATTATATCATTTCAAACAAGTTCTCTTGTTAATATTCAACCTAAACCTGTTTTACAAGTTGAAGTACTTATCCTTTTTCACTCCCAACAATACTTTACGACTTTTTGCATACCCTAACACCAAGCAATACTTTTCAAAAGCCTTTGTTATATCATTTCAGAACAAGTTCTCTTCTTAATATTTCTCCTAAACCCGTTTTACAAGTTGAAGTACTCATCCTTTTCACTCCCAACATTACTTTACGACTTTTCGCATACCCCCAACACCAAACAATACTTTCCAAAGGCTTTATTATACTATTTCAAATCAAGTTCTCTTCTTAATATTTCTCCTAAACTCATTTTATAGGTTGAAGTACTCATGTTTTTTTACTCCCAACAAACCCCCAAACTTATTCATTTATTACACAAATAAATTTATTAACTAATTTTATTCAATGAGTAGTATAGAAGCATATAAAGCAAGCCAGTGATTTTTTTTCATAATGTTATGTCAAAGTTCTTTCTATATTTTAGAGATTCTTTATTTGTTTTCAGATCAATAAGTAAAAATTCATGATCCTTTGTAGCACGATTAAAGTAATTGAGAAATTTATCTTCTTTTAAGTCAGATGCATGATTTTGTCCGATTCTACCGATTTCGCTTCGATTACAGCATTTCAAAAACGCAAAATAATTACAATTTAATCGTATGATTTTAGGGGTATTAAAATAGCTTTGTGAAATTTATACTAATGAGGCATTTCGTTTTCTACCTCTCACGAATAAATCTTCAATTTTTTTCTGATCCATTTCTGTTACAAAATCGTCAAAGATAACTAAATTCATATAATTAGGGTCTAAGTCATCTACTTCTATGATATCATTTTTATCATTACTTGCAAAAAATATATCCTGCCCACTTTTTTCTTCTAAACAATTTATGTTTTGAATTAAGTCTTGATATTTGTCTTCTTCAAGGTCTTTAGCATATAAATAGATTTTATTTAAATATACATAATCATGTATTAAATTTAAAAGTAAACTGGTTTTACCACTATCCGAATTTCTGCAAATTAATAACCGAAAAGGCCATTGAGGTGCTAGTGGATGTTTATTCTGCGATTGACTATTGGAGTGTTTATACTCATATAATTTAATAGGTGCTTTTTGATTCATTTACTTAGTATAAAATTTTAATAGATAAAGCACTAGTAGTATACCTAACTATCCAACTAACTTAACCTACTTACCTAACTCACTTAACTACCTAACTAGCTTAACTAACTTAACTACCTACCTAACTTACCTACCTAACTAACTAAGTTAACTACCTACCTAACTAACTAACTAACTACCTACCTAACTACCTAACTATCCAACTAACTAAACTACCTAACTATGGGTTAAATCACCACGGTACTGTGTTAACTTAATTTTTCAATACTTTTCTTTTAGTGTCATTGGGGTCTAGAGCTTTTTTATTTTGTTTTTCTAAGAACATTCTGTGTTTATTTGCTCTTAAAGTATATTGGGTTTTTGATAGACTTTCTACTTTTCCGAATAGTATATCTTTATAATTCTGTAAAGTTATTTTATCTTTGACGATATTAGTTTTGATACCTTTTAATTTTTTCTTTGCCTTAGTTTCATTGTCACCCTCTTTTAAATAAGCGTATACTTTTGACCTAAAACCTACAAACTCAAACATTATTGTGCCAGGTAATTCATCCTTCATCATGCCTATCACTTTTTCATTGACTGCAGGGAAGTTATAAGGATTATCTTTTTTATAATATGAGGTATCGAATTCTTCTTGGAGGTCAGCTTTAATGTCTTCATAAAAATCCTCAGTTCGAATATCATAAATAAAACTATCTCTATCCATGTATCATAAGTCAAGATTTTTATCATATTTAGTTTTCATGTATTCATAATGAAATGCATACATTAATAGCTTGGATAGCTCTAATACAGCGAATCCGATATAAATAGGTTTATCCAGATTTATTTTTTACTTGGCCATTCTAGCTACCTAGAAATTCTCGCTAAAGATTATTTCCAATCTAAAGTTATGTTTTTTAATTTTTTTTTGTCTTTGTTCATCACTGGTGATTATTTCAATACAATCTCTTTTTCTAACTTTTCCATGGTTTTCCCAAACAAGCATTATTCATTAGTTTAAAGAAATCTTTCTCGAAATCATTCTTTCCCTTTTGTCTTAATTTAGTATTATGATTGATATATTCTTTTAAATAGGGTGCCTCAGTAAATGCTAGTATTCTTTGTACTTTTTTCAATACTAAGCCATGTTTTAAATTAAATTCTAAATTCTTATAATGTACAACATAGTTTATTTTATTATTTAAAGTTGTACTTAATTTATATTGAAAATGTTCAGGAGCTAGTGGGAAATCTTTGTGTAAATCTTTGTATATATATATATATATATATATATATATATATATATATATATATATATATATATATATATATATATATATATATATATATATATATATATATATATATATACTCAAAATTAAGTTCAATATCAATATCTAGATAATTATTATTATCTTACCCTTTTCTTTCAATAACCTTTAAAATCATACCTTTATCCTTTTCTAATTTTTTAAATTTGTTTTCAAAATCAGCTGCTTTAGAATCAAATCGTTTTGGTGCAAAGATATCAACCATTTCACCCTCAAAATTAATAATAATAACGAGTTTATTACTATGTTTAGTAATAATTTAGTAATTTACTTCCTAAACCCCCAAACTTATTCATTTATTATACAAATAAATTTATTAACTAATTTTATTCAATGAGTAGTATAGAAGCATATAAAGCAAGCCAGTGATTTTTTTTCATAATGTTATGTCAAAGTTCTTTCTATATTTTAGAGATTCTTTATTTGTTTTCAGATCAATAAGTAAAAATTCATGATCCTTTGTAGCACGATTAAAGTAATTGAGAAATTTATCTTCTTTTAAGTCAGATGCATGATTTTGTCCAATTCTACCGATTTCGCTTCGATTACAGCATTTGAAAAATGCCAAATAATTACAATTTAATCGTATGATTTTAGGGATATTAAAATAGCTTTGACAAATATATACTAATGAGGCATTTTGTTTTCTACCTCTCACGAATAAATCTTCAATTTTTTTCTGATCCTTTTCTGTTACAAAATCGTCAAAGATAACTAAATTCATATAATTAGGGTCTAAGTCATCTAATTCTATGATATCATTTTTATCATTACTTGCAAAAAATATATCCTGCCCACTTTTTTCTTCTAAACAATTTATGTTTTGAATTAAGTCTTGATATTTGTCTTCTTCAAGGTCTTTAGCATATAAATAGATTTTATTTAAATATACATAATCATGTATTAAATTTAAAAGTAAACTGGTTTTACCACTACCCGAATTTCTGAAAATTAATAACCAAAAAGGCCATTGAGGTGCTAGTGGATGTTTATTCTGCGATTGACTATTGGAGTGTTTAAACTCATATAATTTAATAGGTGCTTTTTGATTCATTTACTTAGTATAAAATTTTAATAGATAAAGCACTAGTAGTATACCTAACTATCCAACTAACTTAACCTACCTACCTAACAAACTTAACTACCTAACTAGCTTAACTAACTTAACTACCTACCTAACTTACCTACCTAACTAACTAAGTTAACTACCTACCTAACTACCTAACTATCCAACTAACTAAACTACCTAACTATGGGTTAAATCCCCACGGTACTGTGTTAACTTTATTTTTCAATGCTTTTCTTTTAGTGTCATTGGGGTCTAGAGCTTTTTTATTTTATTTTTCTAAGAACATTCTGTGTTTATTTGCTCTTAAAGTATATTGGGTTTTTGATAGACTTTCTATTTTTCCGAATAGTACATGTTTATAATTCTGTAAAGTTATTTTATCTTTGACGATATTAGTTTTGATACCTTTTAATTTTTTCTTTGCCTTAGTTTCATTGTCACCCTCTTTTAAATAAGCGTATACTTTTGACCTAAAACCTACAAACTCAAACATTATTGTTCCAGGTAATTCATCCTTCATCATGCCTATCACTTTTTCATTGACTGCAGGGAAGTTATAAGGATTATCTTTTTTATAATATGAGGTATCGAATTCTTCTTGGAGGTCAGCTTTAATGTCTTCATAAAAATCCTCAGTTCGAATATCATAAATAAAACTATCTGTATCCATGTATCATAAGTCAATATTTTTATCATATTTAGTTTTCATGTATTCATAATGAAATGCATACATTAATAGCTTGGATAACTCTAATACAGCGAATCCGATATAAATAGGTTTATTCAGATTTATTTTTGACTTGGCCATTCTGGCTACCTAGAAATTCTCGCTAAAGATTATTTCCAATCTAAAGTTATGTTTTTTAATTTTTTTTTTGTCTTTGTTCATCACTGGTGATTATTTCAATACAAGCTCTTTTTCTAACATTTTCCATGGTTTTCCCAAACAAGCATTATTCATTAGTTTAAAGAAATCTTTCTCGAAATCATTCTTTCCCTTTTGTCTTAATTTAGTATTATGATTTATATATTCTTTTAAATAGGGTGCCTCAGTAAATGCTAGTATTCTATGTACTTTTTTCAATACTAAGCCATGTTTTAAGTAAAATTCTAAATTCTTATAATGTACAACATAGTTTATTTTATTATTTAAAGTTGTACTTAATTTATATTGAAAATGTTCAGGAGCTAGTGGGAAATCTTTGTGTAAATTGTGTAACTCTCTTGGATATTCTAAATCAACTTCATAAATTGCCCCCACATTATCTTTATTCATTTCTGATTGGATGTGTGGTTTTAGCTGTTGGTAGTAATCTAAAGCATTGTTTTCTTTTAAATGTTCTGGTATATTAATAAAAGTAAAATATTTTTCTGGTAATTGTTGGGACATTGCCCAACCATATAAATTATTAGCGTCTAAATACATTAAATAATTGGAAGATTTTGTTTTATCAAAGTTTTTCATATATTTATTATTTGCTTTAGCATATCTTTTCATACACTGTGATACACCACCTCTAATTCCTCTTTCAATGAATGTATACATATCTTCTTCTGAAAATGAGGGAATTTCAGCTTGAGAATGTTTTAAGAAAGCTTCCCATGGTAATCCCGGTGCAGACAAAAAGTGTAAGGGATCTAGTTTATAATTATTTAAACATACATTTCTAAAATTTTCAACGACACTTGATAGAATTAAATAATCACTTTTTAGGTATAATTTAGTGCAGTCTAAGAGTGTTTCACAGTTAAATAATTTCCAATTAGCTTGTGCTCTCTTATAATCTTCTTCTGAAATATCTTTCCCAGTTAATCTAGAATAAAACTTATCAATTGAAGGTAATTTTATAACATTCATTTTTATCATATCCATCGACAAATTCATAAGGATATACACCTTTCTTTATTATTTCTTTTAACTCTTTATTAGTTTCAATTACAGCAGAAGTATACTTTAAATTATTTCTCAAATAGTTGCAATTTAATTTACAATCACATTTTGCTAAATTTTCAGATAATTTATCCAATGATGAAGCTATAAATCGAAATGAATCTATGAAGCGCATTTCGTATTGGGTTTCATTATCAGTAATTGTTTCATAAAACGATATAAAACTCTCCGCTGAATCAAAAATACCGTTATCAGGTACTAATTCTCTAAGAAATAAATGAGAGTCATATTTTGAGAGATTATGCATCACAATAGGGATATGTTTGGGAATTCTAAAGTTTTTATTACATTCTGCATGTGTAAATCCACGTATATTACCAGTCATATGGTCATGATCTAAATGGAAATTATTATCAACTATTTCTTTTTCACAAATATGGCAGCTTTTATTAGTTGTATCATTCCATTTTTCTCTTACTTCTTCTTGTGTATAACCATGTTCTTTTTGCCTATTTTCATACTCATTGGCTATTTCTTTACAAACTTCTATTATGGTAGTTACAAAATATTTGCTAGTATCTTCACCAAAGTATTAGTAATAGTTATTTTGTGCTGTATCAAAAGAACAACATACTTGGAATCCATAAGCAAATGATTTTTGTTCTGCTACTTTAATTGTCTTTTTACCTTTTTTTTATTAAATTCTTCATTATACGATTCAAAATCACCTATTATACAGTAAGGTACTTTCATTTGTTTAGCTATATTCTTAAATTCATTTTTAGATCCTGGTTTATGCATAATGCTGTCAGGATCTTCACAATTTTCTTTTTTATCATGCTTTTCAAATTTTTCTTGTTCATTAAAGTGTCTTCCACAGAATGTTCATAGATGAATTTTCCATTTAGATTTTGAGATTTGGGATGCAAGTAGTTTGTTTAAATCTTTAATTAAAACATAATGATTATTAAAATAGAGTAAATTTATGACTTTTTGAGCAGTTTTACCATTGATCTTAGTTTTAGGAATATGAGCTCTTACCACTTTATTTTCACTTATTTCAAATAAACAAATTTTAATATTATACTTATTTTCAAATTTATGAATATCTTGAATATCCATTGGAAAATTAGTAATCCCTTTGAAATCAAATTCATTTTCATAGGGTTTATATTTTGAAAGTCTATCAACATTTCCATCATTTGCTGGATGAAGATAAGCTAAGGTTGACCAAAGAAAGCATTTATTATCATTATTTTTTATATTAATACACGTTTTTTTTATTTTTTACAAATTCAGGTTATTCTTTATAAGTACCTCCCACATAATTGGGTAATCTTGTCATTCGATAATCAATTCCATCGACTCTTTCAAATTATAAGCCTGATCTGGGTGTATTCTCTATGACTAACGTATGTATATTCCTGTGACTACTATTTAGATGGCTTTGTTCGATATCACTATTTTTATTAAAAATCAAGGAATAGCTATGATAATGGATAGGTTCATGTTCTTCATTATCCTTTTTAGAATAAAATATTATCCGAGCTGTGAATTGAACTCTCTAACTATCTCTTTCATCCATTCTATTTTTTTACATCCCCAACAACAAAATCAAACAGTGTACCAAAATCAGCTCCATTTGAAATCATTGAAATATGAACTGTAAGGAAATTTTCTCTAATCCATTGAATACTTGGGTTATTATCGTGTTCTTCTTCTTCTTTAAACATATACTGACGAATATCTGGAACTTCCCTTGTTTTTTTCTTATTTATAAATAAATTAGAAATGTCAATACTCTGATCTTTTTTAGCCCTATTTCTACCACTTAAGTCTCTAATGAGTTTTTGAGTTTTGTCATTCACTTTTCATTAATCTCAACTTGTTTATTGAAATAACTTTTTACTTTATTCTTCACTTCGTTATAATTTCCAGCAGTTGAAATCTGTTTTGATTTTAAGAATTGTTTAAGTTCAATAATATCTTTATTTCTTATAGTGTTAAATTGATTTCGTAAATCTGAAATAATTTCATTTTTTTCTTTTATTTGATTTTCTAACCCTTTTTTATTTCTGGAATAATATTAAATCTGTAGCGTTTTTTATCATCTCGACGCTTTGCATTACGCTCTAACTTAATCAGATTATCTTCAAGTAATATTTTATTATTAAGATGATTTTTTATTTTATTGAATAGTTCATCTTCTCTACCAACAGCTTTTATATCAAATAATTTAGCTGCTGCACGTTATTCATGAATTGTGTAACGCGATAATTTATTTTCTATTTTGATGAATTTGGATTTTCGTTGTAAACAACTTTTAAGCACTTCTGAAATACCCTCCATTTATTCAGAAATTATTTTATAAAACAAATTTCCAAATCTCAAAAATTTTCAATCCTGAGCAATTTCATTGTTTTCTTTTAATTTATATTTGTTTTATGTGTTTAATTTTATTTGTTTTAAAATAACAAATTATTTTTATTCAAATTTTAAGATAATTTTGATAAATTGTATTACATTCGTTTTTCTTTAATATTTTATTTTTTAATAAGGAATTTAACAAAGTTACAGCTTCATTTATAACTTCATCTGATATATTTCCAGCAGCTCTGCTACCTATTAGACTGTATAATCGTTCAATCATTTCATTTGCATTCAGAAACAATCCAGTTACTACTTGTGGTATTTCTATGTCAATTTTAAGGATTTCAGCAACCTTTAACAATCTGTACCTATAAAGCTTTACAAAATCAACTATTTCTTCATATCCAGGTATTCCATGTCTTTTTTTCCACCATATTTTTGATTCAATTCACCCGATTTCTTTATCGCGTCTTGGAGGAATTCAGGATGACTTATGTAATAATTAGACAATTCAAAAGAAGTTGGTTCTTGAGGATAATTTTTTTATCCTCTTCATTTAACCGTTTCAGCAGTTTAGTGTCAAGATTCAAATTAAGATCATATACTCTCGGTGATTTATCAGGAGTTTTTGTTTTTGGTATTTCTAATGGTTCAATACCTTGAAGTAGCGATGATGATGCTGGTAATGATTCAATACCTTGAAGTTGTGACGGTGCTGGTAAAGCTTTTCTTAAATTTTGATCTAATCTTAGAAATCGACGTTTCAAATTATCATCATTTTCTTTTAATTTTTCAACAACTGGAGCATTTGACTCTTCAGTATACTCATGAAATCCTTCTTGTATTAACGCATTCTATCTAACATTTTGTCTCAGTATTTACCTGTTGTAAACTATATTTGTTAATAATTTCTTTAATTCTTTAACATCCATTTATATAGATCAATTTATATATAAGAAAAAATTATTATTATAATAAATGAACAACTTTTGATAACTCTTTTTCATAAAAAGCACCAATAATTAACTCACCCGATTTATCGGATAAGACATACGTAATAGGAGTTGTCTGTTTAACTGTAGCAATTTGAAATATTTCCATTGTATAATTTGGAAGATAGCCTTTATCAAAAACACTCTTTTTCTTATTATTTCTAATTAAATCACCTACATTAAATTTGTGTTTCATTGTTTGAGGCTCTATGTCTGGAAACAGGATTTTATACACCTTGTTTTTATTTTATTTTCTACTAGCTTCTATTGGTTTCATTTTGATTGATCTATGATATGAATTATTATAATTGTCAACTAATGACGGTAATACATGTATCCAACGTTTAGTATTGTTGTAAGTAAAATATTTCCATAATTTCTCTTTAATAGTTCTATTAAATCGTTCCACTATTTGAGCTTTCAATTCGCTTTCAGATGAAAACCAATGAATTTCATGACTTTTTAAAAATACTTGAACGTTTTTCATAACAAATTCTTTACCTTTATCTGTTTGTAACTTTTTAGGTTTTCTATTTTTAAAAAATCCGTAAAAGCATTAATAATTTCCTTACCCATTTTATTTTTTAAAGGGATACACCAAGCATATCTACTAAAACAATCAATCACTGTAAGAATGTAATTAAAATTATTATTTTCCTTTTTATACTGTTGCATACTAACTAAATCAGCTTGCCACTGTTCATCAATACTATATATATAAACTCGCCTTCTTTCAAATGTGTGATAAGAGGGATGGTGTAAAGAATAAATATTTTGTTTTTGCAATATTTCTTTTATTTCAGCTTTTGAAACAGTATAACCATTTTCTCTTAATTTTCTATGTAAATCATCAATCCCTGAAAAATTAGCGTAATATAATTCCAAAACCTTGTCTTCGATTTGCTTATACCCAGCTTTTTGCTCTACACAGGGTTTTTGTTCATTGCTTTCTTTTTAAAAAAAACGATTTTTCTTGCAACCACATAATGCACATATACCTTTAATCATTGGCACATCATTTCTTTTTGAAACTGCTTGAGTCATTGAAGTAGTAGCAGTAACCTTTTTACATCACATACAATAACTCTTACTTTGTAAATTCATTTCCATTTATAAGAGACTAAAATTATTAGATAAATTTTCGAAATAATAGAAAAAAATGTGTTCTTAAAAAAGTATTTCATTAAATGGGTTTGATTATTATTGAAGGTAATAAAAGTAAAATTGAACAATCTTATACAAGTAATCGAATTAGATTAGATCGTAATTATGATTATGAAATCGTCTTAACACAGTGCACTTTATGGTATTCATGGCATAATATTAGTGATAAATTTAAAAACAATACATTTGAGTTTAGACAAAATAAAGATCAACCCATGGCTAAATGTTGTGATACCCAATGGTATGTATAATGAAGAGCGTTTCAATTATTTTCTAAGTCATTATTTTAATGCTTCTAGAGAAAATTGTCCAATAACTGTTTCATCAAATCCTGCAACAATGAGATTCATTATATTATTAAAAGATAATTATGAATTTGAACTTAATAGTGTTTTAAGTATTATTTTAGGATTTGAAAATGATGTTAAATTATCAGGTAAAATCAATGAAGGTACAAAACTTCAAAATATTACAAGAAATGTTGATAAAATCCAAGTCCATTGTTCATTAGTTGATAGTTCAATCGTTAATGGAGCTAGATCTGATGTAATATGGACATTTGCACCTAATACTGAACCAGGTTGTTAAATTGTAGAAATTCCTAAAGAAACACAATATCTCTTAATAAATCGAAAAGAATTTATTAATTCTTTGAAAATGACAATTACAGATCAATTAGGTAGACTTATCGATATTAATGGTGAGAATGTTGGTTATGTATTGGATTTGAAAAAAGTTAAATGAAATTAAAAAAGTTTTAGTTAATCATTTTCTTTTATAAAATTTTTACTATAATAAATGTTGATTAGTAAAAAACAATTGCTATACATAAAACAATACGGTAGTGGTATTGGCAGTTTCTTTAAGAATATAGCTAACTCAGAATTATTCAAGACTTCCCTGAAAAATATAAAAGATGGAGCTTTATCAGTGTATAATAATATGATTAAACCTCGATTAGAGTTAGTAAAAATTAGAGGTATTGAATATGGTAAAGAATTCATCGATTTAAATAGAAAATAATTAGATAATGTATTTAAAAATAAAAAATCGATGAAAGAAGCTATTGGAAATAATAAAAGGTACATAGATAGAAGAGGTCGAGATCTCTTAAATACGTTGATTACAGGTAAGGGATTAAAAATTTTAAAATGAAAAACTATTTAACAAATTTCTTCTCTATATAAATGGAGGTTGTTAATGAAGTTGTTGCTCCTTTTTTGCAAATATTTGAAAAGCCTTTTGTTGATGATTCGACAACGAAATATGAATTTAAAGAAATTAGAGAAACAAATGGTAATGTTTAAAAATTAGATAATTTTGAATTTACAATAAAAGATTTAGAATCTTGGATCCTTCCTAGTGGTAGCTATCTTCATGAAAAAATAAAAATATCGCGAGAGGATGGAAAGAATATGGATGCTGTAGATAAGGCTACTTTAACAAATAATGGGATTAATCTGTTTAAAAATGCTGAATATATCATTAATGGTAAAAAAATTGAATCTATTGATTATGTTGGTATATCGACAACCGTTAAAAATCTATTAAAATTTTCTGATGATTATTTGAGAAGCGCAGCAACAAATATGTTTTGGTATAAAGATAAAACGCAAACAAGTGATTCATTTACAGAAGAAAGTGAGTTTGTAAGTACTTCTACAACTGTAAAAGCAGGTGAAAGTCCAACAATTAAATCAAAGAAAAATGATAAATTTAATAGCGGTTTATTAAAAAGATATAATAAAACAAAAGAAAGTCCTGTAGTTAGTATGTATTTACCATTATCAAGATTATTTGGATTTTGTCAAGACATTAATCGTGTATTTAGATGTGTTACACATAAAATTGCGTTGAAAAGGAATAGTAACAATAATATGATTATAAAAAAGGGTTCTCAAAATTTTAAAGTAGGTATAATGTATTTATCTTGGATTCTACCAGCATTAAATCCTGGTTTATCCATTAGAAATGAGTTAGAAGGTAAATTAGTTAAAAAGAGTTTATTTGAACTAAGATGGGAAGCGTGTTGACATGAATTGACATGGAGAGTTGTCAGAAAATATGCAATACAACTAAAATTATTGTAGTATTACAGAAAACAGAAAAAAATAGTAATGCTTTACAAAATAATATGGTATTTGATCATATGAATATTGAAAAAATTGAAGTGAAAGTGAACGGCTATAAATATTCACAAGAAGAATTAAAATGTGATTTTAGTAATGATAATGAGGATTATTCTAATGCTTGTCAAAAATTTTTACATTTAGGATACAAACATTGAAACGTTGATAGTGGAACTATTGTTAGCTATAATGACTTTAAAACAGTATATCCATTATTTTGTTTTGACGTTTCAAAATATGAACCTAATATTTATGCATCTGGATCAAATGTTGATATAGAAATTAAACTTTTGTTCGATCAAGAGCCTGCTGATTCATACAACATTTACTGCGTTATATTTTCAGAAAGAAAAGCAAACATGGATGTCATTGATCATAAATTATATGTTAATCTATAGATTAAATGTTAATCTATAATTATTTTCGATTCAGAAAATTTGTTTAATAAAATAATTTACAAATAAATGGAGAAACTTTAAGAGAAATGAAAGTGGAAAATAAATATAATCGAACCGTTAAGAAAGAAGACTTAGACATTGGAAAAGAATACACAATTAAAGCAATGAAAAACGTAGTAACTAAATATGGTAATAAACTCGTTATTATTATTAATTTTGAGGGTGAAATGGTTGATATCTTTGCACCAAAACGATTTGATTCTAAAGCAGCTGATTTTAAAAAGAACTTTAAAAAATTAGAAAAAGATAAAGGTATGATTTTAAAGGTTTTTGAAAAAAAGGGAAAGATGATAATAATTATCTAGATATTGATATTGAACTTAATTAGTAATATATATATATATATATATATATATATATATATATATATATATATATATATATATATATATATATATAATATATATATATATATATATATATATATATATATATATATATATATATATATATAATATATATATATATATATATATATATATATATATATATATATATATATATATATATATATATATATATATATATATATATATATATATATATATATATATATTATATATATAAAGTATTGAGTATAAGTAAAATATACACCAAATTTCTTATTTCAGAAGACCTTTTTTGATGTTAAAGATCATGATGGAAAATTGTTAAAATGTTGGGAATTTTCATTTAAAATGGGGTGACTTCAACTGAAAACGGGGTAAATTGAAGAGGTGAGATTGGTGAGGCAGCTTATGTATTTCTTATACTACTCAGATGTATTTTAAACATGGATGTTCCTGTTTCTGAAAATTAAAATTCTCTATGCTGTGTATCAGGACGGGTGTTTGCTTGTCCGTGGAGATTTTTGAGAAAAAATTCAGCTCACCTATCTCAGACTTTGGTAAAAGTTCTGTTAAAGTATCTCATTTTCTAATATATCCACTATGAGCCTGATAGTAGTATCTGTATCCCTGGAAATTCCTTTTCTTACATCTCTGACCTTTTTAATAGATATTCCGAACGTTTGACCTTTTAGCATACCCTAAAAATAATGATCATGTAACAAAGTAATGTATAATATATTTTTAATGAAATAATGACATTTAGAATATTAATATAAAAATATGTTTCAGGCATTATTATAGATAATTAACATCATTGAACAACATTGGACATTTTGAATGTGTTCCATTAAATAATATACCATGTTCTCTCTTGATACTATAGTTATTCTCTTCTCTTAGTTCATATCCAGTAGAATAATCATTCATCCATTTTGAGTCATACGCGATTTTTACTGGGGTGTCACCTTCTGGCTCAATCTGCATTTCATCTTTGGTAATATTGGATTCGTTGACTATATGATCAAAATTAGTAATAACGTTCACTTGTGCTTCATTTTCCATCAATTTATCTTTATAAACATTGATGATATTGTATGCCATGCCCTTTTTATCTTGCTAGTGATTTCACTATCTATTCTCACATTGTGTTTACACATGTAGCAGTTCTGGCAGGTAGCCATGATATGATTTATTACATTAGTGCAGCAGTTGGCTTTTCTTTTCCCCTTTGCTTTCATTTGAATATTAATACCAGAACCAGGGGAATAAGATGTATCAGTAGGTAATGTGTTACTAGGACCATGAGCAAGAAGATGCCCCTCTTCATCAACTATTATTTTTATGTCGGCATTCTCTTTGAGCACTATCGTCTCTGGTAATGATACTCTTGCATATCCACCATTTGTACAATGGAAATTATTGGGTACTCCAAAGCAATCTAAACTCTCCCTGTCATGACAACGCACGCATACATTTCCAATAGTTTTACCATTTGTACTTGTTTCATAATTCAAATACTTCTCCTTGTCAGCATTCAAGACAACAATGACTTTATCATGTGTACACACTTTCCTCGAACCATTCATTTTTACTTTTTAAACTAAAATATGATGCAGATGTCAATCCTTCCAATGTAGAAAAATTACTGATTTAATAGATGCAATAAAGTAGGTAGTGTCGTTAACCAGGCATAGAGTATCACTGGGAAAGCCGCTTCGTGTTTATGAGCAAGCATAGAGAATGATTGGTACAGCCGCAACCATATTTCATGTTATTTTAAGATATGTAAAAAGGTTAAAAAAAACGTGTTAAAAAATAGTAAAAAAAAGTTAAAAAAAACTCAAAAAAGTATTAAAAATGGGGGAATGGGCCCCAAAAAGTTGGAGGGATGGGACCCCTTGGAGGTTGAGGTCCTTGATGGCTAGGGTAATTGATGTTTGCGGTCCTTGATGTTAAATTCCATAATCTTCTCACTTATCCCAATATTGTGTACTTGTTCATTCTAAGACATGTAAAAAAAAGTGGAAATAAATTTACTATGTTAAAAAATACACTTCAAAAAGTATAAAAATGGGGGGATGGCTCCCAAAAAATTGGAGGAAGGGGGCCCCTTGGAGATTGGGGTCCTTGATGGCTAGGGTCATTGATGGTTGCGGTCCTTGATGTTCAAATCCATAATCGTCTCACTAATCCCAATATTGTGTGCTTGTTCATTCTAAGACATGTAAAAAAAGTTGAAATAAAATTATTATGTGAAAAAAAATAAACTTCAAAAAATATAAAAAAGGGGGGATGGGTCCCAAAAAGTCGGAGGGAGGGGACCTCTTGGAGGTTGGGGTAGGGGACCTTACAACACTTCTAATGCTACTTGTGTATAAGACAGAACACCGTCAAGAACCGCTCAAATATCTAAGACATGTAAGAAAAAGTTGAAATAAAATTATCATGTTAAAAAAAACTTAAGAAAATATTAAAAGAAAATGGGGGGAGGGGCCCAAAAAAGTTAGGGGGAGGGGGCCCCTTGGAGGTTGGGGTAGGGTACCTAAAACACTTCTATTGCTGCTTGTGTATTATACAGAACACCGTCGAGAACCGCTCAAATATCTAAGATATGTAAAAAAATACCATGTTAAAAAAGAACTTAAAAAAATATGTAAAAAATGGGGGAGGGGGCCCAAAAGAGTTCGAGGGAGGGGGCCCCTTGGAGGTTGGGCTAGGGGACCTTACAACACTTCAAATGCTACTTGTTTATTATACAGAACACAATCGAGAACAACCCAAATAAAAAATAATATGTATCTCTTAATAGAGTTAGCATTTCCTGAGATGCCTTACCTTTTTCGTTTCTACTCCTTCCATATTTATCCCCTAAAATATCTCAATCTGTTTCGCCCAAATAATCTCAAAAATTTCGATTAATTTGTTTCGCCCAAATAGTCCCCTAAACGTAATTTCTGAATGTTCCTTTTGTTTTGGCATCCCTGCGCTGTCACATTTAAAATTCTCAGAAAACCATTCCCCGCGTTAAATATATTCAATCTGTTTTGATCTCGTTTGAATTTCTGAAAAATTATCTAAGGTATTCCTAGTTAGACTATAAAGGCTTCGAAAGAATATTAATATTTATCTCTCAGACCAAAGAAAATGCAGCCTTTTAGTTTCGCAATTCCCTCATGGTACATTAGAATTCCCCTTCGATTATGCAAATCAATTTCCCAGGAATTTAGTCTGATCTTGTCTCCTTTGTAGATCAATAACATTTTCCCAAGTTTTTACCAAGAAAATTAAATCTCTTCCCTGCTTTTACCAAGGACATTAAATCTCTTCTCGGAATTAGAGAAGTGTTCCTACTCCTGAGGATTTGTGATTCCTGTCCTAATTGGTCCGCAAAATCTTTTGTGCTGGCCATCCCTGCGCTAAAGCATTTGTTCCTACAACGCTGGGAAATAAGTCAAATTTTAGCTTGTGCCAACAAAAAAACTGTGTTAACAATAACTTTCTTAAGAAATCTCTGTGTCCAAGAGCCAGAACGAGCTCCTGATTTGCTTTAATAATGAGTTAAATTGAAAGTATATTTAACCCCATCTACTGCCGCTCACCCTGTATCTAATACCCCGTATTGCTTTCCTTATTGCAAATATTTTTGCAGAAAATTAGGCGCTTTATTTTAACTAGTAGTCTGTTTTATTGGAGGCACGGAGATTGGAGTTACTGGATTGAACTCCGCAGACCGAACATAGCTCATGTTGGTTTTGATTCAGGACTCAGATTGCTTTAACACCAATTCAGGACATCGTTCACTTCTGCCCTGATTCAAATGGATTAATAGTCTTGGCATCATCTCAGTTTAAGGAAGCTTCTGCGTACCAGCCTTTTTGTTGAGAAGTTGAAGAGAAAGGCAGTAGAAGCGAAAGGATTATTTTCGACGGGATTTGGGAGGGTCACGGACCTAATCTGTAGATTTAAGTATACAGATTAAAAAAGGTAAAAAAAAGGTAAAGGATGCGGCACTAGACCCTTAAGGTCCGAACCGGCGGTGCTGATCTCCGTTTCGTGGCCCTTCAGCCAGGAAGTGCAATGGGGGGCTGGGGGCCAGCCAACCTATTACACAGATTAAAAGGCCTTTTATGACTCCGTTTTTAAAAAAGGTGCAATATTCCCACTGTTTAGACCGTGAAGATTTGGCTACCTGGATTAATATAATACTTCAGAAACAAATTTGGGCTATACATTTGCCCATTAAGGAGGGGGGGGAGAAATACAGCGCGTCTGCATGCCTAATGTGTTAGGTACAATTATTCCACATATCGTGCAGTAAGAATTAATTTCTAACTCAAAACTGTCCAAATACTTTAACCCCACCCCACTCATTCTAATGTGCTAATATATAGCCCAAATAATATATTTTCTATCTGTTCTGTTATTTCTCTTTGTCTTGTCTGACGCTAAGCTGAAAGAAAGTAACTAAAAAAGTCGGTTCTATGATTCGTCAATGAATGGCCAACTTCATCGGTAGGGGGTTTATCATACAAGTACCATTCGTCTTATTAAATTTTGAATGAAATCCAAATCTAAAAATTTTTAACTGATACCATGCATTACAGGGGTACCGTGATTGAATATGCCACAGGAGGTAAGCTGGATGCCCTCCAATCTCTTTGGTTCATTAAAAATGTCACCATAAAATTAAATTCCCGATGGAATCATTCCTGGTAGTGATAACCATCCCTTCTACGTGAATTGGTTGAAAAAAAGACATCACAACCGATACAGTAATGCTACTGCCTTAATTCTGATTTCAAATATGTAGAACTCACAAGATTTGACAGGATTCTTCTGAAGTTATTATTAAAAGCAAATCAAAGCAACATTGAATTTTACGGAAGGTTTAGTGTGGTTTTGTGGGGGGGGGGAGATTTTTGCACTCCCAAAAAATGGTATAGCTCAGGTAGATTATACCATTAAATTTAAAATGTCTGCGGATTTTGGAATGGAGTACTTAACTTTCTATCTATAAGAAAAAATTTCTTATTTTTTCCTAGTAAGTAAGATTAAGAATGCTTTTTTACTTATCTTGCTTTTCATAGCCAACGAAAGGAGTTCCGCAACGAGTCTTAGTTTGCCGCAGTATATAGAATATACCTGAATTTTAGCGTCACAGGTTCTTGTTTTAAGTAGAAAGAGGTTGTCAAAGTTGATAGACTAGCAACCACTTTGCTCAAAATTAACAAACAGCAAAAGGGACCGAAAAAGCCAAGTTAAATCCAAAAACACATGCAAATATGTTGGTTTGAACAAAATTCTACTCACCCTACTTTCTCGAAACCCATGTTTGGGATAAGTGTTTAAATTGAAACCTCGAATTATGATTACGTATTCTAAATAAAAATCACAGTTTATATAATTATCACAGTTTATATAATTATTACAGTTTAGATAATTATATAAACTGTGATAAAAATGCACAAATGTTTATCGAAGAAAAAACTCTTCGAGTGACTGTGAAATTGCGTCAAAAAATTGGACTGGGAATAAGCTATGGATTTGGATTATCAAAAATATATGGCTTGGTATGAAGTTGCTAATAGTTAACAAACTTTTTGTCGTTGCAAGGAAATGGGTCCGCTGTTCAAAATTGTTGACAATGATTTTTCTCAGACCTTGGAAGCACACATTAAAACAGGTTTCCCTGCATGAATAAGTAACATCAGTAACATGAATAAGATACATCACTTTATAGGCTCTCCCTCAGGAAATAGAGATAACCTATTACTTCATTAATTTTGACAGTTAGGTTCCGACAAGGAATCAATCAATTAGGCAATCAATTAATCTCGCTAATACCCTGAATAAGTAGTGAAATACAGCAAAAATTTACTTTAGCCTACTAAAATATAAATACACAGTATTAGAGGTAGAAATCCAGTTGTAAACTTGGGCTTCTTGCACACAAAAATTGAAAATCATAGACACCGCAGTAGCGCTGCCTAAGTAAAGATCGATGTGGCCACAATCTATTATTTACTCATTTATCTATTTATTTTTAGACCAGAGCACTTCGTATAGAATTAGTTGTCGTACTAGGAATTTCGAAAGGGGTGCATTGAATTGGAAATTCAAAGGGCTAGTGTCCTTTTTAATAGTCGAAAGTGATTGGAGGGCACCCCCCCCACCTACCTCCAATTAAAATTTTGATGAATGAGTGCTGAAAACCACCATGGATTTTCAAGACCAGAACATAATTTGCACTTTACTAGAAAAAAACATGACCGTGGGTTGTCAGTTTGTTATACATTGGCTGATATTCATTCCTTAAAGTTTCAAGAATTTTTTATTTATTAAAGCGAAGAAAGTGAAAACATTTGAAATATGTATTTTGTTTTCAGTAAAGAGTAGAACCCTATCAGGAGGTCCGGAACGGACACACGTGCTGTCATCTACAATTGAATCTAACGCCGACGGGACATAATTTATTCAAGTTTTATCGATCGAGTCTAATGGGGTCAAGGTCAATTGATTTGTTGTTGCTTGTCTAGGTGTAATGACACTGGGGGGTGAAGCTTGCACATGTGCATTGACAATGGGGAAGATATGTATTGATCTAGGACAAGAGGGGGGAAGTGAATTTCCGAGAAATTGATTTACATAATCGGTGGGGAGAATGTATTGATGCAATAACTGGAAACAGGATCACGTGTCTCCTTCTAAGCCAATCAGGGAGTCGGAAATATTAGCGGGAGAGGATTGTAGAGAATATAAGGAAAGGATTTTTGCTATAGTTTTTATTAGTCTGTGAATAGAATTCAAAGGAGCGAGAACAGTTTGACTTTACTCATTTGGATATATTTGTGCTGATGATGAGTGGAATGTTTACCCTATTAGAAGTTGATAGTGGGGTTGATGGCAGTAATACAAGAGGACCAAACATTGCGGTGGAAATAACGAGAGGATAACGGATTTGTCTGGAATGGGATGAAGTATATGCAAGATATGTAATATCCTTGAGCAAATTTAAAATGGAGGATCAACTATAATTCGCTACAAAAGTTGATATAGTGCATGTGAATAGACTTCAATGTGATTTAAGTGCATTAATGAAACATATCGAAGACAAAAAACTGTATCGCTAATTTTACATGTCTACTATTATTGTTGTAATTATCCAATGAAATTGTTTCGAAATCGAAAAGGTTCTCTTTCTTTTTGTTAGAATGTTAGGCTAACGAATCAAGGTCAGTCTAGAGTCAGCAGTCGGAGTTAAAGGATTGAAAAATGAATAAATTCGAGAAAGAGAGAATAATATGGAATCTGGTGTTTATGGAAAAACATTTGATTTTGGATGATGATTTTCTCGAGTTATCTCTTCAACGCAGGATATTCTCTCGGGGAACACTTGACAATATAATGAAAACTGATTCTCACCCATTGGACTATTGTATGATGCTTTGTCGATGTGACTCAAATGCTTATACTCACTTTATTGATATATTAATTGGAACAAAGCAGAATAATACCGTGGATATACTTTTGAAAACATTGCCATAAATTCCATGTAGATGGCTCCCCCACCATTCGAAAGAGGTGACGTCACAGAGCTACTCCTCTCACCTTACCTCCACCCTGAATTTATCGAACGAGGACGATCAGTTTCGTTTTTAGCTGTGAGAGAGTTGACATCGAAAACAAAAAAAAATGTTCTATACATGTCCACTATGCATGTACACTCTTGGCAGTTGGACTACATGTGAGAATTGTACAATTATTGATGACTATAGTGAAAAGTACAAATTATGTAATCCTTGTAAATTACATAGAGGATATGCTGTACAAATTAAAGTATGTAATTCCTGTCTTGAAGAGATTTGTGACTCTCACCCTAGAGGACATCTGTGCTCCAATTGTCACTATGACAAATGTGATCAGTGGGAGAATACTTACCCCGCTATGATTCGAAAGAATCCCAAACGTGATTTTAGTTTATTTCAACGAGATTGGTATAGTCGTGGATTTAAATTATTCTGGGAGGAAGAATCGGGTCTACGATTCAACTGTTGGGGTAACAAGACAATTTGGTTTCTATGTCATCATTGTAACGACACTGCCTATTATGACTATAAACCAAGAGATATTTATTTGGCTGTGACGGAATGTGATTCACCATTTGAAAACACTGTATGTGATATTGCTTCAAATAGACAGATTGAAACTCGTGAATTTTATAATTTGAATGCAAATAATATCATTGACTAAACAAAGAGATATGACAAGAGTGAAGTGACATTATACTGCAGAAAATGTGACCCTGACTTTGCAGCCAATCAAGATCAATATACAGTGAATCCAAATGAATATACCGGCATTAGTGGTTCACGACAGATGCCTATAAACCGAAGAAGAAATCTAAAGTGAACATTTAAAGACATTGTTGTATATATACATTTTATTAATAAACAAATTCACATACATTTTTTAAGCACTTTACTCTTAGGGCACCAAAATCAATATTATACAGGTCTGAGAGGATATTTTCCACCATAAAATCGTTCAGACATGGATTGTCTACATAAATGTTGAGAAACTGCGTGTAAGTATAGCCACGACATCGGAACACAAAATATAATAGTGCATGGAAGCCACAGCTATTAGTCGGCAGATCCTGCACTCTCCTCCGATTTTGAATAATATTTTTCCCACTGCTCTCAATATAGTTGCTGATGTGGGGAGTGTAGAATGTATAGGGTAGGCCAAGAGGATCAAAAAATTCAATCGTCTTCATTGTTTGAAAGATGCACAGCCTATGACCCGTCAGCAGAGTCGACGGACTGCTATTAACAATAGGTATATAACAAAAGGTATTGTTTCCACTTTGAATTTTTCCAAGAAAGTCCGAGGGCAGACAATAGGATTTGTACTGGGACATATAGGGGTCCATATTAAATACATTGATTATTTGACTGGTGTTCATGGCGCCAAGTCTAGTAAAACACTGCCTTTGGGAGTGATTTCCTAATAGGTTTCATATTGATTTAGTGAGATTAGTGCAATACTCTCAGCTAATGCGTCGGCAAATGTACACTCTAAACGCACACTCCCCGTTCATACTTTACTCATATCTTGTGTGCCAGACAAATCCAATACAATGATACCATGTGTTTTAGCGAACATGTCTTCGGTTATACCATTTTCAAATAGTTAGGAATCATGATCTAGGGTTTGCATGGTCAACTCATACAATGTTCTATAGGATTTATCAAAAGATAGATTGTAGAGTGGGATGCCGTTTACTTTGCGGACAAGAGATGAAAGCCCAAACATTTCGAATTTATGTGGACATCCAGTCCACGATCCTATTGCACTGGCACTTTTTACAAATGCCAAAGCGAGTTTTGACGGAATTTCGGCATTGATAAAGGATGAGTCGGTGACGGTGCGTGACCCCACGGTAATATGACGTTGATTGGTGATTGTTTGAGGAACAAGTAGTTTAATATTATTTCCACTGGCTCTCAGTTTTTCCACTGCCAAAGAAACAGAACTCATAACTTGTTGTTTTGCGTACATGTAGTATTGCTGAGGTGAGGGAGAGAGTCACATCAGGATTGGCATCAAGTTCTTTTCTCAATATGAATTTGGATGGAGCAAGCGTTAATTTTATATCCACCTTAATATTGGGTGGTAACCATTGGGGTATATTAAATATTTCATGATATATTTTTCTAACTAGATGTAATTCGCTAGTTGTAGCATTTTTAAGTGCATCTGTACTATCAGTATTAGTAATATATTCATATCCATTGGAGGTGCCTCTCATTTCCTTGTATGACTTGGGTGTCATCAGCAAGAATTGCATATAGCTTGTATAATTTGAGAGATTGTTGCTTGTTCTCACCAGCGTGCCATTGATGAAGACACTGATTTGTCGAAATAAATTATGTAATATACAATTTTCATAGGATATTCCATCGGCAAGAATTGGCAATGTATTATTGGATTTCAGGACTTTCATTTGTAAATCTATAAATGTCGAAGACATGTCCATAAAGTAGTCTTCATTGGAATAAATTAGAAGTGGATATTATCGGAGAGGGGTTGTTGAGGATAAAATTGTTCATAGTATCCATGCTTGACACTCACATCAACATTTTCTGCATTGAATAGATTCTATGAGGAGGTGATTGAAGGTTGGGAATCCTTATGCGGTAGGTAGGACATCTTAGGAAAAGAAATCTAGTTTCGATCTAATAAATCTCTTCCTGGGGTTTCTTCTTCTTCTACTACTGTTTACAGTACGTGTCGGCTTTTTCCTTCTTTTCTTTGACAGGGGTGATGTCTTTCGTTTCTGACCTGAGTAAAGACTGGTGAGTGATGCATTGTTTCTCGACCTTTTTAAACCTTTTCCATTTTGTTTTAATCTCTCGCCAAGGGTTCGCGCACTGGACCTAAGATTTTCCGAAGCACTTTTTTTAAAATCCTTGCCAGAGCCCCAATCGTATAGTGTAGAGGATGCCAAATCTGTCGCAGCCGGTACAAGATATTTTCTAGCCAAAGGTAGTGCAGAGCGAAACAGCTTAGCAAACCAACTGCCAAGTTCGTAGCCAGACATTGACGAGCGACCTTTGTAATAGTCCATTCCGTTGCCCTGTTGTCTTAGGCAAAGAGTATTAACATAGCAGTCAATATCAGGAAAAATGAATACCACTTTTCTATTAGACATTCTTGTTGTTGAACGATGGGTCGAAAATGGCACGTAATCTCAGCCAAACTTTTGATATTGCTATAGGATCACCTAATTCAGTTCTTAGTGTTGACTGACAGAGTTCCAAATAAGAAGTGTTTACAGAAATATACTGAAGATACTTTATATTGTAGTGGTGAATATGTTCTTGATTGGTTTTTCGCTCAAGAACTCTTAGGAGGGGAACATTGCTATTGCCAACCTGGGATGTTTCCACAAATGAAGCATAGAGAAATACACAAGTGTCTGAGGCGAAACCAGGTCGTTAATCAGCAAAAATAACATTATTTATCCCGTGAACAGTTGCAGCATTTCTACCATTGATCATATTCTGTTTAAAACCAAGAACATCTCTCAGATTATCCTTGAGATGAATCATTTCAGTGTCGACAGGTGAGGTAATGTAAATCCTATCGTATTCCATTGAATAATTAAAAGGAATGAACCATTCCTACGATATGAGATTTTTCTATTGATTTTTGCACACAATTTGACATGAGGATATTCACTGGATTTAAGTGCTTCAACCCATTCATACTCTGCAAAGAGTGACCAATCGAATGGTATAACTTTTATCTCATATTTACGATCTTTTCTCAGGATTTCGTAGGCATTTTTGAGAATACATTCGACAAGAGCCACTTCACACTCTTTCCATTGTCGTCAAATTTGATGGTGGGGGAGAGTTTCGTCAAAAAATCACTTGTTCTATTCAAGTCATTGTAGAGAGGATCAGAAACATTGGACATGAAATTCACATAGAAATCATTGGGCATTGTTAATATCTTCAGCCCTGACCCAAGAATCAAAATCAGAGTTGTTGGACACTTTAAAAAGTTTGGTGCTACATAAATAATTCCCCTTTTCAAAAATATTGGTGGTTCTATTAATTCGAACAGTATCACCAACATTGAATTTCTTCTTTTTATTCTTCTTCTCATTACCACCATTAGAATATTGCTTTAGAAAAGCATCAAATGTATTTTTACTGCAATGAACTTCCCGAGGGCTTGAGTTGGACAGGGAACGATTAGGTCGTTGGTTATATACCTGCATGATTTTATCTAAATCATGAATAAAAGCAGGTGTGTTTTTCAGTGTACAATATCTTGAAACTAATATACGAATCGTTCTAATCAATCGTTCAGCCAATGCAGCCTTTATCGGGCTGTGACTATGATAACGTGCTGTATTATATTTCAATAGAACCTTTTGCACATGAGGATTAACAAATTCGCTATCGCGATCTGATCGAATTTTTCTATAGTAATCCTGTTCAAGAATACTTTCAATGGCCTGAGCAACTTCAACACCTCTCTTTGACCGTAATGGAATGGCATAGGCATAGCGACTAAAGACACTGATTGCCACTAGAATATATTTGTAGGATGCATTGTGAAACCGTTGAATTGCGTCCTGAGTTGAAAGATCCGTTTGCATTATATGCAGAGGGAAAAAGGCTTTAGTTTGTCGATATTGTTTTTCACGAAGCCTGCGATTCCCTTGCAGTATGTAACTCGGTTCATTCTGTAGATACTCTTTTGCTTTTTTTAATGTGCTGTCAGAGACAACTTTAGAAAGTGTTTTGGGGGAACTTAGACTTCGTGCTTCACCAATATTTTCAAAGACATGCTTCAGAACTTCAACCATTTTGAACGCAAACACGTAGTGTAATGTCCACTCCCCTTTTTCATACTGGAGGGTGAACCAATCCGTCTTCGCTTTTGACTAGCAGCCACAGGTGTTATAAAATCATTGCTGCTGCTGCTGGTATTTTCCAATATTGAATCTTCTTCTTTTTTAAATGGTGGTAGTGTTGGCGTTGTCGGAGGACTATATTCTCTTAGTTTTTTGTAGAATTTGCTTATTGCCAATAAGACTTTTGGGAAAGTTTGTTGCATTTAGAAAGGCGTATAGATTATTATCAAATGATAAAAGTCCTTTACGATTCTTCACCATATCACAAACTAAATCAACTAGATTATAACTTTTTCCCTGAATTATAATTCGTTTCCCTGCGCTGTCGACTTGAACTTGATGATCAAACCAGTTTCCAACATGAGATATGATAATACTCTTTTACTCTGTTCTCGATAGGTCACTGGCAATAGGTTTCCAATTGTTGACACTATAGAATTCAATCCTTCTCCTTTGATTGCACTGCAGAATCTTGAGGAGATGTTTCCTGTTTAGAGGGATCTGTGATAACAGCGGGTCTCTCAAGATAAGGTCTATGTTTGTCCACACGTCGCAATGCATCTTGAAGTAAAAGCAGTTTTTTATCATCAGCAATATTCTCATCATTAATGAATTTGCTTAGATTATCTTCAAAATGTTTGACGGGCGAGAGGACAAGTTCAAATGGCGTCAATTTATAGGGTTTAGCCATTCTCTAGAGAAAACTGTTTATAAGTCCTGCAATTATTGGTAGTAAAAGTGTAAAAAAGCTACCGCCCGCTTGAAGGAGACGTTTTCTTTTAAAAATTTAATTTTCCCTTGTTTTTGCAAGCCAAGACGCGTACAGTGGAACGATGTTGCTTTGTCTGTTATCTAACATCTTCTGGCAAGTGTACATTGCCCTCAGTTAAATTTAAACAAAGTTCAGATATTAGATTAATGAAATCATTGTCAACACCATGTTTGAGTATAGCCTTCCTGAGTGGAGGTTTTGAAGTGCCTAAAACGGAAAATAAATGCCGTTGTTCGTGTAGTTTCTTCTGTGTCATAATGGCAACTAATAGCCTTTTCTACTGTTCACCAGAAGATATACTGTAATTTCTTTGTCGAAAATATAGGTGACTACACGTAGATCCTCGGGTGTGCTCTGATTAAGATCTATCAAAATGTAGCCGTAGGGCTTATTTGTTGCCTGAGTATACGCATACAGGAGAAATTTAGGGGCGCCTGGATATATTTGCTTATTGAGAGTTATTAGTGAGCTAGAATCACGAACAACTCGGTAGATAATATAGATGGTGCAATTCAAAGTAAGGGTTCTCATACATTTGCTCTGATGAAACGGATTGTGTAGAACTAGGGTTATGGAAATCTGTTCATGATGAGAGCAAACAGTGAACAGCTGTAGCATTCCCTGTGAGAACTGTTTAATGGATTCAGCCAAATCATCAATAATCAGCAACGAGTTTGGTTCAATACTATTGAAAACATGAAATCCCCGTATAAATTGTATTGGTATGGGTGTGGCAATGGCTTTTATTTGATCATAGGACTCCTGCCAAATACTATGGCAATAATAAAATGTTTTTGGAAAAACCAAAGAAAATTTATTATTGCTATAGTATTGGGCAGGAGTCCTATGATCAAATAAAAGCCATTGCCACACCCATACCAATACAATTCATACGGGGACTTGATGTTTTCAATAGTATTGAACCAAACTCGTGGCTGATTATTGAAGATTTGGCTGAATCCATTGAACAGTTCTCACAGGAAATGCTACAGCTGTTCACTGTTCGCTCTCATCATGAACAGATTTCCATAACCCTAGTTCTGCACAATCTGTTTCATCAGAGCAAATGTATGAGAACCCTTGCTTTGAATTGCACCATCTATATTATCTACCGAGTTGTTCGTGATTCTAGCTCACTAATAACTCTCAATAAGCAAATATATCCAGGCGCCTCTAAATTTCTGCTGTCAACGTACACTCAGGCGACAAATAAGCCCTACGGCTACATTTTGATAGATCTAAATCAGAGCACACCCGAGGATCTACGTGTAGTCACCGATATTTTCGACAAAGAAATTACAGTATATCTTCCGGTGAACAGTAGAAAAGGCTATTAGTTGCCATTATGGCACTGAAGAAACTACACGAACAACGGCATTTATTTTCCGTTTTAGGCACTTCAAAACCTCCACTCAGGAAGGCTATACTCAAACATGGTGTTGACAATGATTTCATTAATCTAATATCTGAACTTTGTTTAAATTTAACTGAGGGCAATGTACACTTGCCAGAAGATGTTAGACGACAGACAAAGCAACATCGTTCCACTATACGCGCCGGGCTTGCAAAAACAAGGGAAAAATTTTTAAAAGAAAATGTCTCCTTCAAGCGGGAGGTAGCTTTTTTATACTTTTACTGCCAATAATTGCAGGACTTGTAAGCAGTTTTCTCTAGAGAATGGCTAAACCCTATAAATTGACGCCATTTGAACTTGTCCTCTCGCCCCTCGAACATTTTGAAGACAATCTAAGCACATTCATTAATGATGAGAACATTGCTGATGATAAAAAACTGCTTTTACTTCAAGATGCATTGCGACGTGTGGACAAACATAGACCTTATCGTGAGAGACCCGCTGTTATCACAGATCCCTCTAAACAGGAAACATCTCCTCAAGATTCTGCAGTGCAATCAAAGGAGAAGGAATTGAATTCTATAGTGAACAACAATTGGGAACCTATTGCCAGTGACCTATCGAGAACAGAGTAAAAGAGTATTATCATATCTCATGTTGGAAACTGGTGGTGATCATCAAATTCAAGTCGACAGCGCAGGGAAACGAATTATAAATCAGGGAAAAAGTTATAATCTAGTTGATTTAATTTTTTATATGGTGAAGAATCGTAAAGGACTTTTATCATTTGACAATAATCTATACGCCTTTCTAAATTTATCAAACTTTCCCAAAAGTCTTATTGGCAATAAGCAAATTCTAAAAAAAACTAAGAGAATATAGTCCTCCAACAACGCCAACACTACCACCATTTAAAAAAGAAGAAGATTCAATATTGGAAAATACTAGCAGCAGCAGTGATTTTATAACACCTGTGGCTGCTAGTCAAAAGCGAAGACGGATTGGTTCACCCTCCAGTATGCAAAAGGGGAGTGGACATTACACTACGTGTTTGCGTTCAAAATGGTTGAAGTTCTGAAGCATGTCTATGAAAATATTGGTGAAGCGGGAAGTCTAAGTTCCCCCAAAACGCTTTCTAAAGTTGTCTCTGACAGTACATTAAGAAAAGCAAAAGAGTATCTACAGAATGAACCGAGTTACTCACTGCATCGGAATCGCAGGCTTTGTGGAAAACAATATCGACAAACTAAAGCCTTTTTCCCTCTGCATATAATGCAAACGGATCTTTTAACCCTAGACACAATTCAACGGCGTCACAATGCACCCTACAAATATATTCTAGTGGCAATCAGTGTCTTTAGTCGCTATGCCTATGCCATTCCATTACGGTCAAAGAGAGGTGTTGAAGATGCTCAGGCCATTGAAAATATTCTTGATCAGGATTGCTATGGAAAAATTCAATCAGATCGCGATAGCAAATTTGTTAATCCTCATGTGCAAAAGGTTCTATTGAAGTATAATACAGCACTTTATCACAGTCACAGCCCGATAAAGGCTGCATTGGCTGAACGATTGATTAGAACGATTTGTCTATTAGTTTCGAGATATTGTACACTGAAAAACACACCTGCTTTTATTCATGATTTAGATAAAATCATGCAGATATATAACCAACGACCTCATCGTTCCCTGTCCAACTCAAGCCCTCGGGAAGTTCATTTCAGTGAAAATACATTTGATACTTTTCTAAAGCAATATTCCAATAGTGGTAATGAGAAGAAGACGAAAAAGAAGAAATTCAATGTTGGTGATACTGTTCGAATTAATAGAACCACCAATATTTTTGAAAAGGGGAATTATTTATGGAGCACTGAACTTTTTAAAGTGTCCAAAATCCTAGACACCGAACCCACGACATATCGACTGCGAGACACCAAAGATGATGAGATTCTCGGCGGTTTTTATGAATATGAACTGCAAAAAGTTAGAAACACTAGTGAAATCTATCAAATTGAAAAGATATTAAAGAATACTCATAGGGGCAAGAGACAGTTGCTTGTTCGCTGGCTAGGATATAACTCTGATTTTGATTCTTGGATCAGTGCTGAAGATATTAACAATGCCCAATGATTTCTATGTGACTTTCATGTCCAATTTTTCTGATCCTCTCTACAATGACGTGAATAGAACGAGTGATTTTTGGACGAAACTCTCCCCCACCATCAAATTCGACGACAATGGAAAGTATGAAGTGGCTCTTTTCAACTGTATTCTCAAAAATACCTACGACATCCTGAGAAAAGATCGTAAATATGAGATAAAAGTTATACCATTCGATTGGTCACTCTTTGCAAAGTATGAATGGGTTGAAGCACTTAAATCCAGTGAATATCCTCATGTCACATTGAAATATAAAGAATATGGTAATATGATGGAATTGTGTGCAAAAATCAATAGAAAAATCTCATATCGTAGGAATGGTTCATTCCATTTTAATTATTCAATGGAATACGATAGGATTTACATTACCTCACCTGTCGACACTGAAATGATTCATCTCAATGATAATCTACGAGAGGTTCTTGGTTTTAAACAGAATATGATCAATGGTAGAAATGCTGCAACTGTTAACAGGATAAATAATGTTATTTTTGCTGATTATCGACCTGGTTTCGCCTCAGACACTTGTATATTTCTTTACGCTTCATTTGTGGAAACATCCCGGGTTGGCAATAGCAATGTTCACCTCCTAAGAGTTCTTGAACGAAAAATCAATCAAGAACATATTAATCACTGCAATATGAAGCATCTTCAGTATATTCCTGTAAACACTTCCTATTTGGAACTCTGTCAGTTAACACTAAGAACTGAAATAGGTGACCCTCTCGCAATATCAAAAGGTTTGGGTGTGATTACATGCCGTTTTTGACCCATCGTTCAACAACAAGACGTATAATAGAAAAGTGGTATTCATTTGTCCTGATATTGACTGCTATGTTAATACTCTTGGCCCAAGACAACAGGGCAACGGAATGGACTATTACAAAGGTCGCTCGTCAATGTATGGCTACGGTCTTGGCAGTTGGTTTGCTAAGCTGTTTCGCTCTGCACTACCACTGGCTAGAAAATATATTGTACCGGCTGTGACACATTTTGCATCCTCTACACTATATGATTGGGGCTCTGGCAAGGATTTTCAAAAAAGTACTTCGGAAAATCTTAGGACCAGTGCGTGAACCCTTGGCCAGAGATTAAAACAAAATGGAAAAGGTTTAAAAAGGTCGAGAAACAATGCATCACTCACCAGTCTCTACTCAGGTCAGAAACGAAAGACATCACCCCTGTCAAAGAAAAGAAGGAAAAAGCCGACACGTACTGTAAACAGTAGTAGAAGAAGAAGAAACCCCAGGAAGAGAATTGTTAGATCGAAACTAGATTTCTTTTCCTAAGATGTCCTACCTACCGCATAAGGATTCCCAACCTTCAATCACCTCCTCATAGAATCTATTCAATGCAGAAAATGTTGATGTGAGTGTCAAGCATGGATACTATGAAAAAATTTTATCCTCAACAACCCCTCTCCGATAATATCCACTTTCAAATTTATTCCAACGAAGACTACTTTATGGACATGTCTTCGACATTTATAGATTTACAAATGACAGTCCGGAAATCCGATAATACATTGCCAATTCTTGCCGATGGAATATCCTATGAAAATTGTATATTACATAATTTATTTCGACAAATCAGTGTCTACATCAATGGCACGCTGGTGAGCACAAGCAACAATCTCTCAAATCATACAAGCTATATGCAATTCATGCTGATGACCCCCAAGTCATACAAGGAATTGAGAGGCACCTCCAATGGATATGAATATATTACTAATACTGATAGTACAGATGCACTTAAAAATGCTACAACTAGCGAATTACATCTAGTTGGAAAAATATATCATGAAATATTTAATATACCCCAATGGTTATCACCCAATATTAAAGTGGATATAAAATTAACGCTTACTCCATCCAATTACATATTGAGAAAAGAACTTGATGCCAATCCTGATGTGACTCTCTCCCTCACCTCAGCAATACTATATGTACGCAAACAACAAGTTATGAGTTCTGTTGCTTTGGCAGTGGAAAAACTGAGAGCCAGTTGAAATAATATTAAACTTCTTGTTCCTCATACAATCACCAATCAACGTCATATTACCGTAGGGTCACGCACCTTCACCGACTCATCCTTTATCATGGCGAAATTCCGTCAAAACTCGCTTTGGCATTTGTAAAAAGTGCCAGTGCAATAGGATCGTGGACTGGGTGTCCACATAAATTCGAAATGTTTGGGCTTTCATCTCTTGTCCGCAAAGTAAACCGCATCCCACTCTACAATCTATCTTTTGATAAATCCTATAGAACATTGTATGAGTTGACCATGCAAACCCTAGATCATGATTTCCAACTATTTGAAACCGTAGAAATGTTCGCTAAAACACATGGTATCATTGTGTTGGATTTGTCTGGCACACAGGATATGAGTATAGTACGAACGGGGAGTGTGCGTTTAGAGTGTACATTAGCCGACCCATTGGCTGAGAGCATTGCACTAATCTCACTAAATCAATATGAAGCCTATTGGGAAATCACTCCCGAAGGCAGTGTTCTACTAGACTTGGCGCCATGAACACCAGTCAAATAATCAATGTATTTAATATGGACCCCTATATGTCTCAGTACAAATCCTATTGTCTGCCCTCGGACTTTCTTGGAAAAATTCAAAGTGGAAACATTACCTTAATTATTGTTAATAGCAGTCCGTCGACTGTGCTGACGGTTCATTGGCTGTGCATCTTTCAAACAATGAAGACGATTGAATTTTTTTATCCTCTTGGCCTCCCTATACATTCTACATTCCCTACATCAGCAACTATATTGAGAACAGTGGGAAAACTATTATTCAAAATCGGAGGAGAGTGCAGGATCTGACGACTAAAAGCTGTGGCTTCCATGCACTACTATATTTTGTGTTCCGATGTCGTGGCTATACTTACACGCAGTTTCTCAACATTTATGGTGACAATCCACGTCTGAACGACTTTTTAGTGGAAAATATCCTCTCAGATCTGTATAATATTGATTTCGGTGCCCTAAGAGTAAAGTGCTTAAAAAATGTATGTGAATTTGTTTATTAATAAAATGTATATATACAACAATGTCTTTAAATCTTCACTTTAAATTTTTTCTTCGGTGTATAGGCAACTGTCGTGAACCGCTAATGCCGGTAAATCATTTGGATTCACTGTATATTGATCTTGATGGGCTGCAAAGTCAGGGTCACATTTTCTACAGTATAATGTAACTTAACTCTTGTCATATCTCTTTGTATAGTCAATGATACTATTTGCATTCATATTATGAAATTCACAGGTTGCAATCTGTCTATTTGAAGGAATATCACATTCAGTGTTTTCAAATGGTGAATCACATTCCGTCACATCCAAATAAAAATCACTTGGTTTATAGTCATAATAGGCAGTGTCGTCACAACGATGACGTAGAAACCAAATTGTCTTGTTACCCCAACAGTTGAATCGTAGACCAGATTCTTCCTCCCAGAATATTTTAAATCCACGACGATACCAATCCTGTAGAAATAAACTAAAAACACATTTGGGATTCTTTCCAATCATACCGGGGTAAGTATTCTACCACTGATCACACTTGTCATAGTGACAATTGGAGCATAGATGTCCTCTAGGGTGAGAGTCACAAATCTCTTCAAGACAGGAATTACATCCTTTAATTTGTGCAGCATATCCTCTATGTAATTTACAAGGATTATATAATTTGCACTTTCCACTATAGTCATCAATAATTGTACGATTCTCACATAGAGTCCAACTGCCAAGAGTGCACATGCATAGTGGACATGTATAGAACATTTTTTTTTGGTTTCCGATGTCAACTCTCTCACAGCTAAAACGAAACTGATCGTCCTCGTTCGATAAATTCAGGGTGGAGGTAAGGTGAGAGGAGTAACTCTATGACGTCACCTCTTTCGAATGGTGGGAGAGCCATCTACATTGAATTTATGCCAATGTTTTCAAAAGTATATCCACGATATTATTCTGCTTTGTTACAATTAATATATCAGTAAATTGAGTATAAGCATTTGAGTCACATCGACAAAGCTTCATACAATGGTCCAATGGGGGAGAATCAGTTTTCATTATATTGTCAAGTGTTCCCCGAGAGAATATCCTGCGTTGAAGAGATAACTCGAGAAAATCCACATCCAAAATCAAATGTTTTTCCATAAACACCAGATTCAATATAATTATCTCTTTCTCGAATTTATTCATTTTTCAATCCTTTCACTCTGACTGCTGACTCTAGACTGACCATGATTCGTTAGCCTAACATTCTAACAAAAAGAAAGGGAACATTTTAGATTTCGAAACAATTTTATTGGATAATTACAACAATAATAGTAGACATGTACAATTAGCGATACAGTTTATTGTCTTCGAAATGTTTCACTAATGCACTTAAAGCACATTGAAGTCTATTCACATGCGCTATATCAACTTTTGCAGCGAAACATAATTGATCCTCCATTTTAAATTTGCTCAAGGATATTACATATCTTGCATATACTTCATCCCATTCCAGACAAAGCCGTGATCCTCTCGTTATTTCCACCGCAATGTTTGGTGCTCTTGTATTATTGCCATCAACCCCACAATCAACTTCTAATAGGGTAAACATTCCACTCATCCTCAGCACAAATATATCCAAATGACTAAAGTCAAACTGTTCTCGCTCCTTTGATTTCTATTCACAGACTAATAAAAACTATAACAAAAATCCTTTCCTTATATTCTCTACAATCCACTCCCGCTAATATTTCCGACTTCCTGATTGGCTTAGAAGGAGACACGTGATCCTGTTTCCCGTTATCGGATCAATACATTCTCCCCACCGATTATGTAAATCAGTTTCTCGGAAATTCACTTCCCCCTCTTGTCCTAGATCAATACATCTCTTCCCCATCGTCAATGCGCATTTGCAAGCACCATCCCCAGTGTCATTACACCTAGAAAAACAACAACAAATCAATTGACCTTGACCCCTTTAGACTCGATCGATAATCCTTGAATAAATTATGTCCCGTTGGCGTTAGACTCAATTGTAGATGGCAGCACATGTGTTCGTTCCAGACCTCCTGATAGGGTTCTGCTGTAAAGTCCAGATTATGTTCTGGTCTTGAGAAGGAATAGAGTTTGTCACCACTCCCCTTGTTAATATTTACTCGTTTTGATTTTGACTCGTTTATTTATCGTAATTCTTGTTCGTTTTGGGTTTCATTTATTTAATGATGGTGATTTGCGATAGTTTTACGCTTGGAAGATTATTTGAATTTATTTCTGCTCAATTTTGGTTTAATAGAGCTCTTTACTTTTCTCTGAAAAAAAATAAAAGTTCAAAATAGGGATAAAATCCTTTTTTATAGACAGTGTATAGAAAACTAACAAAAAATACCAGATATTTCGGTCACATATACAGTGACCAAAATATATGGTATTTTTATGAATTTTCTATACACTGTCTATAAAAAAGGATTTTATCCCTATTTTGAACTTTTATTTTATCGTCATGGAAAGGCAGTGTGGTCTCCGAAATTACCTCTAAAAAAGTTTTGTGGATTTTTTTTTTAATTAATAGCAAGAAAAACCAAGACATGACACGAAAACCAAGTTTTTTTCTTAAAGTTTCCTACCTAAAATATAACTAATTTTCCCTTTTCTCCGTAACCTTTTTTACACGTTTAGGAGATGAATTTATACGGAAGAATAAAGGTTCTGTTACATAAAAACTTAAAAAAACTGCAAAATGTACACTTAGTAGGAAAGTTCTACTCCCTTGCATCATGGCTGTAGCGATGACTGGAACCTAGTAAAGGGTGAACCATTGCCCATAGTAACCGAAGTTTAAAAATATGTTTAAAAAAACTGTTCTTTGAGCAAAAATTTCCATTTAAAGTTAATTCAGGAATGATAACTGTTTTTTTCAATTAATCTTAATTGTAAGAAATTATTACTAAAATAAACACAAATGAACTTATAAAAAGAGCTTGAAAATTTTAAAATGGTATATGTACAAATCTAAGGATAACCAAACAGTTTCCAATAGGTCAATATTGGAAATTGATTGGCCTCTGCTACAAGCTTTGAGCCCACCGCTCAAAGCCTCCGCTACAGGCTTTGAGCCAACCACCCTAAAAAACAGGGAAAGTCATGGATTTGCATTGTTGGCATGCCACTCAATATTTATTTCTAGTTAGTTTTTCTGCCAAGGATAGCATGTTACCGCAAGTTTACAGAGAAATGTTAAATAACTTATTTGACAACTACTCTTTCTTCTGCGCAACTCCTAAAGATTTGCCTTAATATCTTAATCATAAAAAGCCACATGAGACCAAACATTACAATTTTAGATGCGATTTCTGGAGTGAAAATGCTGGGAAGCGTAAAAATGGTATCATTAAGATCTCTTTTATCGAAAGTTCTTAGTTGGAGGTTTCCAATCACTCCTCATGTATACTCCCCTTCCCAGTACCCTTGGTATTGAAAATAAAATAATGTGTTTTGAAAAAAAACTAATCAAGTGAAAAAAATGTTATTTATTCATTTCTATTACTATTAAGACAATTGAATATTTTACGTGCAAATTCTCTAAGACACTGGTGACAACATATTGCGGGGACTTTTTAGTTATCTGACAAAATTGAACATATCGCGTGGATCCTGATATCCAAAAGACGTGACTATGATATGAGTTACTACTTGTCATCAAGTTTTGTAGACATCTGACAATTACTTGTAGCAAATGCCCTTTCACAAGAATTGAACAAACCCTTTACCTTCCCCTACAGAAACCAAGCTGTGCTTAGAAGCCCAAAAGAAACGTATGGAGTCACTAGGTCTTTATTCCCAGTCAGTTCTATAATTATCTGACGTCTCTTTCTTGTTGTCCTGGTTTTAAAAGACACAGAAGCCTCCTTTCACCCCCCCCGTGTTGGAATGGACTCAGTTTCCTATAGGTAAAATATGGATGCTAACCCTTACTTCATACTAAGTTTGGATAAATTCTGATAATTTTTATTGGAAGTAATCGTAGGTGACAAGGATTTTGCTTCTTCTTGATCGTCTTGCTACCGAACAAGCAGTTACTTTACTCTCTATAATTTATCTTCCAGAAATATTTCCTATTTTGATAGATATCGTGAAGAAATGAACTTGGGATCCCATATACTTCCCTGCCCATAAAGAATAGGGTTTGGACACTAAGAAGGCTGAAAGGGAAAATTAGAACTCGCTTTCTATTAAATTTTGTTGAAATTCAATAACCTGTCGTGGTAGAGTCGTAGATACAAGCTTACATCCTTGCCTCCCCCTTTTCTTCCCATAGAGGTAAGATCAGATCTGAAATGCTGAAAAGACAAAGGCAGGGAATTACTTTTAACTTCTTATCATTTTTTCTGGATACAGTCCCCTCCAACGGACGTCATGCCAGCTTTGGGCCCTAGATACTCTATAATGATGCTTAGGTCTACTCTTACTCTTCAACAGGCTTGTTTCAGGTATGACTATGCCTTCTAGAAGATCGCTTGCTGACAATGATTTAGACTCCTCTCAAAGAGATCAAACTAACTATGCTTCAACAGAAGACATAAATAAGATACTTATACTTCTTTTACTTCCCCGTAAGTTTTTCTGAGATCACACAGCTTTCCCTGTAGTTATTCTGACAGCATGAATTTAGTGTCAATTAAAACAGTTTTTTCCAGCTTGAAATTTCCATTTATTAGAAGCCTAATTTCAACCTTAGGTTTTGAAGAGATAATTTTGTGCTATAAGAAAGTCAGATCTTACAAGATCACAAAAGTTTACTTTTGGAGCTAAGGTTGTTTAGACATTTTGATTTTTTATGTTATTTCCTACCTAAAATATAACTAATTTTCCCTTTTCTCCGTAACCTTTTTTATACATTTAGTAAATGATTTTATACGGAAGAATAAAGGTTCTCTTACATAAAAACTTAAAAAAACTGCAAAATGTACACTTAGTAAGAAAGTTCTACTCCCTTGCATCATGTCTGTAGCGATGGCTGGAACCTAGTAAAGGGTGAACCATGGCCCATAGTTACCGAAGTTTAAAAATATGTTTAAAAAAACTGTTCTTTGAGCAAAAATTTCCATTTAAAGTTAATTCAGTAATGATAACTGTTTTTTCAATTAATCTTAATTGTAAAAAATTATTACTAAAATAAACACAAATGAACTTATAAAAAGAGCTTGAAAACTTTAAAATGGTATATGTACAAATCTAAGGATAACCAACCAGTTTCCAATAGGTCAATATTGGAAATTGATTGGCCTCTGCTACAAGCTTTGAGCCCACCACTCAAAGCCTCCGCTGCAGGCTTTGAGCCCACCATCCTAAAAACAGGGAATGTCGTGGATTTGCATTGTTGGCATGCCACTCAATATTTATTTCTAGTTATTTTTTCTGCCAAGGATAGCATGTTACCGCAAGTTTACAGAGAGATGTTAAATAACTTATTTGACAACTACTCTTTCTTCTGCGCAACTCCTAAAGATTTGCCTTAATATCCCTATCATAAAAAGCCACATGAGACAAAACATTACAATTTTAGATGCGATTTCTGGAGTGAAAATGCTGGGAAGCGTAAAAATGGTATCATTAAGATCTCTTTTATCGAAAGTTCTTAGTTGGAGGTTTCCAATCACTCCTCCTGTATACTCCCCTTCCCAGTACCCTTGGTATTTAAAATAAAATAATGAGTTTTGAAAAAAAAATTAATCAAGTGAAAAAAATGTTATTTATTCATTTCTATTACTATTAAGACAATTGAATATATTAAGTGCAAATTCTCTAAGACACTGGTGACAACATATTGTGGGGACTTTTTAGTTATCTGACAAAATTGAACATATCGCGTGGATCCTGATATCCAAGAGACGTGACTATGATATGAGTTACTACTTGTCATCAAGTTTTGTAGACATCTGACAATCACTTGTAGCAAATGCCCTTTCACAAGAATTGAACAAACCCTTTACCTTCCTCTACGGAAACCAAGCTGTGCTTAGAAGCCCAAAAGAAACTTATGGAGTCACTAGGTCTTTATTCCCAGTCAGTTCTATAATTATCTGACGTCTCTTTCTTGTTGTCCTGGTTTTAAAAGACACAGAAGCCTCCTTTCACCCTCCCCCCCCCGTGTTGGAATGGGCTCAGTTTCCTATAGGTACAATATGGAAGCTAACCCTTACTTCATACTAAGTTTGGACAAATTATAATTGTTTTTGGAAGTAATCGTAGGTGACAAGGATTTTACCTCTTCTTGATCGTCTTGCTACCAAACAAGCAGTTACTTTACTCTCTATAATTTATCTTCCAGAAATATTTCTTATTTTGATAGATATCGTGAAGAAATGAACTTGGGATCCCATATACTTCCCTGCCCATAAAGAATAGGGTTTGGACACTAAGAAGGCTGAAAGGGGAAATTAGAACTCGCTTTCTATTAAATTTTGTTGAAATTCAATAACCTGTCGTGGTAGAGTCGTAGATAAAACCTTACATCCTTGCCTCCCCCTTTTCTTCCTATAGAGGTAAGATCAGATCTGAAATGCTGAAAAGACAAAGGCAGGGAATTACTTTTAACTTCTTATCATTTTTTTCCAGCTTGAAATTTCCATTTATTAGAAGCCTAATTTCAACCTTAGGTTTTGAAGATATAATTTTGTGCTATAAGAAAGTCCGATTTTACAAGATCACAAAAGTTTACTTTTAGAGCTAAGGTTGTTTCGACATTTTGATTTTTTATGTTATTTTAAAGGCCAAAACAAAACACAAGTATGCGTAACACGACAAACATGAACGTCAATGAAAGCAGTAATGTTGCTCTTCAACACAATTTATTAGACTATTTTGTTAGGATTTAATCTGATGGTAAGGTACGCTATCCATAAACCTAAGACTAGTTTCTACAGGATCTGTCTACGACACTCAACTTCAAACCATTTTGGATACATTTTGACTAAAGTCAAGTTATTAACTTGCTGACATTGGTTAATGAAATTTAGGTTATGCACTTGCCACTTAGTTGGACATAGTTATTTTAATATATTGATGCCAAATTTTGTTTATACTTGAAGATATTAAAACAATGAGCTCTTCTGCAAAACCAAGAAATCTTCTAGAAATTGCTTTCTTCAGGTAAGATGAAACATTCTAAACTCTTCGAAGTTCCCGTCCCCTTTCCACTGATACTGCTCCGTTTAAAAGGAGAAAAGGTGCTTCCCATTCTATGGAAACTCAAATCAGTCACCAGTCTTCTAATTGTGAAGTAACATAGGTTGACCAGGCTGTGTAGGGATCATCACGTGAATAAGTGTTTATATATAACTACTGTAAACGGGAGTAGACGTTCGTTGGTTCATTTGAGGATATAAAAATACTCAACCAGTTGCTGGATCTATGGCTTTGCCGTTCATAAAAGACTGCCGTAATTTTAGTTTTCATATTTGTCCTCCAAATAAGTTTACTTTTGCATTATCTAATTTTTAAAAAAATTGAAAAAAGATAATCCACTTCTTGCCGATTTGGACCAAGCTCTGCTTATCCTATGCTGAATAAAATTTTTGTGTTACTTGTACTTATAAAATTGCTAAATCAAGCGTTTTTGCTAAAGTTTAAGAAAACAATTTTGAAATTCCCAGTACTGTAAAGGATTAAAATGTATATATGGATACTACTTCTGTCCACTATTTGGAATACTGTAAGGGGTCTACAAAATAGCAATGAAGTGGGCGAAATTGCTCATTTAAGTATTGCCAAGACCAGTTCTCTGTTTCAATATGAAAAATCCGCCGAGTTTTCTGATGTTTCAGGTGAAATGCTTAGCACTGAATCATTGAGCTTTGAGGACACATCCTCTGGGGGCAGAAGTAATCGAATAAGGCATAAAAAGTCGAGATTAAAGAAAAGTGCTGAGCGGCATTCAGTGGAAGATTTGAGCAACTTTGTTCTGAAAACTCGACTTGGAAATAAGAATCAGCGTCCAAAAGTAACTGTTATTAATAAATCAAATAGTATCATGCCTACTCTTCATGAAATTAAGAAGACCACATCAACGCAAGAGTTCTTTGATTCAAAAGGATTGCCAAATGTAATAAGTATGTTTGAAGGCAATAGTGAGCTGTACGACGAAATTATTGACGAGTGGCAAGCAGATGAAATTGATAAGAATGACGAACATGAAGTTAAGCCAGATAGGGATATAGTTACAAAATTTCTACGCATTGTTGAATCTCAGCAGATCATTGGAGAAAATTGCACAGCAGGTAAGGAAAACAAAATTAGATTTTACGATTTTGTTCCTTAGCAACCCATTCACCGGAGGTTGAGGTAGATAGGTTTAATCCTTGTTTGTTGTAGAGGTTAATCTTCCATAATGGAGTTACAAAAATTAAAGTCTAAACAGAAGACCGACATTACAGTAACGATTCAAGCCTTTGCACGGCTGAAATGGATGTCTATATGGATGTTTCCTTTTCCTTCTTTTCTTAAATCACTGTCCAGTACTTATAATAAAGCTATAAGTCTTATTAAGGAAGTAGATTAATCAGCAGCTATACCGTTACTTGGTATTGAAAAACTTTGCATTCTTTCTTGTGCATCTTTCACTTTCCTTCAGCTTTACGGTGATATTCCCAGCCCCTTAAATTTACTTCATCCTTTGTGTCTGGTCGGTCGAATTATCCGCTCAGCAACTCTCAGAATGTTCTAATCAGTCTACTCCAACAGTAAGATCTGATTTCAATCCATTTATTGCGTATCATACTGTATGGAATACCCTTCCTGATTTGGCTCGAAAATACCACTCGTTTGGTACTTTCAAAAGACTTGTAGAAAAATTTCTGCGTACCTACTTTATTTTTTTTTATTAATTTTTATAAGTTCTTCTCTATTATTATTATTAATTGCTTGGATCTTTTGGAGCTGGTCTCATAGTCAGAATTAATTCCTATAAATGTTTGAAATCCTTTCCACTTCCTTCTTCTCTCTCTCCCTTTTTGCCCTCTCTCTCTCTCTCGACCTTTTTTTATTTCGGAATTTGGTCTTTCGGAAAAAAAGGAAAAAAGCGCTACTTGGCTGTATTATGAAAATAATTTTTAGTCCCGTTAAGTTTGACATTTCACCCTGCATAGGCTAATTTTTGTTAGTTTTAGTTTTTAATTAGCTCACTAATTTTCATATTTTTTTTTGTTTAATTTAAAATCACACCAGTGGTGGATCCAAGGGGGCACGCCCCCTAGCGTAGTCTAAAGTAGTGTAATTTACTTAATTAACTCAAGTTTGAGTTAATTAAACTTACTCATAACGCACGTTTACCGGATCAACCTATTTTGCCCCCCCCCTAAATTTTTTTTTCGGATCAACTATTTCGCCCCCCCCCCCTAAAAAAAATTCTGGATCCACCCCTGAATGACACAGAAATGTAAGGAGAGACCCGGCTCAATAGTAGCCGAAACTCTAGAAAACGGAGTTTTGATACCAGCAGATATATCAAAAGAATAGAACTCTTATGTTATTTTAAATAAATAAGTTTCATTAAGTTTAGTCTTACCCATCAAAGGTTACGAGTCTGAGAAAATTTGTCTGATCTTGGAAAAGGGGAAAAACCCTAAAAGTCATAAAATCTTGATGAAAATCACACCATTGGATTCAGCGTATCAGAGAACCCTGCTGTAGAGGTTTCAAACTCCTACCTAAAAAAATCTGGAATTTTGTATTTTTTTGCCAGAAGAAAGATCACGGATGCGTGTTTATTTATTTTTTTTCCAGGGGTGATCATATCAACCCAGTGGTCCTAAATATCGTGAGAGGGTTCATTAGAACGGTAATTTACATTTCTAGTGCCCTTTTTAAGTTACCAAAAAAATTGAAGGGCAGCTAGGCCCCTTCCCACGCCTCTTTTTCTCAAAATGGTCCGATCAAAATTTTCACATAGCCATTTTGTTCAGCATAGTTGAAAGGCCGAATAACTATGCCTGTGGAGATATCACGACCCCCCAACAGCCCGTAGGGAAAGGTCTGTAGGTTACAAAATTTGCCTATTGTTTACGTATAGTATTTGTTATTAAGAAGTATGCATACATTTTTCGTGGGGATTTTTATTTTCTGCTGCTGGAATTTTTTCCAGCAATTCAATTAGAATTTTTTGCTTCTGGAATTTTCCTCTGGGATAATTTTACATGGGAAGGGTGGTTTGCAAGGGGGAAACGGTAGTTTCCAAAATGGTCAGAAATAAAATAAAAAAAAAGGTTTTTCAACTGAAAGTAAGGAGCAACATTATAACTTAAAACGAACAGAAATTATTACGTATATGAGGGTGGTTGTTCCTCCTCAACACCTCGTTCTTTACGCTAAAGTTAGAATTCTGTCCCAATTCCTTAAGAACGACTCCCGAAACACTCTCCGGTTAATTAGAACAATAAGAAGCTTTTTTGAAAAGTACTAAAAAACTTTAGCGTAAAGAGCAAGGTTTTGAAGAGAAGAAACCCCCCTCATATACGTAGTAATTTCTGTTCGTTTTGAGTTTTATTGTTGCTTCTTACTTTCAGTTGAAAAAAAAACTTGTTTTTTTGAATTTAATCAATATAGTAAATTGATTCATATTTCAACTGAATTTCAAGACATCTTTTAGTTCGTGTTCTGCCTAATGAAGCTGTCTCATAGTAAACCTAGCTTTTATCTAGATGTCTTTGATACAGGTAATACTAAAATCCATTATTTTCTGTCCTGCGATTGCATGTATTTTCTTTGTGAAGCCTGTATTTGCTTTAAGAATGTCCTAGCTGTTCCTCTTAGGATGTGTATTACTTTTCCTTTGCAAAACACTAGTAGAATAGATCTAAGCAATTCTATGGCCCCTCCGTACAAACAGGTTTTTCTAGTAGTTACAGGTCATCACACTCTTTGCCAAAGCCCCTGTACAAAAAGGTCTATAGGTCTTTGCCAAGAGGACTTGAGCAATTTCAAAGTTCAACTAGTTATTTTATTTACACGTGAACATTTTAATTGTTTGATTGACGTGTTTGAGGAGATTAGGTTCCTTGGCACAGTCTGTGGGATAATTTTTTAACAAAAACGGGCATTGCAAGCTTTGTGTTATCTTAGAGATTAATGCGTAACTCGAGACATCTTGGTAAAGTTTTTAATAGAGGCTGTTTTCCAAAAGATTTTAGGATTCAGGTAATGCTTTTACAATCGGAGATGTTTGATTAACCATTGCAAAAAGGGGTAATGGGATATGCAAGCATTTGTAAAAAGGGGTAATTAATGTTGAAAAGGGTAATTACTTCTTTAGTTTACGAGATTTGCGAATTTTTTGCGAAAAGAGGTCATCACACTCTTTGCCAAGAGGAACGTGTATGACTTGATTGACGGTTAAGAAACGCTTCACTATAAATAAGGCTATTGTGTCTTTCTGAACTTTCTGTGCGAGGCAGGGATAACTATTTAGTTTAAATAATTCTAGGAGGAATTGAGTTTTGTGGCTGGTGTGGAAAAATGGTACTTGTTAAATATTCGGGTAAACATTCGATTATAAATAAGGCTATTGCGTCTTTCTGAACTTTCTGTTGGAGGCGGGGGTAAGTATTTAGTTTAAATAGTTCTAGGAGGAATTGAGTTTTTGTGGATGGTGTTGAAAAATGGTAAGTGTTGAATATTTGGGTAAACATACGGTTAAGAAACGCTTCACTATAAATAAGGCTATTGTGTCTTTCTGAACTTTCTGTGCGAGGCAGGGATAACTATTTAGTTTAAATAATTCTAGGAGGAATTGAGTTTTGTGGCTGGTGTGGAAAAATGGTACTTGTTAAATATTCGGGTAAACATTCAACTATAAATAAGGCTATTGCGTCTTTCTGAACTTTCTGTTGGAGGCGGGGGTAAGTATTTAGTTTAAATAGTTCTAGGAGGAATTGAGTTTTATGGATGGTGTTGAAAAATGGTAAGTGTTGAATATTTGGGTAAACATACGGTTAAGAAACGCTTCACTATAAATAAGGCTATTGTGTCTTTCTGAACTTTCTGTGCGAGGCAGGGATAACTATTTAGTTTAAATAATTCTAGGAGGAATTGAGTTTTGTGGCTGGTGTGGAAAAATGGTACTTGTTAAATATTCGGGTAAACATTCGACTATAAATAAGGCTATTGCGTCTTTCTGAACTTTCTGTTGGAGGCGGGGGTAAGTATTTAGTTTATTTTTTTTTTCGTAAATCGGGCTCCCTGTTTTCAAAATCCCTTTTTCTTCTTCTGAGGCTTGGAGCATTTGGTGACTAGATATTAAACGTAATGAAATTTAGCATGGAGGTTCAGTTGTACAGGGGTTTCAGTTATACAGGGGTTCAGTTACATGGGGGTTCTTTGTGTTAAATAAGTAGTTTTTGTATCTTTTAAAAGAACTTTACGGGGATTGAGAGACTCAGTCGCCTAATTCCGTGTGATTTTTCTTTACTTGATGCTCATTAAAAACGAAATGCGTCTTTCTGAACTTTCTGTTGGAGGCGGGGGTAAGTATTTAGTTTAAATAGTTCTAGGAGGAATTGAGTTTTATGGATGGTGTTGAAAAATGGTAAGTGTTGAATATTTGGGTAAACATACGGTTAAGAAACGCTTCACTATAAATAAGGCTATTGTGTCTTTCTGATCTTTCTGTGCGAGGCAGGGATAACTATTTAGTTTAAATAATTCTAGGAGGAATTGAGTTTTGTGGCTGGTGTGGAAAAATGGTACTTGTTAAATATTCGGGTAAACATTCGACTATAAATAAGGCTATTGCGTCTTTCTGAACTTTCTGTTGGAGGCGGGGGTAAGTATTTAGTTTATTTTTTTTTTCGTAAATCGGGTTCCCTGTTTTCAAAATCCCTTTTTCTTCTTCTGAGGCTTGGAGCATTTGGTGACTAGATATTAAACGTAATGAAATTTAGCATGGAGGTTCAGTTGTACAGGGGTTTCAGTTATACAGGGGTTCAGTTACATGGGGGTTCTTTGTGTTAAATAAGTAGTTTTTGTATCTTTTAAAAGAACTTTACGGGGATTGAGAGACTCAGTTGCCTAATTCCGTGTGATTTTTCTTTACTTGATGGTCATTAAAAACGAAATTTTTGTGTTAAATAAGTAGTTTTTGTATCTTTTAAAAGAGCTTTACGGGGATTGAGAGACTCAGCTGCCTAATTCCGTGTGATTTTTTTTTTACTTGATGGTCATTAAAAACGAAATTTTTGTGTTAAATAAGTAGTTTTTGTATCTTTTAAAAGAGCTTTACGAGGATTGAGAGACTCAGTTGCCTAATTCCGTGTGATTTTTCTTTACTTGATGGTCATTAAAAGCGAAATTTTTATGTTAAATAAGTAGTTTTTGTATCTTTTAAAAGAGCTTTACGGGGATTGAGAGACTCAGTTGCCTAATTCCGTGTGATTTTTTTTTACTTGATGGTCATTAAAAACGAAATTTTTGTGTTAAATAAGTAGTTTTTGTATCTTTTAAAAGAGCTTTACGGGGATTGAGAGACTCAGTTGCCCAATTCCGTGTGATTTTTCTTTACTTGGTGGTCGTTAAAAACGAAATTTTTGTGTTAAATAAGTAGTTTTTGTATCTTTTAAAAGAGCTTTACGGAGTTTGAGAGACTCAGTTGCCTAATTCCGTGTGGTTTTTCTTTACTTGGTAGTCATTAAAAACGAAATTTTTGTGTTAAATAAGTAGTTTTTCTATCTTTTAAAAGAGCTTTAAGGGGTTTGAGAGACTCAGTTGCCTGTTTCCGTGAGGTTTTTGTTTACTTGGTGGTCGTTAAAAACGAAATTTTTGTGTTAAATAAGTAGTTTTTGCATCTTTTAAAAGAGCTTTACGGAGTTTGAGAGACTCAGTTGCCTAATTCCGTGTGGTTTTTCTTTACTTGGTAGTCATTAAAAACGAAATTTTTGTGTTAAATAAGTAGTTTTTGTATCTTTTAAAAGAGCTTTAAGGGGTTTGAGAGACTCAGATGCCTGTTTCCGTGTGGTTTTTCTTTACTTGGTGGTCATTAAAAACGAAATTTTTGTGTTAAATAAGTAGTTTTTGTATCTTTTAAAAGAGCTTTAAGGGGTTTGAGAGACTCTGTAATGCAGTAGTTTTTCAGTAAAGACACTCGATATCCTAAAAGTGTTTAATTCAAACTTTTTTAAAACTTCGAAATTTTTCAACTTTATTTATTTTTTTCTTTCTGTACATAACTTAAAATGTCAAAATATGCTTACAATTCTAAAAAATTGCGCTCTGTGATTGGTCAGAGACACGATGTGACTTTCCCACTGGCATTCTATGACCGGTTATTGACAGCGCTCTGTGATTGGTCAGAGACACGATGTGACTTTCCCACTGGTATTCTATGACTGGTTATTGACACAACCTAATCTATTGCATGTATTAAATCAGTATTTTTTACGCAGTGGAACGATAAACACATAAGTCATATCTTTAAAAAAAAAGTGAACATGGAGCATTTTAATAAAGTGTGTTTACATAACAAGGTTATTGTAGCATTGAATGCCGACAAAGAGAAATATTTAAACTTTGAAACAAGTACAGGTGGTAGCACTATTGGAAATGTATGCATGCATTGTCATGACAGTAAGGAATTAAATTTCTTTGGAATACCGAAAAAATTCAACTCTTATGTTGGTGGTTATGCGAGATTGAGATCTCCAGAGATGATTGCACTCAAAGAGAATGCCAACATAAAAATAATCATTGATGATAGAGGACAACTCCTTGCTACTGTTGCAGGTAACACATTACCTACTGATACATCCAATCGTCACCTTTCAGGTATTAGCATTCAACGGAAGATCAATAAAAGAAAGGCCTACTCTTCTACTAATATCGTAAACCATATCTTGTCTACGTGCCGAAACTGTTACCTGTGTAAAAATAATGTGATAATAGACAGTGAAATTGCCAGAAAAATAAAAAGGGCATTGTCAGAAAATATCACGATGGAATATAAAGATGAATCGATGAAAAACAAAGCACCAGCAAACGTTACTGCCATTGGTCAAACAGTCATTGAACCAAATAATACCAAAGACGAAAAGCATATTGAGCCTTTTGATGAGACACCAGTAAAAATTGTGTATGACTCAAAATGGAATAATGATTATTCTACTGATTACGAACTAAGAGAAGACAATAGCTATAATATCAAGAGAGAACATGGTGAACTATTTTATGGAACAGATTCAAAATGTCCAAAGTTAATTGTTGATATTAATAATGTATCATAATATATTTTTTGTATTAATATTCTACATAGCATTATTTCATTAAAAATATATTTTGCATTACATTGTTATGTGTTCATTATTTTTAGAGTAAGCTAGCATATCAAACGTTTAGAATGTCTAATAAAACGTCGGAGATGTAAGAAAAGGAATTTGCATACATCTATTGTCAGACACATGGGGACAAATTTTTTCTTGAATTCACCTCCTGGATAAATAAAAAAAGACATTTCATTCAAGAAATTATGACGAAACTCTAAGTAAGCAACAAACTCTTTATTGTTTTCATGACTTAGATACACGATGTAGAAATTTAATTCAAGAAATTATGAAAAAATTCTCAGTAAGTAGCAATTTCTTTCTTGAAGTCAACTCTTGGATACACAATACGGAAATTTCATTTAAGAAATTATGAAAAAAAAACAATTTCTTTCTTGAAGTCAACTCTTGGATACACAATACAGAAATTTCATTCAAGAAATTATGAAAATATTTGTAAGTAAGTAACAAACTCTTTTTGTTTTCACCTCTTGGATATACAGTACAGATACTTCATTCAAGAAATTATGAAAAAATCGCAAGTAAGTAACTTTTTTTTCTCTTTATCAAAAACAATTTTCACTTAGCTACACGATGTAGAAATTTAATTCAAGAAATTAGGAAAAAATTCTCAGTAAGTAACAATTTCTTTCTTGAAGTCAACTCATGGATACACAATACGGAAATTTCATTCAAGAATTTCATGACTTAGATACACGATGTAGAAATTTGATTCAAGAAATTATGAAAAAATTCTCAGTAAGTAACAATTTCTTTCTTGAAGTCATCTCTTGGATACACAATGCGGAAATTTCATTCAAGAAATTATGAAAATATTTGTAAGTAAGTAACAAACTCTTTATTGATTTCACCTCTTGGATATACAGTACAGATACTTCATTCAAGAAATTGTGAAAAAATCGCAAGTAAGTAACTTTTTTTCTCTTTATCACAAACAATTTTCACTTAGCTAAATGATGTAGAAATTTAATTCAAGAAATTATTGAAAAATTCTCAGTAAGTAACAATTTCATTCTTGAAGTCAACTCTTGGATACGCAATACGGAAATTTGATTCAAGAAATTATGAAAAAATTGTAACTAAGTAGCAAATTCTTTCTTGAATTTACCTGCTGGACAAACAAAAAAGAAATTTCGTTCAAGAAATTATGACAAAATTCTAAGTAAGTAACAAACTCTTTATTGTTTTCACGAGTTAGATATACGACGTAGAAATTTAATTCAAGAAATTATGAAAAAATTCTCAGTCTAAGTAGCAAATTCTTTCTTGAATTCACCTGTTGGATAAACAAAAAAAAAACAAAAAAGACATTTCGTTCAAGAAATTATGACAAAGTTCTAAGTAAGTAACAAACTTTATTGTTTTCACGAGTTAGATATACGATGTAGAAATTAAATTCATGAAATTATGAAAAAAATTCTCAGTAAGTAACCATTTCTTTCTTGAAGTTAACTCTTGGATACACAATACGGAAATTTCATTCAAGAAATTATGAAAATATTTGTAAGTAAGTAACAAACTCTTTATTAATTTCACCTCTTGGATATACAGTACAGATACTTCATTCAAGAAATTATGAAAAAATCGCAAGTAAGTAGCTTTTTTTTCTTTATCACAAACAATTTTCACTTAGCTACACGATGTGGGAACTTTAATTCAAGAAATTATGAAAAAATTTTCAGTAAGTAACAATTTCTTTCTTGAAGTCAACTCTTGAATACACACAATACGGAAATTTCATTCAAGAAATTATAAAAAATATTTGTAAGTAAGTAACAAGCTCTTTATTGATTTCACCTCTTGAATATACAGTACAGATACTTCATTCAAGAAACGTGATTAAACACGTTTTGAAACTACATGCTATTTGTATGCCTTTCCTTGGCACCTTTCCAAACGAGCGGGGATTCCCCACTGGTTCCTACACATTGCAAAAAAGTGAGCAGTACGAAAACTCCACGTTTTCAACCAGACTGGTTTTTTAGGGACCAATAAGGAGAGATATGCAAATTCGACATAGCTTTATTTCATTTTTTTTTTTAAGGTTCATTTAGACGAAGTTACGTGCGCGCACGTAACTTCGTCTAAATGAACCTTAAAAAAAAAATGAAATAAAGCTATGTCGAATTTGCATATCTCTCCTTATTGGTCCCTAAAAAACCAGTCTGGTTGAAAACGTGGAGTTTTCGTACTGCTCACTTTTTTGCAATGTGTAGGAACCAGTGGGGAATCCCCGCTCGTTTGGAAAGGTGCCAAGGAAAGGCATACAAATAGCATGTAGTTTCAAAACGTGTTTAATCACGTTTCTTGAATGAAGTATCTGTACTGTATATTCAAGAGGTGAAATCAATAAAGAGCTTGTTACTTACTTACAAATATTTTTTATAATTTCTTGAATGAAATTTCCGTATTGTGTGTATTCAAGAGTTGACTTCAAGAAAGAAATTGTTACTTACTGAAAATTTTTCATAATTTCTTGAATTAAAGTTCCCACATCGTGTAGCTAAGTGAAAATTGTTTGTGATAAAGAAAAAAAAGCTACTTACTTGCGATTTTTTCATAATTTCTTGAATGAAGTATCTGTACTGTATATCCAAGAGGTGAAATTAATAAAGAGTTTGTTACTTACTTACAAATATTTTCATAATTTCTTGAATGAAATTTCCGTATTGTGTATCCAAGAGTTAACTTCAAGAAAGAAATGGTTACTTACTGAGAATTTTTTTCATAATTTCATGAATTTAATTTCTACATCGTATATCTAACTCGTGAAAACAATAAAGTTTGTTACTTACTTAGAACTTTGTCATAATTTCTTGAACGAAATGTCTTTTTTGTTTTTTTTTTGTTTATCCAACAGGTGAATTCAAGAAAGAATTTGCTACTTAGACTGAGAATTTTTTCATAATTTCTTGAATTAAATTTCTACGTCGTATATCTAACTCGTGAAAACAATAAAGAGTTTGTTACTTACTTAGAATTTTGTCATAATTTCTTGAACGAAATTTCTTTTTTGTTTGTCCAGCAGGTAAATTCAAGAAAGAATTTGCTACTTAGTTACAATTTTTTCATAATTTCTTGAATCAAATTTCCGTATTGCGTATCCAAGAGTTGACTTCAAGAATGAAATTGTTACTTACTGAGAATTTTTCAATAATTTCTTGAATTAAATTTCTACATCATTTAGCTAAGTGAAAATTGTTTGTGATAAAGAGAAAAAAAGTTACTTACTTGCGATTTTTTCACAATTTCTTGAATGAAGTATCTGTACTGTATATCCAAGAGGTGAAATCAATAAAGAGTTTGTTACTTACTTACAAATATTTTCATAATTTCTTGAATGAAATTTCCGCATTGTGTATCCAAGAGATGACTTCAAGAAAGAAATTGTTACTTACTGAGAATTTTTTCATAATTTCTTGAATCAAATTTCTACATCGTGTATCTAAGTCATGAAATTCTTGAATGAAATTTCCGTATTGTGTATCCATGAGTTGACTTCAAGAAAGAAATTGTTACTTACTGAGAATTTTTTCCTAATTTCTTGAATTAAATTTCTACATCGTGTAGCTAAGTGAAAATTGTTTTTGATAAAGAGAAAAAAAAGTTACTTACTTGCGATTTTTTCATAATTTCTTGAATGAAGTATCTGTACTGTATATCCAAGAGGTGAAAACAAAAAGAGTTTGTTACTTACTTACAAATATTTTCATAATTTCTTGAATGAAATTTCTGTATTGTGTATCCAAGAGTTGACTTCAAGAAAGAAATTGTTTTTTTTTCATAATTTCTTAAATGAAATTTCCGTATTGTGTATCCAAGAGTTGACTTCAAGAAAGAAATTGCTACTTACTGAGAATTTTTTCATAATTTCTTGAATTAAATTTCTACATCGTGTATCTAAGTCATGAAAACAATAAAGAGTTTGTAGCTTACTTAGAGTTTCGTCATAATTTCTTGAATGAAATGTCTTTTTTTATTTATCCAGGAGGTGAATTCAAGAAAAAATTTGTCCCCATGTGTCTGACAATAGATGTATGCAAATTCCTTTTCTTACATCTCCGACGTTTTATTAGACATTCTAAACGTTTGATATGCTAGCTTACTCTAAAAATAATGAACACATAACAATGTAATGCAAAATATATTTTTAATGAAATAATGCTATGTAGAATATTAATACAAAAAATATATTATGATACATTATTAATATCAACAATTAACTTTGGACATTTTGAATCTGTTCCATAAAATAGTTCACCATGTTCTCTCTTGATATTATAGCTATTGTCTTCTCTTAGTTCGTAATCAGTAGAATAATCATTATTCCATTTTGAGTCATACACAATTTTTACTGGTGTCTCATCAAAAGGCTCAATATGCTTTTCGTCTTTGGTATTATTTGGTTCAATGACTGTTTGACCAATGGCAGTAACGTTTGCTGGTGCTTTGTTTTTCATCGATTCATCTTTATATTCCATCGTGATATTTTCTGACAATGCCCTTTTTATTTTTCTGGCAATTTCACTGTCTATTATCACATTATTTTTACACAGGTAACAGTTTCGGCACGTAGACAAGATATGGTTTACGATATTAGTAGAAGAGTAGGCCTTTCTTTTATTGATCTTCCGTTGAATGCTAATACCTGAAAGGTGACGATTGGATGTATCAGTAGGTAATGTGTTACCTGCAACAGTAGCAAGGAGTTGTCCTCTATCATCAATGATTATTTTTATGTTGGCATTCTCTTTGAGTGCAATCATCTCTGGAGATCTCAATCTCGCATAACCACCAACATAAGAGTTGAATTTTTTCGGTATTCCAAAGAAATTTAATTCCTTACTGTCATGACAATGCATGCATACATTTCCAATAGTGCTACCACCTGTACTTGTTTCAAAGTTTAAATATTTCTCTTTGTCGGCATTCAATGCTACAATAACCTTGTTATGTAAACACACTTTATTAAAATGCTCCATGTTCACTTTTTTTTTAAAGATATGACTTATGTGTTTATCGTTCCACTGCGTAAAAAATACTGATTTAATACATGCAATAGATTAGGTTGTGTCAATAACCAGTCATAGAATACCAGTGGGAAAGTCACATCGTGTCTCTGACCAATCACAGAGCGCTGTCAATAACCGGTCATAGAATGCCAGTGGGAAAGTCACATCGTGTCTCTGACCAATCACAGAGCGCAATTTTTAGAATTGTAAGCATATTTTGACATTTTAAGTTATGTACAGAAAGAAAAAAATAAATAAAGTTGAAAAATTTCGAAGTTTTAAAAAAGTTTGAATTAAACACTTTTAGGATATCGAGTGTCTTTACTGAAAAACTACTGCATTACAGAGTCTCTCAAACCCCTTAAAGCTCTTTTAAAAGATACAAAAACTACTTATTTAACACAAAAATTTCGTTTTTAATGACCACCAAGTAAAGAAAAACCACACGGAAACAGGCATCTGAGTCTCTCAAACCCCTTAAAGCTCTTTTAAAAGATACAAAAACTACTTATTTAACACGAAAATTTTGTTTTTAAAGACTACCAAGTAAAGAAAAACCACACGGAATTAGGC